>JAFIDM010000001.1:50931171-50956278 GCA_023159025.1 Thereuonema tuberculata | reverse complement strand
AAAACAAAAACATGCCAAGAGTTTGTCAACGAAGTGGATTTCATCATTGTTATGAATCCTCAGCCATACTTACCACTTCGATGGTAAATCCTGTTAAGCAACAGGTAATTTTCTTTTCTTGTCTGTTTGTGTCGGAACCCACAGTCAGGAGCGAGCAAGGGTTTCACATATTCTTCATGCCTTTTAAGTATGGCTGAGGATTCATAATGATGATGAAACGGCCGTCTCAGACTCCACTTCATTGATAATGGCCAAATCACGCCATATTTTTCATCATTAACGGTCTACGATCGTATGATTTGCATCTGATGACCATTTTCATCACCGATCCCATCATTGGAAAAATTTAGGAACTGCTCTTAAAGTAATGTTGTTTTCAATGATGGTCGTTAGTGAGCTTCCAATCAGCTTCGACATCCTTGCCGATTGCAAAAAAAAGCCGGCAGGCGCCATTTTGGTCACCGCTTCGATTGAATCCAAGGCTATTACAAATTAAGTATCATAGTGAGGAGATTATCTTTCAAAATTAAACAATATTTTTACTGAAATAAATTAATTATGGTCTCTTTTATATTTATATATATATATAAATTAATTCTATACGTCAGAGTGTGCAGATGTCAACTTTTTAAAGAGAATTTTCATTTCTTATAGAAGCTACATCACGCTCGCAGTGGATTGTGGGTTTGTGGATTGCAGATTGTCGCTTTTCGAATCGAAATTCACTCCACTTCCGCTTAAATAATAAGAGATGCTACATTAATAAGAAGCATCAATTGATGATTTCGACAATGTAAGATCATTTACTTAATAATCGTACTCATATTTGTAATTGGTATAGATTAAGATCATTTCAAAAGATAATAACAGATATCGTTTTAAAATAAAAGAAGATCTCCTGATTAAGAAATTTAATAATCGACTATTAAATAGGAACACGAGATTCCGGAAATTACAAACTTAATAAATAATGATTTGTTATAAGTGTCAGTAACCAAGCCTGTGCACCTGAAAATATATTCAGATGCATAGGCTTGGTTAATGACACTTAGTAATGCTCAGTGCACGTGAAACTAGACTAATTAATGATTTCTTATAATTTGGTTGATTGTTAATTTGATTGCAAGAATATGTTGACAGTAGAATATATATTTTTTCTTTATGTACATTTATACGACTATTGTATTGAGATTTTGTTATTCGGTATTTAAACACTATAAAATGGATAATACACAGTAGAAATATGTTGAGGAAGAGTTTTTTAAAAGTTTGTGATGATTGACCCATTTTGTCTATACATTATTAATAAAGTAAGATCTACACATACCGTCTTTTCGTAACTGGAAAATGCTTGGAGTTGCCGCCAAAACCTTTTCAGCTCGACTCTGATTGGCTAACGCTCTACCAATCATACGCACTACCAATAATATTTCATCATATTTCTTCGATCGTGTGATCGGTTTACGGTCAATGATGGGAACAATTCACTGAAAACAAAGATCCTTTCAGTGAAGCAAAACAATGTTGAAAAATATGATGGTGTGATATGGCCATAAGCTCTTAGCATGTTTTTGCTTTCATTATGTGCATGATGGGTAATTCTCCTTTTCTTTAATCTCTTCATCTGCACGTTAAGCTTTATTTCATCTTAAAAATCATTGTTAATAAAATAGAAAGAATGTATTGTGGCTATCTAACATCTGGTCTGTCTAAAAATATGAGGAGAAATGTAATTTTTTTTTGGTTAATCAAAAAAAATCCCTTTCTGTTTAAAATTAAACAAAAACAATTCACATAAATTGCCCAGATCTTAAACTCTGAAGTATTTTATGTTTGTTTAAAACAAAATTTATTTACATACATTTATTAATAAAAAAGAAATTTTGAGTTCTTTCAATTGTAATGAGTGTTGAATTCCTTGCATAGCCTACCCTAGTTTATCATGGTAGAGATCCAGGGTTTTCTTTTTCTTTCAATGGATGTTTAACCCATCTAATTGTATTCAATCACTTCTAAGGCTCCTATTCTAAAGAAGGATCACAGGGTCTTATGATTTTGAACTGATATTCTTATAGTCACCATTCAAGCGATTTTTGTAATTTTGTAATTTCAATTTAAAAATTACTGTTTACTTAGTTATTTAACTCAATCTTCTCAGCCATTCATCAAATTCTCTGAACTCAAAATTTAAATTGAATAAATACTTAGAAAATTTAAAACTTTAATTTCGATTTGCCATCTAGTACAGAAAAAGCGTTCGAGGAAAACTGTTGTATTTCTGTTCGTCTGAATGATTAATCCGAACTTCAAACTATATTAAGTAACAAATCAATGAAGATTAACTATGATAATTAGTATAAGTAATTAATAGCTATGCTAAAAATAAAGTGGTTCAAAAATGTTAATGAAACTGAAATGAAAATAGAACGAGCAGAGTTCAAAACTAAACAATTATGTTAAAAAAAAAAAAAAAGATAAAAAAAAATAAAATCCGAATGTCTTAACTGTTCTTTAACTCATATAATTTCACAGTAGCTTACATTTATGATAAAACAGACAAAGCATATTATATTTTATAAAATTGAATTCGGTGTTAGGTTTTGTTATACAACAATTGTTTAACGAATCTTTTAAATATTCAATTTTGATACATAAATAATTTTAATAAGTAATGAAATAATAAGTTTTTCAGATTTTTTTTTTCACTGTTTACGTTTTTGTTTGCTAAATTAAGTCGAACGCAGATAACAGACCTACATTCTAACCTTAGTTTCTATTTGTAGAACTATAGTTTTTAATATGAAACAAAATTTTCTTCGAACACAGCATCTTACAGCAAATGTCTACCTTAAAAGGTTGTTGATGCACGTTTTACAATTCATCTTGCAAAAAATCAAATGATAATGAAGAGTAGATTGTTGAAGCTCCATCTGTCAGCAAAAAGAAAATAGCAGTACCCAAAACAAATTAAAAAAAAAATAATAATGTTGCTTCATGTTTAGTGAAAAAAGAAAGGAACAAAAAGAAAATGGCGTAATTTTTTACAGAACTAAACTTTTTTATGACGCAAGAATAACAGTGCTTACTGGAATATTACACAGCTTCCGCAGAATAACTAGCTTTTTATCAGAGGTAGGTAATGGTCGTCATCATTTAGTATGCAGTTTACGTAGTGAAGAAAAGGATATTATTTCAATTTTCATGGGAAATATAGTGTAAGGCAGAGCTTCTCAACCTGTGTTCCGCGAAAAAATTCTCAAGTGCATCAGTAATCAAGGCTTCATATTAGGCGAATGCTCTATCTAGAATTAAAGCTGGACATCAAATATCCTGGACAAACATGAACTAGATTCTGTTCCGGTCTACCAATCAAGGTTAAAAAGTTTTTGAATCATATTCAAATCGGATTAAAAAATGTATTTTAGGATATCTTTAAATTTATATTTAAATTTTATTTTTATATTCACTTGTAAGTCGAAGCTGTTTTTGCAAAGGCTTCTAATGTAACAATAAAAACAGTGAAAACGTTTGGTGTCGTGGCATTTTAGAAACAAGGTTTGAAGTGTAGGAGGATTTTAGCAAATATAAAGGCGCAGTGGTGAAGCAACAAGGGTTGAGACGCACTGGTCTAAGGTTAAGATGTACTACAGTTCCACATTTGTTAGGGCTAGGAGTAAGTTAAAAAGATAACGCTTGATTGTTTGTAATGGAAGATTAAATCAATTAAATCAATCATCATACATTGACTTGTCACATGCCAGTCACTTTAATAACATAATTTTAAACTAAAGCCACTCGTTATTGAAATTTGGATCAATATGCAAAAGAATAAGGTAAAATTTATTGCTTAAAATATATAAATTGAAACGAACAAAAGAAATAAATATCATAACCACAAAAAAAACACACATTTTTACTATATTAAGTAAAGGATTTTGAATAAAAACTTGGCAAGTTATTTTTTTTTTGACTAATTCCATTTCAAAATTCTGTACAAAACTATATATCAGGTTTTAGTAATAGTTCTGCCTTTCTCTTTTTATTCCCAAGTCCCTCAATATCGTGAAAAGCGATTGGTAATTTAACAAGATAGATTCTTTACAAAATGAAGAGTCGAAATTTATGTTAGCTACTGATAATTTCACAGGATTTTTGGCTTCTCTTTTTAAATTAACGCAAAGAAACTTCCCATTGAATGTGGGATCTTGCTATTTTTTTTTTTTACCCTTATAAATGTCAAGCCACAAGAGTCCTACACGGACATTTTGTCGTGGCACTTTTCGAAGCATGGCGGTCGTACATCTTTATTCGCCGAGAAATTTGTGTTGGGAACACCAGCGGCCTTCCATCATAGGAGACGCGCACACTTTAAGTAACGATGTGCAATTTCGCGAACGGTACGGTGGTCCCAGGCAAGGAGGGGTCGTGGCGCCGTACATCCCTAGGAGAGTGGTTTCTGATTCGAGTCGTAAATTTTGTTAATTCGCGACTGTAAAACCTTAAGAACTCGAAAGTACTGAACAAGCCTCGGCGGCAGACAAATTATTCGACGCCATGTCGATCTGCCAGGTGAGGGCTGCTGGGGAGAAAAGGTAGAGGGAATATTATTGGTGAAAAATGAGACAACTTAGGAAAACGGAATTTATGAGTCACTCTAACCGTAGGATGACTTCAAATGGGAAACGTATTAAAAAAAAAATCTAAGGAAAAATTAGTCTTAGAACATTAAATTGAATCGTATTCAAATATGAAAACTGTAACGTTCTTTTCCAATAATTTCATTTAATTTAATTAAATACTTACTATAATACATCTTCTATAATGTGGTTCTGTTAATGTTGTTCGGTGTTAACAATGCTACTGGTATGTGATTTCTTTCCACTTAATAATACTATCATTGAATTTCCTTTTTTTATTTATTAGAAATATCAGAAAATTCGAATGAGTATTTTAAAATGGCACTATAAATTTATAAATAAAATATAAAAACTAAAACCAAAATTCATAAAGCTAGGAGAAAAAAAAATCAATAAAGCTCAATATTTAAAAAAACCAACATTTATGGTTGTATGCGTCAAGCTTCGACTAACTTATTCGCAAGATAAGAGCGCATCAGACATTTAAAATAAAAAAATGATTGTTCATTGATAGAAGAGTCGTGTATTCAAGATGCTGACGGTTTTTGACCATGCCTCATCAACTACTGGTTTGATTTTTACCAAAATCGATTGGAATACCTGATACCTCTCAAATATCAGCTTAGTTCAATGTATAAGTTCTCGAGATCAACCATCAACAGACAAAGTATATTTTGGCGTAAAACGTTTTAATCCCTTTTTTTAATATAATATATATATCAGGGGTGGCCAAACTTGCTTAACCTAAGAGCCACATACGCTAAGTGTCAGATGTTTCAGAGCCGCAAGATATAAACAAATATTACATAAATTATTATAGGCGTAATATAACATATTACACCTATAATAATTTATGTAATATTTGTTTGTATTATTTTGTTGTTAGATACACATTTTGTTACAAAAATTTTATACAAATGTTAAGAAATGCATGGACGTAAATAATATTTATTCAAATATGTAGTTTTTAAACTGTTAATTTTTATTACTTTCAATAATCATAAAGCACACCACACGGATACCAATATTTTTACAAACACATACCAGTATTTTCAAAATTCTGACTAATTAGAGTTTTAACTATAACTTATTGAGCGTCTTCATATGGTAATGAACTACGGAACATCTAAGAAAAATTGCTGATCCGAGATTTCTTCAGTCTCTGACTCAAATTCAGCATTAAAATTAAGATGTAAATTCTTAATATATTTCCTCGCCATGAACATGACAAAAAAAAAAACAAAAAAACATTAAACATTCTAAATACATGAACATTAAACTTACCTTTCAATCTAGTAGACTCTTTACATCTGGTAAGTAGTTGCAAAGCTTGAAAACTTTTTATTTACTATTATATTAATTGTGATGCAAAAAGGAGCTCAGCCAATTTATTCCCGCGAGCCGCACATTGTATGTCAAAGAGCCCCATGTGGCTCGCGAGCCGCGCTTTGGACTCCCCTGATATGCATATTAAAAAAAAAAATGGGATTAAAACATTTATATATATCCGATGCATTTTGAGAGGTGTTTTAAACGTTATACCAAACATATAATATAATATTCTCCGTTAGTTAACAACCATGCCGGTACAAAAAATAGGCAAAAATTAACACAAGAGCATCTCAATCTGTATCCTGTATGGCTGCCCTTGATTTACCGTGAGAAAGCTCTGAAAATTTACAAATGTCTCTGTGGCGCATTTGTCCCAAAGCCTGAATTCAAAGGCACTTTTTTTAAATGTTTAAAAGCTGTTGCTATTCATCTATAAATAATATGAGGTTTATTTGTTTTTCAGAGAATTCCATTGAACCCAGTAGAAGGAATGAAAAAGTTTGGTTATGTCCGTGAGATTTTGCAAACATTTAGTGTATCGCGAGATTTTAGCAAATAAGATTTCAGTAAATTGACAAATTCTTGCCAATTGATTATTATCTGGGCGATTTGCCTAAAACGTGTCTTATTAATGTTATTCAGCATTAAATATATTCAAAACAAAGATACGAAGCCATTAGCTTTACCCAGATTTCTACTTTTTTTTTTTTCAATTCTGAAGCAAGTATATCAGTTTTCCTCAATACTTTCCATGAAATAGGACAATGAAATTTTGTTCTAAAATATATAATAATAATAATAATAAATTTAGAGCAAATGCAATATTGAGATAAAGGCCATTTAACTGAAATCAATATTTTAAGGGTCTAATTTAGAAAATTTGTCTACTTTTACAATTTGAGGGTCCAGACTGGGAATCTCTGGTTTCAAAGCTATAGTTCTATAGCAGTTCCGATAAGAAAGTTATCATATATCATTGTCGTTAAAGATCTCGTTTTCAAGAATAGCAATGGATTTTATTTGCTTACTAGCTTGGTCGCTTCGCTCCGAAACCCTTGCCTACATAGCATAAAAAAAAATGTTTTTTTATATTGTTTTTTATATTAACGCCCAATGCAATTATCAAAACCATTATCGCATTTGATTCCGTAAACCACTCCTATTTTTTTTAGGTTGTCTGTTTTCGTCCTATTTCCTGCCAGAATATTTCCTAATATATTATTGGCTCTGTGCGTCGTTTTTATATTAACTTTATTCAATACAAGATTCAATTTATTGTTCAATCTTTCTTCATATGGAA
The DNA here is from genome assembly GCA_023159025.1 of Thereuonema tuberculata. Classification (NCBI taxonomy): domain Eukaryota; kingdom Metazoa; phylum Arthropoda; class Chilopoda; order Scutigeromorpha; family Scutigeridae; genus Thereuonema; species Thereuonema tuberculata. The sequence goes on along the minus strand of JAFIDM010000001.1, from coordinate 50,949,009 downwards.
TTGACACATATTTATCATTATTTTTAGCCTTATGGTTATTATTAATAACCTTACCATTCATAAATCTCTCTGTCTTCAAAACTTTGGTCACAAAGTGATTAACAAATTGAACAAGATAATCATTATTAATAAAGATATTTCTAACACAATTTAATTCCTGGCCTAATAGATACCCATTACTACAAATCTTTAGAGCTCTTTTTGTCTTGAACAAAGTTAATATAAAAACGGCGCACAGAGCCAATAACATCCCCCACTAATTTTAGCTACGTCCACATTGAAGCCATCAAAGTTAACTGAAGTTTGATGCACTCGGCCATAAAAGTATTAAAAATGTTAAAACTTTATTTATAGCTGACGTAATTGATGAGAATATTACTCTAAATTTTTAACTTTTAACTTTTGTTAAGTTTCTTTTGTATTAGATAATTAACAAAGGAATGTTTAGACTGGATGATGTTTCAATTTTATAAGTAACTCTGTTCAGATAAGAATTGATTGAAATAACTTAAAGTTGATTTGAAATGTTAAATAAACATTAATAAAAATAATTATTGATTGACTTATTGTATAAATGTTTAAATATCATGTAATATTTTAATACATTTTTATCCTCATGCAGTTTTAAAAGCAAACTTTTACTTTGAATTCACATGGTCAGACACGTAACGATCAGGGTGTCACACACGTAACGCAGATTTTTAATTTTCATTTATTCAATTATTTATTAAATTTAAATTTTAACTGTGATTTTAAATGGTATGGTAAATAAATTATTACCATATTTTTTAATTTAAATGTGTGGCAATAAAACTCACAGAAATAAGGTATATGGCCCAAATATCGCCCACGTTCCTAATACCGCCCAGTGCGATGTAGGACGGGATAGTGATGCTATCACGCGGGAACCGATGGAAACAATTTGCCATTCCTTCCATTAGCACGCTGTGTTCGTTTGGTGGTGTTAGTTCAACCCGTTTATTTTTTGTGAATTCTTGAAGTTTTTTCGTTCTGGTAAGTTATGAACGTACTGTTTCTTTAAGTACTGCAGCTTATGAATTATTCATGCCATCGCAACCATCTAATATCGTGAAATAGTGAAATAAATAACCTATCTGTTGATAATTTCTGTAACTTGTTAGAGGTAGCCGGTTTGTCTGTAACGTCCGCCAAATTGACAAGCTATAGAGTGCCCAATATCGCCCACCTCGTTGTTCCATATATCGCCCACGGCGATATCGCCTACTGTGCGATATTTGGAACTTATATTTATATATTTTATTTTGGTTTATTACAGATGTCTCAACGTAAGACATGGGACAGAGTCAAGATGAAGGAAGCTGTTACAGCTGTAAAAAATAAAGAAATGGGCCTTCTGAAAGCTTCCAAAACATTTAATGCCCCATTCTTGAGAGTGGATCACCATTCAAAATTGCTTTAATGAATTCTCTTAGCAAAAGGAAATTAAGTCCTAAGGGGCTGAACTTAGAAGATCCAAAGAAAAAGAAGCTCGCAACACCTAAAAAGAATTGCGAAAAGATTAAGAAAAAACAAAAAAAAATGCAAAGAAGTGCAAAAAAACAAAGTATTTAATGGTGTGGGCGATATTTGGAGCACTTTCACAAAATTCAAAATATGACACTTGACTGAACAAAAATTGAGGAAAAATAAAAAATAATTGTTATATCTATAATTGGTTCAGGAACATGTAAGTGAAAGGTTCATATGATATATTGTAATTGTTTGCAAGTCACTGAGAAGATAAATGACAAGAATATGGGCAGGTTTTCTTAGATGGGCGATATTTGGGCCATATACCTTATATCATTTAATGTCATTACTCAAAATTTGCTTTTTTTTAAGTCACACATGTAACGTTTTTAAAAAGCTATTTAAAAAATAACTATTGTATCAAACTGATAGGTTTCTGCATAAAAGAATATGGTAAAGTGTATATTATTTTAAAGAACTTTTGTTTGGATTTTTAAATAAGAAATATATTGAAAAATCATGATTAATTAGAAAAAAATGTTTTCCAAATGTCACACACGTAACACGGAATGGCCCTGTTTTGATCCGTGAGCTGTGACTTAATTTTAGTGAAGGAAAATGTCGCGAACTTTCTAAATAACATGTCGTGAACGTTCTTACATAAATTAAGAGCGATGAAGTGAAATTAACGGGATAAAGAAATACATTTCAATAGTAATAACATGCGCTAATAAATGTTAGAAAAACTCAAAAAACGCACAAATATACAAAAAATACGTTTCCGCAACCTGAGCCTTCATCTTGGAAATCTGGGACAACTGTTTCAGACTTATGAAGCTTCTTCAGCAAGATATACCTTTGACGAAGGCTCATAGTGCGTGAAAAAGGTTAAGGGAGCCATTCTCGCCCCCGAGAGTGGTCCCAAAACAAAAACACCCCCAAGGCAAAATAACCGTGTGTGGTTGTTTTTCTAACATTTATTATCGCACGTTAAACTTTATTATTTACTTTCTGGTTTCCCAAATCCCTTACTGTAATTCCTTAGTGCCTGGCGGTTGCTAGGACAAGGATTTCAGGCCTTGCGTGGTCACTATTATTTTCCCTTGTTTGTGTTTTTGTTTAGAGGGAGGGGCACTCTCGGGGGCGAGAATGGCTCCCTTAACTTTTTTCACGCACTCTGAGCATTCGTCAAGGGTAAATTTGGCCGAAGAAGTCTAATATTAAAGGCTGAAACAGTTGTCCCAGATTTCCAAGATGAAGGCTCGGAATGCGGAAACTTATTTTTCTTATATTTGTGCGTTTTTCGACTTTTTTTCTAAAATAAATTTCAAGTTTATCTCAACTTTTATTTGAACATTTTATTATTTCCATGGTCCATGGCGGATTCCTCTTAATAACTGAACATATTTAAGTGAAATAGAAGAAACCCATGTTTATGGAATACAAATAAAAGACATCTCACGGGAAAGTAATATATGTAATTTTATAAAGCACTTTACATGTTTCACTCCATTAAGGAGTATTAATAAAAATGTTTAGAAATACAATATAAAATTTTGTAATAATAAAGGAAAAAGAATAAAAAGACCGGAGTTAAATCTATTTGTAAACATTTTTGATAATAAATGAAGTAAAACGTGTAAAATGTTTTATAAAATTACATTTATTGCTTTCTCGTGAGATGTCTTTTATTTATAAGTAAACATACTTCTTAAAGTAATGATTAAACTATTAAAACACAATCACGTAAAAAATTCTAAGCTCTCGAGTTCTACACAATCCTTCTGTCTGTTTTCAAATCCCAGTGCGGGTTAGTTCTCCCCTGTTTAACAGACATTTCCCTTTATTCCAGACAATTGAGGAACCAGACTTTTCCCGGGCGCCCAAAATTAAGACAAAAATCGACGTTGGTCGTTTGGTGGATGTGGCTCATCGTGTCTCGTTGCGCACTAATTTCACGAGGGGTGGGAGCAAACCTGACCTCTCGCCACGGTCTCGCGCAGTCGTGATCGAAGGTTGAGTGGGGGTGCGGGAGGACGGTCTCGGCGCAATCGAAAAGCAACGGATTACCATGACAAAAGACTACCCTGGAGGACATCAAAAGGAAGCAAAATAGAGAAGAGAACGAAAGTAGAGATGAGAGGACGATTGAACTCTTCCCGGAGTGTGTAGGTGGCGAGAGAAGCAAACGCTGTTTCGAAGGGAGGGAGGAGTAAACGTCGAAGACTTGGGTAATCGTCTTTCTTATGCAAAGAGGGCAAAAATATTCAGGAGTCGAGAAGCGTCTATCCTTCAGGGTGATAGCTTTTCTTTCCCTTTCCGCTTATTTTTTCTTCTTCTTCCCTTCCTCCCCCTTTCGAATGTCAGGTTTCTCCTATAGTTGATTGGATGCTGAATGACACGGTGACAGAGATTTCTTTCGTTCAAGTCTTTCTGTCAATCCTTTCTTGACGTCGAACATGGAATTTATACAAGCTGAAACGGAAACTGGATTGTAATTTCAAAGAAAAGTGGAAAGTGATCGAAATGCTATTCCTTAAGCGGCTTTTAAATTTAATATTCCATTAGGACTGGAGTTGGAATTTCAGTTAAACCAGAACTAAAGGAAGAAAAAAAAATCGTAAAAGTTAGTTGCCTAAAGTGAAAAAACAAAGAATAGGAGATTTTTATGTTGAGACCCAACAAACCTCTTATCGGGTGAATTACTTACGAGTTTAATCAAAGAAAAAATTGAGTTAACCATGAAAATCAATATTGCAGACACTGAATAACGCTTTCTGTAATATAAAGAGTCAGTTGACAACAGGTGTTTCATGGACTTTTACTTTCCATGTAAACTTCGAGTTTAACTTAAAAGTTAAGGTTAACGCAAATCTAAGATATAATAATTATCGTATATGTTTGTTGCTGTATAAAGATAAAGGTTGTAGATAAAAAATGCGAACTGAAATACTCAATTAAAGTAATAATTGGACAGAAAAACTATCTCAGCTTCTGGAACTGGAAAATACACTTCTGTTCAACATAACTGCTGTTGAACCTTGAATGGTAAAGATTCAAAACAATTTCTGTCCTGTACAATTTCTTTATGTTTTAAGTTCAATTTGTTTCCTATTTCATCCACAAATTTAAAGTGTAGAAACGTCAAATTTCATATATTAAATTTGTATGTTGTAATGTTTTCGGATTGCACATGGGAATCACCAAATCTGTTTTAAGAAGGGATGTGTACTATGTTTGTATTGGCATTATCTTCGTGAATTAGTATTAATAATTGTTATATGGCTATTTATTTGTTTATTTCCTATTGACTTATTTGTACAAAACGAAGTTGAGTACATTTCCAATACTTTTATTAGATAAATATAAAAAGATGGGTCACAGTCACTTTCCGCAAAGGTGTGACCAAGTTTTAATATGAATTAACAACTCTGTTAAAGTCTATTTTATTCCACCGCCTCTTATCTTTTTTCGAAACCTCTCATTTCTTATTTAGTTTATATTAAGCGCCACGGCAGCAGAAGAAATTGCCAGGAAAGACGGTTTTCAGCCATGCATTTCGACGGTTGCCTTGTTCTCAGCAGGAAAGAGATTCAGAGTCGAATCGAATCCCAGAGGAGATGTTATTTGGCGAGATCATTTGCCGATCGCCGAATGGCCTGGTTAAAATTTAACATCCTGACTCAACCATCCGATAAGAAAATATCTTGCAGCCGCCAAATACACTGCTTAGATTGGGGAAAGGAAGGTCTGTCATTAGAAGTGACCCCAGGGAGGTGAACACGCAGGGGGGTTAGGGAGGCTTTTGTGAAGACACACGCGCACATTCGCCTCCATTGTGACCGAACATCCCCTTCGAAAAGTGCCCCTGGTGTCAGGGAGAGTCATTAACACGAGTCGACAATAATTTTTAATCATGGCGGACAAAGGAATCCATTGTGCCCAGAAAATAAAATGCGGACAGAGGGAGGAGTCGGGGGGAGGGGTGATATGGAAATGAAGGAAACGAGTACAGAGGTTAGGGGAGGGGGTTTAAACACATTGGCATACACCTCGTTTACATGCACAGAATAGGCCGACCTGCCTACAATAGACTCTTAAATATGTCGATCTATCAGTACATGAAGCAGCAAAGATCGTGTAAAATAATAGGTAGATCAATGTACACAGATCAAGCCCTAATAGTAATTCCCAAAACAAAAACTATCTAAAATTCTTATTATCACCGAGAAAACAAAAACAGAGATAAACCAAGCCAAAGAAAACACTCAAACATATGTCATTAAACACGTACTTTTTAATTTATAAGAAAAGCCGATTATTAAAGCATTATTCTATGAGAAAATGTACCTTTAAACGTGAAACTTTTATCCAACTATCACTTGTATGATAGTTGCAACGCCATTTAATGTAGAATGGGAAGAATATAGAAGATAATTGACAGATTATTACAATTTTGAACTAGAATATAAACTAAAATAAACATATCAATTTTTAATGATCTGCTTCTCTATCTTTAAAGTCATATGTCGTTGTTCTAATATAGAAAGAGCATGATAGTGGAGAATACTCGATACATGCACAGTGGAGAATAGTGGAGAATACTCGATATTTTACAAATAACATATTACGAATTTGTCATCGAAGATGTCTCAAACCATTGTAACATTGGCTCATTTTATTTTACTTTAGAAACAGTCCACATCTAGGATATTTCATATAAGTAATTACTATCCTGTGTGGTTTTCAGTTTTATAATAATAGAAAGTTCCAAAATAGTGGACTTTCTATTTACCTACTTTAAACAAAAAAAAAAGTATCCAAATATGCCAGATAAAATATCTGGAAAGGAGGGATATATTTTAATTATATCGACATGATTCTTTTATTCATTAGATAACATTACTAAATCTGCTATAATATAATAAGTTAATTCATTTGTTAATTCAAAATGCTAATTAAAATTGTATTCATAACAACTTAGAGGAGAAAGACATTCTCCTAAAATTGTCCTGAAGAAGTCTTTTGCAAAAAAGATAAAATATAGACAGTTAAAGGTTTTTTTTTTTTTCCGAATGACAGAAGATTATGTATGTAAGGAAATATAGTTTAATAAAACGCTGAATCAAGGAAAAAACCCTGAATGAAGTACAAAAACTTTTGTATTAGTCGAGTAATATAAAAATAAACATAAAACATTGAAGAATATATGGACAAAAACTGCAAATTAAAATTAGACATGCAGTTAAATGCTTTTGGAATCCTTCTCTCTTTTGGAAGGACAGTGTAGATTATGGTGAGCTACATTACTTTGATAAACACAATCTAAAGGCTATAATTGTTGATTAATACTGCCAACAAATAACTTAGTTTGTATATTAAAAATCTCTTTTGAGCTAATGATGCCCAATCTTAAGATTAGGGAAACAATCAAGAGGATAAAAAATGAAAATAAATTCTGTCTCACTTTATTATAGGCTACCTTTTAAAACTTAACTAATATAACTTTTCTAATAAATCAAATTTCTAAAGAAAAATCAAATCAGCAAAATCGCTGTTGATCTGCTTTCTTTTTAATTTGGATTTCGATCTTAAAGTTGTCGTCCTGGCAAATAAAAAAAAAAGTGTTCTTACGGTGATTCTAACAGAAATCAAGAACACGGACTGGAAAGAAATAAGACAGAAAATGAGGGAAAGAAAGCATCTTCGCAGGAACCAATAAAACAGGTCTTTAAAGTCCTGACGTTCTGTTTTGCCATTAAATCCCCACCAGAAGGAGCCAAATGAGTCGGAATTAAAAGAAGCCAGCAAAGAAAAAAAATAATCAAAGCCTTCATTTTTCACATCAGAGACAGCAGAAAATGTCCGACTGGAAAGCACTTACTGTTGTTCAAGAGTCATTCTTTTGTAGTAATGACAGAAAGATAACTGGAAGATAATTAATTAATTGGTAAAGTTATTGTTGTTTCTCTATTTGCAGTAATTTCAAATTAGAAAAAAGAAAGATAAGCCTAAATATGAAGAGAAGTTAATCACACTGATTGATATTCTTTTTTACAAAAATATCACCTGAATTCTTGGATCCTTCTGAAAGAATAATATCGACATTAATTTGAAAGTTCTGAAAAAGCATTGTAGATTTTTTTTTTAGCTTTAAATAACTTTTTAGCAAACAATGAAAGTAAAGGTAAATCAATTTCGTTCTACGACTGGTAAACTTGTCCGTCATTATCTACTAAACGACTGAGATTACACCATTTATAAGAAAGCTTTTGTGAAAGTAAGGTTAAGTAAGAAACAATGTGGAGCCTCCAAAGCTTAAAGAAACAATAAAAAACTCACCAAATAAATATAGGTTAGAAAATTTATATGCCGGCATTCCGCAATGAATTTTTTTAGCGAATAAAGCGCATATTGCCAAAAAGCAATATGAAACAGCTGTTCTAGGATGTCATTTAGTAAACCCTTTGTATCATCTATTGCTGAAATTCAGTAAGGTTACGTTATTTACAATTACCCTATGCAAGTAAGTCACAGCAAAGATTCACTCAGATATCAGAAAGTAATACAAAATCACAGTAACTGGAATCATTTCTATGTTCTATCAGAAAGCTTATGTAGAAAAGAATTATTTTTAACTTTTAGAAGATTAGAAGAGTTACCTTAAGAAACTGAATTATTATTGCTTCAAAAGTTAATTAACTATAGTCGTAAGAGCACATCAAATCAAATAAAGTATTTATAAAAGATGAGAATATATAAATATTTAAAAAAATGGAGTAAGGTTGGGTCTTACCATAATGACCATTGTTTTTTTTTTTTAATCTACAAAAGGAAGATAATGCGTTTTATTTTAGAATAAAATCAAATTTAATAATGATGAAGTGTATCGAGTCATTACTTTGACATAAGCAGAAAATAAACGATAGGAAAAAGAAAAACGTGGGTGTTACAAACTTTCCAGTGCCATTTTCGGAAGAACGGAGAAAATTCATCCAACTCGTTCAGAAACTAAGAGTATTTACACCAAACAGTGAATAGAAACTGCAGTTTTTGAGGAGACCAGTAGAATATTAAGAAAAGGCTGCAAAAATCATGAAAAATATTTAGAGTGGATGAAATAGGGATTTTTCAGATATCCCGAAAGTAGCTTCCAACAGCTCAACAGCTAATTCCAAGAATTATTGATTGTATTGCATTTACAAGTCAATCTCAGATCTCTAAACACTACTGAAGTGGCTAACTTGATGCTAGTTTTCTTTGTTAACAATGAATGTTATTTCATTGTTGTGGCAACTTATAGAATGAATATTTTTAACCATTTAACCTATAAATTTTTAGCCTATTTCATAACTCCTTAAATAATATATTGACATTCAGTCGACACTACTACAATTAGCATCATCTTTAATACGATATAAAAGATGAAGGTTTAATTATTAATAAAGATCTAAGTCATATTGATGAACTGTGTATATTATTACTAAGATTTAATTATTAGTAAAGTTTTAGGTCGTATTAATGAATTGTTATATATTGCTAAACGTAATTGTTTTGCAAAAAAGATGTAAATGTGAGACACAGTATTACTTTTATATTGTTAAATTTAAAACTTGACTGTGTAGATTAACGAATTGTAAAGAGGAAGAGGAAAAAGATTTTCCTGTCCACATTTAACCTGAAGAAGTTAAAAGGACATGAAATATCGTAAGGTAGGTGACCCAAAGGTGGCCATAGTTAAGCTTTGCTGATTTTTTATAATTTAACGGTTGCGGGAATATAAAAAAAAATCTAAGGGTCATCACCCTGAACCTTCTCTAAGCAAGACATATTGATATTGTTTTTCTTAAAACATATTTAGTTTGTTTTACAGTTATTTTATTAAAAAGTTACTTCCGGGCCACCTTCGGAGCAGGTGAACCTAAGGTGGCCCACATATTTATTTTGTTAAAAATTATATTTTCCAGATGTTGAAAAGGCACTTAACACTTTATGACTAAATTCAGTATTTTATGAGTTTTACATGCCTAAAGTCCTAATACTAAATATGCGTACAAAATATATAGGGAAAAAGCCTTTCAAAAAGTACATTTAAAATTTTTGATTCTGTCGCCTTGTGTAAGTCTTTCAATCTGAGTCAATGCAAAAAAGTACACTTGAAATCTTTGATTTTGTCACCTTTTGTAAGTCCTTCACACTGCTCGTGGACATATCTTAAACACTAGGTGCACAGTCAATAATTTTGTCCGTTCCCAAGGTGGTCATGTTGGTGGGCCACCTTGTGTACACATCTCAGCACATTGTTTTCACAAATAAACAATGTCATTACCATGAAATTCAACTGTGACAATACGTCCTGAATGAGTAGTTACCTAACTTTAATAAAATATACAACAAGTTGCATTTAACCAAACTTTACACGATTAAATTTAATTTATTACTTATCGGAAAGTAAGAAAAGCGATGCTCAAAAACAAATGTCTTCTCAGTAATGGCCGACGTCTCGTCGAAATGGCTTAGTTTTCAGTAGCCAGAGCTAGAGTGCGACAGCTGTCAAGTAGCAGGTGCCATATACCGACAATTTTGTGTATTACTATTTTATATAAGCAGATGGCCACATTGTGCACTCTGGCCACCTTTGGGTCACCTACCTTATTAAAGATGTTAATTTTAGCTCATTGTTAACCATTAACAGCAATTGCATATTCTGAAAGTGGCTGACTCCATCTTTGCATTGCAGATTCGAAATATACTGTCGAGACAAGCAATAAGCAAATATTCACATTAGAATTTACAAATGTCAAGGAAGTTCGAGTAATACATTAATCTACATAAGTGAAAGGTAAGTCATAGATTTATTAGTATGGAATTTAAAATTAATTTTTATTAACATTTAATAACTGCCAAAAAGTAATAATCCTTGTTACTTACTATTGAGAAATAAGCAAGTCCAAAACTAACAACTTGATAAAATAATTCTAAATATATTCAAGGAGTAAATTACATGTTTTCTACTTTTAAGATTAATTACTTCAGTTACAAAGTTGACTGTTGATCACTAAATTAGAATAACTGCTTGTAACATTAACTGTTCTGGTAACTCTTCTTGTTACTCATTATTCGTAATATTAAATAACACAACTATCTTTTTCTGGAACTTTTTAATCCCAGAATCTGTCTTCTGAAATAAAATAGTTACTTTAAAGTATCTTTTATCTTCATGGTAAGTTCTCTATAGATATCAGCACCGATTTATCACATCTATAAGTTGGTCAACATTCACTAACTTACTTCAAGAAGTTATATTACCCTTTTTATAACTTTAGAAGTTTCTCATATTCGTTCAGGAACACTATGTCTTATCACTTCTTTCGATGTTCCAAGCGAATGTTTTATCCAATATTAACATTAATCGATAATATCTACTGCTTAACAAGAGGTTTAAAATAGTTTTAACCTGATCCGAATCACTTATAGCTATTAACACATCATTTTCTCCATCTTATTATTGATACTTTTGAGAAAGATATTCCTTTCCACGCAACATGTTGTGTGATGGAATCGATCTACACTTCTCGATATAACAATTTTACCAGTTTATTGTTATAAACAAAACTATGTTGCACGTCGTGACAACAGTATTGCCTTTGTGGAACTTCCTTTAGATACAAATAAGATTTTTTTTTTCATTTTCTATCACCCAGCTTTATTTGGGGAGTTTATTTTTCTTTCAGATAATTCATTATTTACTATAAACATCTGCAATTGTAAGTACTTTGAAGCTTAAGTTTGTTACTAGCAATGCACTAGGTATTCACAGCATAATGCAAACTGAGCATGCAGCAATAAAGAATGGTCAATTTTGTGGAATTTGGGCAAAGGAGCAGAGGAGACCAAAAGCTTTTGTTCATATTAGACCTTTAATATGTAAGAAATGTTGAAGAAATCAATTCAGTAGTTTTTTACAAGGCATTTCGGGGTCATTTTTGAGGAATGAAGACTAAAATAACTACGCCTATATTTTAAGATGAACCATAAATAAGCTTTGTATGAAAAATGAAATTAGATAACACAACAACAAGTTGGTTAAAAACATATAATTAAAATTTAAAATACATTACAGAACGATCGAGAGCTTTCACAACCATACACGGTTGTCTTGTCAATCAGAAGATTACATAAATAAAAAAAGACTTCGAATTTATACACTATAGAATTTGAATAATTTTGGAATGGTCCCCTGGGAAATATGGTGTCTTGAAGTAACTACTGGTCAATCAGTTGTTGGAGCAGTGCTATTAGGTAATGGGTGCCAGGTTTCTTGTAGCTGCTATTTGATTGAAGGCTAGAGAAGACCGGTGTCCTTCTTGCGATGAGAATTTGAACCCTTTTTTTTTTTTTTTTCCTTGGTTGTGGATGAAAAAAATCAGCTGGAAGGAACTAGGATGGCTATTAAAGATAATAAAATGAATAAATACATTAAAGGTTATATGGGACTTGGGAAAGAAATTTTTTAATCAAAATAAATAAGTTTTGTGTACTAAAGTTTACGACCATCCGTCCATCTGTTTTAACATGACAAACACAGAAGGAAAATGTTCAAGTGGAATAGTAGGACTTCCATTGGTCAGTTAATTAAAAATCTTATTGAGATACAGGCTTATTTAGCTTTAGATGAAAATATTCCAATAAAACTTCTCAGAAGTTGGTATTAAGACCTCATTATATTTCTTCTTCTTACGAGTTTGGCCTACTATGGACCGCGGGAAACAATTGACTAGATGAATAGTCTTTTCCTCTCCTCCCAGTATTTCTTCATTCTCTCACTCTGCTTCCGCCTTCTATCATCTGACCAGATTTTATCATTACATGTGCTTTTCTAAATAAGCATAAAAAAATCGAATTAGTAATAAATGCTTTGCTTTAGTTTTTTGTTTTGTTTTCTTCCAAAAACGAAAATCAGAATTTATAGAAGAAAAAAAATTATATTTATATTTCTGAAAAACAAAAATTTAATTTCAATAAAATTTTGTGCTTCTTTTACTTTAAAATTAAAGTTTAAAAACATCTATAATTACTAAAAAAATAATAATGATGATGAAATTAGGTAGAGGAAAGCCATAGTAAAAATTACTGTTATTTCACGTATTATAGAAATTCAATTTATACTAACAGCTCACTTTGGATGGTATTTCTACAGTATTTTCATTCGCATTAGTTCGATCTGTTTTGGGACTAATTCGCACTACAAAAAATAAATAAATAAATAAATAAATAGATAAATAAATAAATTAAATAAATAAATAATAATATTTTTTTATAGATTTAACAAAACATAGTTCTGTTAGAATCTCTCACACAGTTTTCCAGTTCTGTTTATATCTGTGGAGAGCTGCCTTGCAAGTCTCAACATGTATTACAGCGCAGTTCCCAGTAATGCCCTCATTCGCAATGACTATTAATTAGTCGCAAGGACAAACCTTCGAACACGTGGGAGTTTGTTTTGAGCGAGCCGGGTAATATTATCACATGCTTTACGAAACAGACAACAAGTATTCATCCAAAAAATACGACGGTCAAGGTCATTTGCTAAATGATGCTCGAATTTTCACTCACAATGTGACTTAAGTTACAATCAAGCCTTCCAATAAACAAATTCATTTATATTCCTAGCAATGCATTCATTTTAGGATTTTATAATGCATTTTTGTCACAGTTTACCTTCAGGATTTTTTCATAAACTTCCTTTGGATGTAATTTTTTATAACAAATTCATTGTTGAATTTATTCTGCATTCTTGATCATGTAATAACCTTCATCTCCGTCTACATTCATTGTGCTGATTTCTTAGAATAGTCCATTTAAATTCTTTAATTTTGTCATCCATTAGTTTGTTAGGGATAATTAATGGGACTTTCAGGAGATCTAATTGTGTAGGTAAAATATCATAGTATATGATTTTGATGTAAAATATATATTAGTTTCACATTTAGCTATTTTCTTTAGACATTTTTGATGATTCCAGATTATGCCATATGCTTCCTTTCCAAACATGCCTCAATATGTTTGAAAAAATATCCTACCGTTTCTATGTTTTGTTGAATTTATACTATATTCTTGATCATGTAATAACCTTCATCTCCGTCTACACTCATTGTGCTGATTTCTTAGAATAGTCCATTTAAATTCTTTAATTTTGTCATCCATTCGTTTGTTAGTTTATGAAAAAATCATGAAGGTAAACTATGACAGTTTTAATCGTAAATTAAATTTCCTGTTAAATAAGAAAAAGAAGAAAACACAGATTCGTTGGAAAACCATCAATCAAACCATCAATCAACAGTATTTCAACAATTTTACAAGACATAGAGACTATGTTCATAATATAAGCCAAAGACCTTTTAAGATTGAAGAATTAAACATATTAAGTAAGGGCATAAATTATCAAATATCAGACAAAAAACGTTTTATAAACATGTTTACTGACATTGAAAAATGTGGGAAAAATGTAAACAATAAGTCCCAGGTTGCAAAACTTATGAATGGTTTGCATAGCAATCTCTCATTCCAGAATATATCTAAAGACAAATCAACACATTAAAGAACTTCCAGAAAAACAAAAACCTTAAATTCTTACAGGCAGATAAGGGAAATAAATTAGTGGTAATGGACTATCAGAATACTAATAATGGACTATTATGTGAATAAGACTGAAAATATGTTAAAAAACAAGGAATTTCAAAAAAAATCGATAATAATCCTAATAAGAAGCTTTACACTAAAGTGAAAAAGCAAATAAAAAGTGATAAAGTTATTTCCTACAAAACATATGAAGAAATAACTAGCAATATGGTCAATGAACTATCATTTGAACCACACCCAAAGCTACACAAAGACGGAATACCAATGAGACCAGTTATAAATTCATTCGGATCACCCTCACAAAATTTGGCTAAATTTTTAAATACTTTCTTAAATAATTTACCAAAATTTGATGAAAATTCCTCTCCTGAAAAACACCAATGAGGTTATTAGTAAGTTGAAGGATTTCAATTCTAATAATAAAGGCAAATTCAGGTTATTTTCACTGGTTAATATGCACACATCTATCCCAGTTAACAAAACTTTGAAATAATTGAGGATATATGTAACGAAAACTAAAGCATTATGGAAGAAAAGAAAATAACTGGTATACAAGTGATGAATTACTGAAATTAATATGTTTTAACTGTTTTGTTTTTTTCAGTTTAATAACACATGGTACAAACAAACAGAGCGTTTCCCAATGGGAAGTTCAGTCTCCGGGACACTTCGTAAAATATTTTTTAAAGAATTTGAAGGAAAAAACATCCTTTCGTGGAAGAAAGTTGATTTTCATTATGTGAGATATGCAGATGACATTTTAATAATTTGGAAAGGATCATGCAGGCAGTTCCACATCTTTTTTGATTTTTTAAATAAAATTGATGCTAATATTAAATTCAAAATGGAAGAGGAAAAAACCACAGTATTAATTTTTTGGATTTAAAATTGATCAATAGTGATAAAATTATTGACTATGAATATTACAGAAAATCTTATCAGAGTAATACAGTAGAACCCCTTTAATCCGTCTATGGTCGGATCGCAAAAAAGGTCGGATTATCAGAAAATACAGAAAAATACGGATTTACTGCGTTGTCAAGCAGTTCAAGTTTAGGCTTTTTCAATGTTTTGCGATTCTTAAGAGCGTTTTCACCATCTACCGTCACTGTATGTGCAAGTAAACAACACAATGACGAGTCGGGGACAAGTTCGGCCGGCTCGAGCACGGTCGGATCTACCGGAGTGGCGGACCAGCCGAGGGCGGACGAGAGGGGTTCTACTGTATTATGTTAAATTATAGATCAATGCACAATTTCTCTACAAAAAAAAAGCAATAATCTGGAATAACTTATCAAGGATCACTAATAATACATTAGATGAAAGTAAATGGTTTAATAAAATTGAGGGTTTAAAAAAAATCTTGCAATACAATGAATACCCGAGAAAACTGATTAACATATTGTGTAAATCTTTTTTTCTAAACAAAAAATAAGATAGATCCAAAATGGACAAAGAATTTAAGAATATAATTCGCACACTTTATAATATCAAAATTTCTAGAGAAATAAGTAAAATCTGTAAATCTAATAATATTTCCATTACAAGAGTGGCCAATAACAATTTAAGATCCTTAAGACAAAATCCAAACAAAATAAGTAATATAATGCAAATGATGGCTGTAGTTTACAAATTGAAGTGTCGTGCTTGTGATGGGATATATTTTGGAAATACCGGACGGACTTTAGGTGAACGTTCCAGGAGCACATTAGCGCTTTTAGGAAGCGACAACCTGAAGTTTCAGATTGGGCAAACCATTGCATAACTTTAGGGCACAATCCGGATCCATTAGTAAATGTATTATATAAAAATATTTATGACAAAAACACAAGATTTATGATTGAAGCCTGTGCCATTAATAGCTTTAATTGCTTCAATAAACAAAAAGGTGTAGAAATTAGCCCATTTTTGTTAGAAAAATTTAAAGAAAATTGTAAAAATCATGAAATCTTTCAATGATTGTTAGCCATTGACAATTGTAAGTACATGAAATCTTTCATTAATTAGCGTCCACGACCATCTTTGTTTTTAAATTATAAACATTGTAATCTTTGCCATATTTATGTTGTTTAAAACTTTGCCTGTTTTTCTGTTTGTTATATTATTCTATGTTTCTCTGTATTTAAGCCTGAGGAAGCAGGATAAGAAATTTCCTGCTAAATAGTAATGAGTGATGAAAAATTTAATTGTTCAAGTATTTTATTCATAATGAACAGCAATATTATTAACTAAAAGTCTTAACAGTCTTTTGGTAATCTAATGGCTGCCAATGCGTTCCATTCGCACGTTACTTGAATATCAACTGAATTTGTCGTCTTCTATCTGAACATCAGGAGTTGAATGAATCTCGAGTACCTACTCCTAATAAGCTTAATTCATGGTTTCTGCATCTTGTTCGTATCGGCCATTTTGGAACTAGCTGGATACATTCAGAATTCTATGAAGATATATGATATGAACCACTTCTTAAACCTAACCATACCAAATACGTTGATTTCGAGAAATGCCGGATATGCGAAGCTTTTATTTCTTAATTCACTGCCTTAGTAATCGTAATTGCCAATTACTTATTATCACATAAGGCACATGGCTTTAATGCACTATTACGAAGCATTCTAAATTTAACGTAGCATGACTCAAAGTGGTTTACTTTTACGATCATAACTTGTGAAAATCATTTCAAAAACTCGATTCACTAATAATGCTCGATGATCACACGAATTCGTTGCACTACTCTATTGTTTAGAACAATAGTCATTTCTTATCACTATTCACATTTCACATTCATTATTGCGTAATTATTATTGGACAATAACTTTTACTTGGCATCCACATATCGATACAATATTTTTGATATGATTAAAAATGTACGAGATTGCATTTACTTTTTGTTGTAAAGTTTTAATTTGCATATCCCAAGTAAACATATCATTTCAATAGATACCCAAATATTTAATATCATTTACCCTGTGTATTATATTGCAATTTATATGCAATTTATACATTTTTTAAAAATTTATTGTGTGAACCAAAATGATTATTTATAATAATTTCAGGAAAAAATTCTGAAGTTTGGAAATGTTAAATTGAAATGTTAAAGAATCTGGATTAAGTTTCGAACGCTAAACAATGGTTTCACATTAAAAATTTAGATTTCCCTTTACAAACAGTATTATTTTTATTCTCCTCTTCATTTTTCTCAATTTTATTTTCACCCCCCCCCCCCCCCGAGAAAAAATGTCAGCAAAGACCAAGTTAAAACTTGAAGGTACGCTGACAGCTCGCCAGAAATGCAAGCATTCTTTTGGATTATTTTACGTTTCCAAAGTTAGTTTGACAAAACTTCTTTAACTGTAAAGAAAGCATTGGTGAATTCGTAAATTTTCATTAATTTTTGTAATAACTGTTGCAATAAATTCTTACAAATTCTAAGAATTTAAGTTAGAATTTATTAGAATTTATTCCAACAATTCTAAATATAGTTAGAATTTAAGTAACTATATTTAATGAAATAAAAAAAATGTGATTTACTTAATTTACTTTAGTATTTATTTTCAATAAAGATATTTTTTTAATACATAATGATAAATCTAAGTAAAAAAAAAATCATTTTATTAGATAAGAGCTGTTTACTAATGAACTATGTTTAATATTTATCCGTTTAATACTAAATATATTTAAATATTTATTTAGAGGACTACGTCA
>JAFIDM010000001.1:50887758-50926171 GCA_023159025.1 Thereuonema tuberculata | reverse complement strand
AAAAGCTTAAAGATGATGAAAACTTGAAGTTTATTTATTTATTTATTTATTATTTTTAAGAAATAGAATAATATTAATCAATCAAGTAAATTAAACAAATACATTTTCAGAAAACTAACTGCTTAAAATTTTATTTGCTAATTATTATTTTATTAATACTAATATTACAATAAGGTTTAAAACTGTTTTATCCTACAATAAAAAAAAATAAAAAAAAAAAACAGAAGAAAAAGCATGAAATAGTATATTACTAAAATTCTTAATAATATTAAAAATCCAATTAAATTGGTATTTACGCTTTTGTATTTAACAAAATTTACAATCTAATTAAAATTTACAAAAGAATTTTTACTGGTATTTTTTTTTAACAAAAAAATAATCTTTTTCAAATCAATATAAAAGGCTTAAGTCTTACATGAGTTTGATAATTTTTCTGGCACCTTTTTCCATCAGGATATTTAACAAAAAAATGCAATTTCAACCAAATGATATTTATATACATACATACATACATACATACATACATACATATATAGAGGAAGGTGACCATATTTCGGATACCATTTTGTTTTTAATCTAAAGAATTTAAAATATTGAAGTTTTGGTTAAGAATTTTACTTTGTTTTCTTCTATAAATAACCTAATTTTAGATCCCGAACTGGTAAATATCCATTATAAAAAATAGATAGTTTAATTATTTTTTTTGCAAAACATTGCTGTTTTTGTTGTGAAGCAAATGGGGTCTTAATTTCGGATACCTAAGAATTTCAGGTTAATAATTATGATAATATAATTAAATGAAGCATACAATGCAAATACAGTAAGTTATTTATTTGAGTAATGACTTTATGAATTCTAATAAAATTAACGACATTATATATTAAAAATAATGAAACTGTTTCTGTAGGTCGACTGTTTCTGTAGGTCTACTGGGTGGTTGAATATTGTGAGCTAGAGATAACATTTTCGGATACAAGAGGTTCTATGTTGCTGTCTACCGTTATTTCTTCTACACGAACTTCAGCCTTTGGGGGTGCTTTCTATAGCAAACGGATATCCGAAATTAGGCACCATTGACTATCCGAAATTAGGACGTCATGACAAATATTTTTGAATCAACATTTGAAACTAATCTTAAAATCATACACAACGATGCGACTTGCCACTTAAACTACATTTTATGAACTTCATTATACTCTTTAAAACAAATTATTAGAACTTACCACTTGCGCTCCAGCTGTGTTCGAAGTTGACATCTTTAATAATTCACTTTTTGTAATATTTTTAAATTATTAATTGTTGGGTACATGAAGATCAAAGGCTCACGACGACAAGACAGATTACATATGGCGGCCAGAGCTTCCGCTTATGGTAGACACTAATGCAATCTGCTGACCGGTATGCGATTTATCATGCTATCCGAAATTAAGGCACCATCCGAAATATGATCACTTTCCTCTATATATAAAAAACAAATAGCACAACTTTTTGTCTGGTGAAGAGTCAGACGAAGAACAATCAATGTCCGAAACTGTCACGAATATATATTGTTAATATTACAAAAAGTGTGCTGTTTGTTTTATAATATACAGTAGATAATTATCACAAGTTAAATGCAGATCTTCCAATGATGTTTCTGTTTTCAATAATTACTATAAATATGAAAGGATTTTATATAATAACTGAGCGATTGTTACTAATTATTCTAAATCTCTTGCTACAATAAATAGCGGAAAGTCAATGTTTCTTTTACAAAGATAATTCATTAATTTTTAAAAAATCTTAAGAACTACAGAATGACTTGATCATGAGGCGTTCATTTCTCTTCTTTCTTCTGTCCACAATTACAATAAACTTTAGAAAAAAATTAAAAAATTTGAACAGATTGAATCACTAACAGGATTAGCAATATTCATTTAATCCACTTAAATATCAATTTTAAATAGCTTAATTAACTATCATATGATATAATGTAATACATTATATTGGATTACATAATGTAATAAATTAACAATCATCAAACTAATTCACAGGTGCGGATGAATTTAACGTGTAAATATAGTTATGGAGGTACAGTAAACTCACGATTATCCGCGGACCTCTCCTGTTTACATTTTTTTTTACTGTACAACAAATTACGGAATTAAAAAAAAAAATTTAAATCTAGAATAAGGTAAACAATAAAAGAGGCACATTTAGCGACAAATAGGGGGGGGGTCGTGTTTCGACACGAAAAAACAAAGACAATTAACGATTTTTTTGTTAAAAGTAAGAAAATAAAGTAAAATAAAATAAAATAATTGTTTATAATGTATGTATTGCCATTTTAATATAAATAAAACATGTTAAAAGCATTTTTGTGTTGAATTTCGTCCTTTTTCGGATTATCCGCGGTTGCCGCGCCACCCAATTCCGCGGATAATCGGGAGTTTACAGTATTTAAAAGCTATCACACTTGCTTAAGCAAATTAAATTAAAATTTAAAAAATTTAAAAAAAAAATAAGTTTATAAGTTTTTAAACACATTTTTTAAGTTTTAATTTAATTTTCTGAAGCAAGTGTGATAGCTTTTATATACCTTCATAATTCACAGATCTAATTAAGAATCCACATTGTTGAAGCTAAATGCTTAACGAGAAAGGAAAAATAACTGTTCCAAGTAACTATGTGATTATATTTTTCTTCTGTGTATTAATTCATTTCTAGAGGAATTAATTTCCAAAATATATTCCTTGAGTATAATTCTTTATTAAAAATTATATAAGAACATTGCATTATCCTGTCATTTCTATAAGCATATATGCCAGTTGTTATTTACAGTTATTATTCCTATTAATCATTACAAAGTCCTTTTAGAATCTGAGGAATCCCACGAACATGTGCTTATCATAAGTAACGTTATTATTTACAAATATAAATTAACATATAATTAATAAGACAGCCATGAATTTAGATAATGTATTTAAGTTGATAAACTTAATTTAATTTAAAATATGTATCATAATTAAATTATAATTAATAAAATATCTAACACGATTAATTAATATATATAAAGTAATTACTTAAAGAAACAATAATAAGGATATATATTTTACTGATTATATGGATATTAAATTTTGATACTATAATTAAATTACAATAAATAAAATAAAATTAAATAATATATACAATGAATAATATATCGAAAGAAACAATTAAAAAAATATTCAATGAATAAATATTTTATATAATTAATACGATTAAGTTGCAGTTTTATAAAGTATCCAAAGAATATCGACCAAATCCTATACACAACAAATCAAATTTTTTATATCAGAGAATTAATAATTTACATCATAATTATATTGGTTGAATATTTTAACATTAAATATGTACATTTGAACTTACATTATAATCATTCAAGTGATTAATTCAAATGATGGTTATTATTAAGTGTTTAAAATACTTCCTATTTCCTTTTATTTTTAGTTTATGATAATATTGAAATTCATGTTTTTTTAGTTTCATCAAATGAGTCAATGTGTGTGTGGGTTTTTTTTTTCCCTGAAACGTGTATATATCCTCTCCCACGATTAACCATTGAACCATTGGTTGAATCTTCTTGAAACTTGGTATGTATATTCTAGGACTAGGGACGATCCAACTATTTCATTTGATATCTTTAAATTACAAATGGTTTCTTGTCGAGAAATTAGCGCTTCTCGAGAGACAAAAATTCTCATATTAACAGAAGAGGATTAGATTCCAAAGCTTTGCTATCTCATATGACTGTTAAATAATTTTAAAGTTATGTTTTTCTTATTTTCAACATTTTTTTTTTCCTGTTTTTATTGTGATCGATTTATTACTTGGACGAGTTGGAGTCGCTATTTTATTTTGGCGGAGTCGGAAACATATTTACGAAATTTAAAGAAAAAAATTGCGGAGATTTGGAGTGAAAATGAAACATTGGTCTGTAGCTTTTTGATAGAGTCGGATCCGCAATTACTAGATTACCGGAAACGGGGTCAGAAGCGGAATTGGAAATTCGAACTCGGTATTCAGAGCAGTAAGGAGCCAGGTTCTGCTGCTCGGTTAAGAAAGTAATTGGTATAATTCACTAATCGGTAATTATGTTGAGCGTCGAAGCTTGCAAATAAGACGAATATTTATTATTTTCCAACCTAAACCATCCGGAAACACTTAGTTAATATCACATTAGTTAATATCGCCGTTTTCATTTATCTAATTTTTAACGAATTCACAAATTTAAGTCTTTCGCTGACTGTAGATGAATATAAGATGGCGGAAAACAACTGAAGAAGTTGATGTCCTTTAGAAATTTTAAACTGTGGTCCCCCTTCTCCAGGAATCCACAGCAACTAACTATTTCAGTTAAATCAACTAAATCTTCTTGAAATCCTTTGAAATCTTGTTGGGTAATCCTGGATGAAGAAAACCTAATAAGCTCGAAACAGCTGTCCCAGAGTCTCAGCTTGATTCAAAAGGCTTTATCATGAATTGTTTCCTTTTCATTTTACCGATTAGAGGGTTATTTTATTTTATTTTATTATTATTATTATTATTTGTTTCTTCGTAGTCAAATGCCTTTTATGGTGAGCGTTAAGCTGCCCAAGGATTTGAATTTCACATTTTGTTCTTGCTTTTATTTTCTTAACTTCAGTTTCTGCGGAGTCACTTGTTCTTTGAAGAATAAAATCTTCTCTACAGCAGTAAAGACAACATCTAAGACGATAGGACCTTGTAAATTCGTGTTTTGTTTTGTTTTTTTTATTTATTTTTTTCAGTTAAGCACGTTTATTCGCTGGTCTACGAACTGGTGCAAGTAAATCTCCAGGTTTCTTAAAAACTAAGAATAAAAAACAATAAGTAACAAAAACTAGTTTTCCGCGAATAGGATATCAACTAAGTGTTTTCGAATCGTTTGGCTCTAAACTAAGGAATGTTCTCCAACAGTTCGGTGTTTTGCAAAACAAGCCATTATTCTGCTTTTTATCATGTTAATTGTTGCAATCTTAACCTTTTTTCTATTTCTTTCTACTTTACAAAACATTAATTTTTATTCATGATTTAATTCCTTATTAAATTACTTTACAATAACTAATATTGTGGTTTCTAATCCTTAGCTACGGCTGGTGTTCAGTTCATTAACACTCCTTTTACATCTCTTGCGCTTATTAAACTTTACCCTTTTTTTTAACTTCGCTCACCAATGATGACTAACTTTCAATATGGCCGTCCTTTGAAATTTATAATTCTTTTACTTATCCGACCAAGGATTGTATTAAGGAATCGTTATTCCTCCATCCTCTTCACTTTCGTCGGAATCCATCCTTTTAATAATCATTTACCACATCATTGGTTTAATTACATAGAAAAATGAACGCTTGGTAAATGTTATATGAGTGTTAATATTTGTCATTGTTATTAAATTTCTTATTACTTTTTCACCTTCACGATTTTAATTCAATGTTTCGTCATTGTAACTAAGATATATTTATTGATATATGTAAATATTCATTGATATGTGTATACTATGTTTGACCTTCATATTATTTCGAATATGAATGTTCTGACTACTTGTTGTATTTTGGAAGCAGCCTGGCAAAATACAGGCTGCTTCTAAATATAATTTCCTTATTAATGAAATTGTCATTAATGTATATTTTTGTAAACGTATATATGTATACATAGGAACATTGCAACAAGATAATATTAAAACTAGCAAATATTATTGAACATTATACAAAACATGTATTAATAATATAAAAAAAAAGTCACCAGAAGATTGTATTCTAATATATTCAGTCACTCTAAATATATATAGCTTGACGGGATTCGGATGTTGTACGGACTTAGTATCATCTCATAAACTAATGTCAAGGAGATAATTCTAATTTGTGGTTCTCTCTTGCTGGATTCTTTGTAGAAAAAGATAGTTATGTAAAACACCGACCTTGAAGTCAAAACGAATATTTGTTATTTTCCAACGAAACGATTCGAAAACAAATAGTTAAATTTGTGTTGTGGAAAAATATGGATTTTTTTTTCGTTTGTTTTAAGAAAATTCGAGATCTACATGGCACTCTTTCACCGAACATAGTGGAGATATGTGCTTCACTGTAAAACAAGGCGGAGGCTGAAATCAAATCTGTTGCAGTGGAAATACTAATTTCACTGTCTTAGTTGTTAGCCTTTACTATTCTAGAGGAAATTAATTGTTAAGGTCTAAAAAATTAATTTCAGGTGTGTGAATGACCCTTATTTCAAAGATAGTTTGCAAACATCCTCAATTTCATCTTGTATTCATCCACAGTCTTGCGAAAGAGTGATACATTTGAAAATTTCTTAAAAATTACACAATTTTTCATGAATGTTATTAATCGTTTCCGAGTTGTTTAGTTGGGAAATAACGAATAGTCATCTTACTTTCAGTGGTTCGGTGTTCGGCGTAATTTACCCAGAAAATAATGATAGCTTGTTCCTATATTTTTTTCTTTGCTATTCTTCAAAACTAATATCTTTCAACCACTATTCCATGTAAATCTTCCCGTGTTTCTCAAACTTACAAGGAAAACAGATTAAGATCTATTACTTACATTTGTTTACAATCTTATAATAATTAGTAATGTTAAATAAATCATTATGAAGTTTTAATTACACTCAATTCCTAGTTGCTGAGAAAAAAAAAATATATGTCATGTTAATTTGATTTTCAAGTATTCAAATATTGTAGATTAACTCAAGGCTATATTAGAAATATGAAGTAATTGTTTGTATTTATACCCTTTTAAAACTTGTAATTCAAGTTCCCTAAACAATTCTCAAGATATTATTTAAAACAAAAACCAAAAAAAGAAAATCAATAAAATAATCTGATATAGAAACCACTTTTCGTGGAAAAGAATGTGTAGAATAAAATTCAAATGTAATAAATATCAACATTTTACTCAGTAATACGGGATTAATAATTCGGATAAACAGAAATAATTTTTTATATTGTCAAGCGTTGTTCATGTGTGAAATTTCGAAGTCAAACTTTACGTGCAATAAGAGACCCCGCGCTTTCTAAACTTATTGCACGTAAAGTTGGTCTCGATCTGCTACCATCTAACCAAAAACAAAAAGCACATTGATTTTAGCGCGCTAGGCTCTCAGTTGCTTATGCCTAAATCCGTCTCTGTACATAACAAGTGACTCAGTTAAAATATATAATATTTGTGTGCCGTTAACTAATTTTAAAAGTCCAAATTACTGCCCATGCAGAAAAAAAATATTGGAAAACGCTGCTTTAAACTACTATTTCTGGTTTATTTATTTATTTATTTATTTATTTATTTATTTATTTATTTATTTATTTATTGATGTTTTCACAAGTCTTTTCACTTTTACATTTATTAAGAAATAAGTTCAAAATAAATTCGATTTAATATGGATTTTTTTCATCTTTATGTAATTGCAAGCCCACGCTGTTATCCTGAAATTTTAATAATAAGTTCATTTTATTATTCAAACCATGTATTTCATATACGGGGCTAATCGCAGTTGCAAAAATGTCCGGAATCAGGCCTTTCTAATTATCATATTTTTCGCTGGTGTGGTCTTTTAAATCGTTGCACGACCATTGTATTTACACAGGCATTTGTGTTTCCCCATTACGCGCTAATTCATACCGTGAAATTACGTCACTGATTGGAGCGCCATTTTTGCCTATGGAGTATCAACCGCCAGATGGGGCGAAGCGCGAGCACTTGACACGCGGCGCATACCTAATGGGAGGCAAAGGAAGCCCCTCCTTCCCCTTTTCTCCCTCTTCTTCGGTGGGTGCGTGTGCTCATCCGTCCATGACTCCGATTGCCGGGGAAATTATGGAGGCGAAGCTGGAGCCTTGGCGGAATGAAACTCTAATTGAATCGTAAAGCACAGGCATTAAACCTATGGTAATGGGGTCTATTAAACGAACACGCACGTTAATTCGCCGATCCCTCTGATTAACAGCAGAGTGCTCAGGGACGATCGTAAAGACAAAAGGACCGTGCAAAGTGGGAAGCGCCTACGACTCCCCCTACAACACTTTTCCCCGAAAAGACGCAATTTCGATTAGTGTTTTATTCTCGAAAAATCAGAATTATCTTGTGGGATGGAGACGAGAGGAACCGATCTAGTAGTTTAATATCTCCATTTCAGGTATAGATCCAACGAAGGAAGAAAAAAAATACAGAAAGACACTTTTGTAAGATCCTGATTTTAATGAGACTCTTTTCGAATGTCTTATCATTAGGAGATTAATAATCTTAAGGATTATCACAGCTTAACTCGTAATTAATAAATAAGCAGCTCATGAAATATATGTAGTCGAATTAATCTTTGCTATGCAGTTAGTTTTGAATAATCTTGTACTTTGCTAATTTATTTCCAAGATTCCCAAATTACATCTCCTCCAAGCTTACCCTAGGATTCACCCAGCCCTCTGTCAGATGGGTTTGGGGTTTAAAAGTCTATCAGGCATTGCGCTGGTCATTCTTCTAATCCAGTTTGGTCAACGAAGCGAACGAGTCTACGTATCTGCCACCGCGAAGAGAATTATTTCGCCTGACCTTTTGTACAAAACGTACTGATAAAGAAATTTTAGCAAACCTACAAATACGAACACAAATATTTTTCAAATACTATTTGTACAAAAAAATAGTGATAATAATAATAGATTCCCCTCTGACGTCCAGTCTGTCTCTGGACTAAACTTGTAGATGCTTCTTTTATTGTAAATATTTCTCATCTTTTTAGCTAACTGCGGTGGCTTTTTAACTTCATTTGAATAATAAACATAATAATAATAATAAATAAACATTTATAAATTTATAGATAATTCTCAATACTCGTGGCGTTCTCTGCAGGACTTTTTTTAACCGAAATATGACTTATAGTTATTTGTCTTGATGTGAATTCTTCTCCGAGTGTTTTTGCTAATTGAAACTAAAATTATCTTTATATCTGAAACATGTGAATCACAGATAGTGATTAACTTGTTAATTCTGTAAGATAGTGTCAGTGTAGGGCTGTATTAACTCATTGATAAAGTTGTTAAAAATTTTTAAAGATATTAAAAAAAAAAAAAAAAAAAAAAAAAAACTCAACATCTGTTAAATCACATTCATTCAATATGTTATTCAAATCTCTGTTGGTAGATCGATGAACCAAACTTACATATTTGTTTTTTAAGCCATTGTAATTGCATTCATACGATTTAACTAAGTAAAAGAAAATGTAGCATTTCAAAATCATTTTTACATTATTATTTTCCGATATTCTTTAATTTATAATAAAATTTATGTTCTTGGAATGTTCTTGCATCGCACTCCAAATTTTTGTACTCTTTTCCAACCAGACTGAGCTCCTGGAAATATGGAAACCTAAATAAACACTGTTAAATATTTCGAGTCATTGTAACAAATTTAATATTACATCATTGAAGAATTTTAGGCCACATCACAATTTAAAAAAAAAAAAATTATATAAACTTACAATTAAAATGCAAGAGTACTTTCGAAATGGTCTACATTTCTTTGTCAAAACATTTGACAATAAAATTGATCAATAATTCAATTTGCACACATTAATTTCTTTAAATTAATAATATATCTGTAAAAACATCTAAACAAAACACAATCAAAGATTAAGAACTGTAAATAAGGTTTATCTAATTGAACGAAATGATTTTTTATTTTATGAGAAGAGAAATACTGTTAAGATATTTAATTAGATTGACTTTCAGTTACAATAACCATGGTTTTGTTTGTCAAATGCCAGATCTAGAGGGGGAGATAAAAGAAGCATTGACGGGGAGAGAGCGTGAAAAAACGATTTGATACAGTTTTAAAAACTTAATTCTATTTACTTAATTAGAAAGTCGCCTAAAATTTTATTGATGTTTCTAATAGCTGAAGGGAATGAAAACCTCAAAATTTACGTAATAATCCTCGTTATTAATTTTGGTACAATTATCAATTATACAAATATCAATTACAAATGTCTAAAGTAATTCTGATAACGAAAATTTGTCCACTAGAATTCACGATCAGAAAGAATGAAGTCATTGCGACTCTTACCTCTTGTGGAAAAAATGGACATCCAGTATTAATTCCAGCTGCTGCAAAAACTGTAAAATCTGAGTGAGTGTTCATTATATTCCTGTCATCTGTTTATATCATTTTTTGACGTAAAAAATTGAATTCAATGTAAATGACTTCCGATTGTAACCACACCATATTTACATTGAAAAACCTCCTGAGTGCTTGAGATATGAAGCTTTTTAATGCGTATTAATAATGAATTCAAACTTTTAATTCATTTTTGTTTTTTGACGCTAATCTGTAGTAATCTTTACTTTCGAGATTACGTAAAGAACAACAATAGAATATTTTTTACAAGCAACGATTGACAGATAAATAACGTCCCCGGAAATTTTAAAGAAAAAAAATCTTGAAATAACATACACAAAATTTTAAAGAAAAATTTTGTGTATGTTATTTCAAGATTCAGGTTTGTTTGTTTACAAAAATTATTATGTCTAATTTAATATTACTAATAATTTGTCAATAATTATTATGAGACATTAGAAATGTCTGTTCTATGCCATGGAGCAAGATGTCTGCTAAGATACCTTCAGTTTAGCACAGTTAAGTTCTTCATCTAGCAAGAACTAAAAAAGGCGTCTTTTACGATGCCATTTAGATGTTGCAAAATAAATGACGATAAACGACAGTAAAAGCAGCCCAATAGTTTTCCCTATCAAAAGGACAAAAAGTCTTGAGCCCGAGGGCGTAGCAGCTTAAATAACCCCTAGTTGTCAGAATCACCACCCTCTTCCAAATCAAATCCCAGTCGATGGAATAAACGTGAGAAACTCACCACATGGATTTGACATGAGTTGCATGAACCGCCACATCTTCCTCACCTCCCTCGGCTACTCCTGCATTAACCTCTTCCTACCTCGAGGGGACGGTGCGGGAGTTCGCGCAAAGGAGCCAAGGGCGCACCAAGAGTGTTTAAAAGAGGCTACAACTTATTTATATCTCTTGTCGATTTTATTAAACGAAACATTCACACGAGTTTTAAGACAAATATTATTGTGTCTTAACAAAAGGAAAACTCTTCAACATTTGATAAGAAATCATAAAAATTACAGACAATTAAAAAAAGGAAAATAATGCATTTTAATCAATTTATTATTTCATGCACTTTTTTTTCAAAATATGTCCTTCTACTATTATCAATTAGTGCTAGAAGCTTTTACGATCTTTTATGTGTAAGTATTTCGTAAATATTACACATCTTTAACATTACTTACAATATACTTTCAACATTACTTCTTATTGCATACTACATGAAAAACGGACACATTATTAGATACCGTATTGGCCGTCGTTTAAGACGCACTTTTTTTTTTATTATTTCCCGAAAAAAACCTTGTCTCAAAACCGAGATTCGTCTTAGATGCCGAAGGTTGAAATTTCAGTTAAAATTTTGATCAGTCAAAATCTGTGGAAATATATATTGCAACGAAACTTAAAATGAAAGAAATTTTCCCAACAAATAATTGTGTGACGTGAAAATGAAATTAAAATGATGTTAACATGAATTAAAAAGAAATGTTTGTAAGAATACTGTGTGATACTAGACTGTTGGAAGCAAAGACATTACTATTATAATGTAGTTTTGTTATTACATTGCTCTCAACAAAAGAATACAAAACATCAATATTGTATATACAATACTATACAATGGAAGAATACTATACAATATACAATGAAAGAGAAAATATATGACTGTAGTGTTGTTACATTAAGAAGTACAAAAGAAAGTTTAAAATACAGATACGAATAGGCTATCCAGTGTATTCCGAGTTATCCATAAAAAATAAATATTAGGGTTCTATTTAAGTATTCTAAGTCATCACGAATAAACTGTTTAAAAGTTAGAAATCTGCAACCAGATGAATGGTTATTTTACAAATGTTCTCACTGAATGTATTTTGCTGACTAAAGAGTCTTCAGTTGTAATATCGCAAGAGTACATTAGTTCCATGAAAAATGATGAGAATTTTATTCTAGCAATAATTCTACAAATAATTCCGGAGAAGGTTTTGAAGTGCAGAGAAATCTTAAATGATATAAGTAAACATAAACGGAAATCAGCTAAATTTCAAGGTACTGTAAAGTTAATAGTTTTTAATTTCAGATTATAGGATGCGGAAAGTGTCAGAAGGTATTTTCCTGAAGAAGACGAGATCAATATTTGAATAAAGAGATAATTAGTAAGATTGTTTTATATTAGAATGATAACAGATAGAACAAATCATTCTACTGCAGCTATGGACAGAGTAACGTGTGAATTGAATTATCAGATATAATTGAGATAATATACATAGATCATATACAGATCATATATACAGCGTTCAACAGCTTGCGCAGATTCATAACGACAATTCACAAGTCACACATCCAATAGTCTTTCAAATACAACAGAATTAGTGATTCTGTAGTTTAAAATTATTTTTATTATTAATATATGGCTTAAAGCGATGTAGACTTTGCTGTAATATTGCTTTCAAGCTTAGCGTCATTGCATATTTAAAGGAAAATGGCAATAGAGTAGCAAAAGGTATTTTGGGCCGCCGCCAACCGAAAAACTGATGTCAGTCTGCAGAAAACAAGAAAGGACTTAAAAAAGACTAAACGCAAACACAGTCTCCATAAAGGAATTGTAAAATGGACAGAACGTGAGGAAGAATTCTTTTATCCAAATTCTATGAAATTTTCAATCAATGTAAAAAATATAATCAATATAAAAGTTCCTAATTCCTAATTTATTTATTTTTTATGGTTGTTTTTAAGATTCTAATCACACATTTCCTTTTTTTTTTATTATTTCAGCTTAAAATAATAAATTTGTCTAAGAAAATTAGTAGAATATTAGTAGGCCTAATCATTTCAGGAAGTTTGAAACAACTCTTGAAAATTGAAAAAAAAACTTTTTTTTGTATAGTTTAAACATTAAATTTTAAACATTTAAGGAAATAGAACCATTAAAATTTTTATGAAAAAGTAAAAAATACGTAAAAGTTTGTCAAAAAAAAAAACTCATAAGGTTTTTGGTTCCTAAAAATTGACAATGCATAAAAACTTAATTGTCAAACAATTATTTCACAATGTTTGAATTCTAAATACTGTCTTCTTTAATATTACTGGGAATAGAATCATAAAATATAAATGATCTATTGCCAATAAAAAAAATAAAAAAATCGGGACCTTCGAAACAACAGGGAAGAGGATAAGACATCAAAGTTGAGGAAAGAAAAGAATATTGAAGAAACAATGGCTTCTATCAGAATCACAAAAACCATTCCTTCATTAGACTATTGAGGACTGTGTATTAATTTACCCTTTGAGATGAGATAAATTAATGTCAATGACTTAACTCCAAATTGTGATTTTGCTAGAGCACCCCTGAAATATCTAGTCGTTAAAACAAATAATAAATAATGCTGTTGAAGTAAAACAAACCCTGCCTGTTTTATTTACATTTGATAGTTTTATTTTATAGTGATCACAAGATTTTCGAAATTCTGAAATAATCTAAATAAGTTTTAAAGAAATTTCAAAGAATGTTAGACGACGGTGTGAAATTATTTTACTTTCTTTAAAGTAAATAAAGAAAAAGTAAAATAGTATATTAAAAATAAATCAGAGTTTACAAATATGTAAAATAAAGAGAATTAAAAATTCATGGGTCTACAGATCTTTATTTTATATTTTATATAAAAATATCTTTATTTTTATATAAAAATGATGAAAGGCTTTATACATCACTGCTTAGGGTTTCTCCATTACGTTCTCTAACTCTTGGTTCACCTGTAATCTTGTCGATTGTAATATATGTCTGTAAAATGGGAGCAGTCCAGATATATATATATAGTTCAGGTTTTTCTAGACCTTCCATTGCAGTTTTCTATTAAAAAAAATGCTAAATATAGTATCTATCTCTTCACTAAAGAAGTAAAACACAAAATAGAATAATTAAAATTTGCTTTGAGATCTACCTATTGCTGACTTTTCGTACCAGATGATAATCAAATAATCAGCTGTTTTGTAATATACCTAAATAAATAATGGTCTAAAACTCAATGATATTTATTTAAAAAAAAGATAAAAACTACAAATTACAACAATATTTACAAACTCCTTAATAATTACTATTAAAAAAAATAATCATCAATAAGTTTGATGATAAAAACAATAGCTTAAGTTCCCAACTTTCATGTCGAAAAACAAGAAAAGGAAGCAAAAAAAGAAGACATGACACCACAAGAGATGTTAAGAACCAAGATGGATCCAAGAAAATTCCAAAATCAACAAGTAAGGATTACAGTTGGTTGATTTTATCTTAATTCCTTAATCTATTTAGTTTTATGTGTAGAAATTTAACGTGTGTGTGAAATTAATGATGTAGTTTTAAAAAAAAAGCCTGATACACAATAATTAAAAACATAAAACCACATTAAAATCTCGATCAAGTTTCGATCGTCGAGATTTTAATGTGTTTTTATGTTTTTAATTATTGTGTGTCTGGTCTTTTTTTAAAACTACACTATTTAGTTTTAATAGAGCTCGAATTTTACTTTATTTACAATATGAAACTATAGTATAGTATAAAAACTTTCATTCTTATGCCTTTTTTGTGTGCGATTTCTTTACTAATTACTTGAACTTTAATTTTTTTTTCTTATTTTTCCTAACGTTTGTTGTTATTTTTTTCCTAATTTACTTTTTATTGTTCTTTACGTTATGTACTACCTTTTTTTTTAATTATTATTTTTATTTTTTATTATTATTATGGGTCACCTTTAAATTTATGCTTTAGCACAAAATTATATTCACTTGTTTTTTAGTGTAATGTAGATATAATAGATTCATTTTTTATACTTTTAATTTACAGGTTAAAAGAGTAACAATAAAACAGGAATCTTTTAATGTAAAGTTAGGGAATCATGTTAGAAGGACTGTTATATTAATATTATACTAATAGGTATCAATGCCCCTGTGTCTGCAATCACACCCCACTTTCTATAGTTAACGACGCTACCACAAGCTAATACCAATTCCCCCCCCACAAAACCGATTCCTCCCCCCCTTCCTGAATTTGCCATTTTCCGTGAGTCATCTCCACATTCTGAGGAGGGGGCGAGAGAGAAAGACAGCCAACGTCATAGGCTCATCTGGAGAGCTTAAAGAGCTTTTAATATTGATGTTTGCCGATTTAATTCGTCACCGCGATCCCACTTAGAGACGACAGACGTGAATGGAAGCGTCACTCCACGGGAGAATGAGGTTCACGGTGCCGGTGGACACGAATAGACAGCCGGCGAATAGACAGGTCGATAGACAGCAGCCTTCTTTTATCGCTGCTGCCAATTGCCAGGCTTAGCGGATTGCAGAAACTCACCCCTCCCTCCCCCGATAACTAATATGTGTTTCAATTAAGGATTATTTGGCCGATAAGCAAACAAATGAAACAAAGAAGATTTTTCTTTTGAAAATGGATTTGATCTAACTGAATTTATATTAGAAATAAATACGGTTCAGTGAAAACAAATGGGAAAATATTTTGCGGCTGAAATAATTTCTGACACTTCTCAAAAGCTGACAAAGAACGGTGAACTATAGAATCCTATAATCTGTGGACAAAAGAAGTGTGTTTATGATGACGTGTTTTTACGTCTTTAACCCCTAAATGACTTCGTTATTTATTTTTAAAATTAAAATTTAGTTTTGATTTAAATCAGATCAGTCGTGCACAGTATACATTAAATTTATAAAATAATGTATTAAGTAAATAACTCTTGAACCTTAAAAGATTTCATGTTTTTTAAGTTCATTCGAGACCTAATAGAATTTTTCTTTTTTATTCTCCGCCTGGCTTTTGATAGTTTCCTGAGGTAAAATACCTCCTCTTTGCCAAGCAGTCTTTAGATTGTCAAGCCGTGGGGTGTACGAGATCAATTTTTCAGTTTACTTATGTTTTACTTAGAATCCCTCAGTAACTTGGATAAGTTTTTTTTTTTTTTTTTTTTTTGATTTTTTTTTTTGTGATTAATCAATAACAAAATTATTAATCCTTTTTCTTATTTGTTTATGTTAATTGTTCATCTGTCTCATTAAGGCTACTGTAGTAACACAGAGTGACACAAAGTCACTACTATTTGCAAAAGATACTCAACAACAGCATTTGGTAGTGACTTTTGCGCCACTCTGTAAAATCAAAAGAGAATTTTGCTGTTGGTTTATTTGTTTTTTTAATGGTTTATTTACAGTGGGTGAGAGGGAAAAGTCACAACTTGGGTAAAAGGCGTTACATCAATATGTCTTAGAATTCACATCTCAGAATGAGGCAGAGATGAAGTCATATAAAGTCGACAGACAGTCGCTATTTTAGGTTTGGCGAGTTCCTAGGTAAGGTTGAGATTTGAGAATATCCCAAGACGGCGAAGTCTGCGCAAAAACCTCAGTTGCTAAACCCAAGGCTACATCTCAACACTGCTTCTTTAGGTAAAAGATTTTTTTTTTTTAACATTCTATCTTTTTTCCACTTTTAATGTTGATGAATTCACCCTTTTAGCCAGTATTTCTGTTGTATGTAATGTTGAATGAACTTCCATTCCTTTCGAAATAAATTGAAATGGTCATTTCAATTTGAAACTATTAGCTAAACGAGGGGAATGAAATTATTTGAAAATATCGTCAGTAAGTGATGAATTATTGGGTGTGAAACTTTTTAACTTGCAATCTATGAACGAATTTCAATGATTGGAATCCAGAAATTGGATTTGCGCCAAACGGCCGTAATATTCAATACCAAAATAGTGCATTAAACATTCCTGCTTTGTCAAATTATTATAGAGAAAGCAATTTACACATACACTGTTTATGTGATAGATTTTGATTATGTAAGATCTTTTTCTGTTTAGTAATTGCTTTATTACATTAATACATATAATATTAATACTTGCGTTAATATTAATAACTTAGACTTAAATAATATTGCCTTATTATATTAATACATAACGAATTGAAAAACCAAAGTAATAACATATAATTATGTTAATATTCAATTATTTTTTTAATTACAAGTAATATTTAAGTTTATATTCAGCATTCAAAGCGATGTTTATTTTTAATTTAAATTAAATGTTTAACTAAAGAGAAACACTGAAAAATCATTAACTTATTTATTCATTGTTAAACTACTCCCAATATTAAATTTTTAGCCAATTTATATTTTCTTGAAAGAAGAAAATTCTTCTTTTATTCTTTTATTTATATTTTCTTGTTTCACATTTTTCTCTTCGGTCCAATTCTTTATTATGTTGTCTGCTAAAAGATAAAACGTATTATTTGTAATTAAAATATTGATTAAAAAATATTATTGAGTCCATTTAGTTTATTTTTTAACTAAAAAATTTTTTTTTTTTTTTGCTCTTCTTTAACATAATTCATATAATTCTTTAAATCTATTAAATTTAGTTATTAAAATCGTAATTACTAAAATTTATTAAAGTGTATAACACTTCTGATATATATTTTGCACAAAGTATGAAAATAACGAGTAAAAGCTTTTTACAGAATACGTTAGAATAAATAAGATTTTTAATTAAATTCAGATTTAATCTACGTTTTTATGAATCTGATGAAGTAAAGAACTATTTCTATAAATTTTAATAATTCATCAGCATTTACACAAAATATTTAAATAGTTGTAATTTTGTTCAATTTGTCAGGAACTGCAATTATTTATTAATTCTATTAAATCTAAATATATAATCAGATTTTATAGATGCGGATCCGTAGTAAGAAGAAAAGTTTTAGGGAAATCAGAAGCTGAAGAGGATAATCAATCAGGTGCTGATCCATTCTTTCTTCTTTTTTTTTGCTGATCTGCCACATGCACTATCATCCTGTTACATGGGCGGACGAGTCTCTGTTTGCAGAGGGGATAGCTGACCGGAAAGGCAGGGGTTAGTGGGGAGATGTAATTTCCCGTTGCCATTACCCGGCACTCTGCACGCTTCTCCAGTGCTTAATTATTCATGGTAAATGAGCTACGAACAAGACAAAAGTATTTGCCGACTGATCCAGGCAGGCTTTTGCCGACAATTCCCTGAGCGCCCGGCGCTGCTTTCCTTGTTTAAACGTTTTGGCCCTTCTGTGATTGCCTCTGCCATCGTAGCCAAACATCATTATCTTTTTCTTCTTTTTTTTTTTTTTCCAGGTGCTGCGACAAACTTGACCCGAATATCACTGAGACACAGAAATAACCAACAGACTTTCTGCTAAGTCTGTGAAAAAGTTTGGTAATATTCAAACAGTGAAGTAGTTTCTACAGACTTTGTGAACTGATGTGTCTTGTGCTAAAAGTATTAAAACAAAAATCAATCAATATAAATGTTAATGCAAACACTATGAGTATGAGAACACTATCTTGGTTTCGGCTGAAATTCAATTTCGCAACCAATTTTTTTTCATTATAAATGAAATCCATAAAATCGAAAAATAATGCTAATGCATTAGATAAGATCAACTTAGTGAAGTATTTTTATTTTTTTAATTTTTTTTTATATGTATTTTCATGTTGGTTTTTATTCGCAAGAGCTTTGATTTGTTAGTGAGTGTCAATTAAAGCTTCAATAACCTTTATATTTCTATATTTTACGTTCGCTTAAATTACGTTCAGTATTGGTACAGATAGATCCGTATTTTACT
Organism: Thereuonema tuberculata; assembly: GCA_023159025.1. Taxonomy (NCBI): domain Eukaryota; kingdom Metazoa; phylum Arthropoda; class Chilopoda; order Scutigeromorpha; family Scutigeridae; genus Thereuonema; species Thereuonema tuberculata. The sequence goes on along the minus strand of JAFIDM010000001.1, from coordinate 50,907,356 downwards.
TTGAAATCCATTATTGGAACCAGATTGTTGGTTTACATGTATAAAATACTGACCTAAAAAATAGCATACAAAATTTATTTATTATCGGGGAAGGCGGGATTGGGCTGATGAGTCCGATGAAGGTCGCAACGGCCGTTTCCAATTCCTTCCCATAATCTAATCAGAAAGGCAATTTTATTTTAGTCAGATGCTTCGGTTGTGTTTCTTTTCTTGTATTTAAATGTTATTTATATTTAAAAAAAAACAAAAAAAACTCTAGATCCAAGATGATATAACAATGATATAACTGAAAATAAATTCCCGAAAGAACAGTCTACGTACCTTCCTTAAAATGATGTTGTTGTTGTTTTTTTTTTGAAAGTAATACAAAAATTTATTTTAAATTTGTAACATCTGCTGAGTGCAAATCAGTACAAATATTTCGTTTTCTGAAAAAAAATTAAATCCGCATTAATTTAAATAATCATGTCAAAACACACTCAAGTTAGTGGATTAGCTAAAAGGATTAATATCCATTCTTTAAGATATCTGTAGAAATCTTTTTTTAGAATGCTCTAATGTTTTTTTAGAAGAATTTTTGTGACCTTCACAATAGTAATTTCGCGATAAGATCCAACCAAAAAAATTTTCAATATATTACGGACAAGATAGTCTCTGGTCCGTAAATATGCATGACAAGAGTCAAGAAGATCTATGCAGCGGTCAAAGTAGGAAGATGAAAAGCTGCCTCCAAATTACAGTTAGTTACAGTTAGGAACTGCCTCAGTTATTAGTTAGGTTTACGGAAATAACGGAAATAATTGTTTTAAAATATTAAACTTTAAATAGGATTTTTTTTTTTTTCCTTTTTCAGAAAATATTTACATTTATTTTCCAATGATTTCCATTACTGTCTGCTGCCAGGATTCAAGATGATGAAATATTTCAGTTCAGTTCAATAACAGCTTTTATTGTTTAAAGCAATTGTTTTACAATATTTCTCTTCATTTTAATGTTTTACATTTCTTTACCAAAATCAGTTTTCTAACAAATTTCAGAAAGTAAAGAAGCCTTTGAAACTTACTGTGATCCTGGGACAGCTGTTTCAAGTTTAATAAACTCTCATCAGCTACTCGAGATGCTACTCGGCTTGCAAAGACTAAAAAGCATGCTAGAGGCTGATGGGAGTTTACTAATTGCGGAATGATTTAGTAGAAGAAACTTGGGCTGCTAAAGTTTGATAATTAAACAGCGATTTAGCGATCGATGATTTTGGTGAACAGAAAATGTAGATAGATTTGAACAACTGGTTAACGTAAGCTTGGTGTGCACCTCTCTATTAAATTTGAAATCTTTTAAATTTGAAGACTTAAAAGACAACCAAATACATCTATTTACATTCATGTACATTTACGTAAATATTTAAATACATATCTAATTACACATAGACATGAATACTCATCGTAGACCGAATTTCATACTTACAGAAAGACAGACAGACTTATTTACCTATTTACGCTCTGTCTGTTAATCTGTCAGTCTCTCTTAAAGAAACGTCAACGTATATATATATAACAGGCAAAACTTAAAGCAAAGATTTCAATCAATCTTTTGCAATTTAAAATTTAGAACAGTATAGAATATAAGAATAAAATTAACTTATATTACTAAACATATAAAGCCGGACAGCGATTTGGGATTTATATATATATAAACAGCTAATGGATTCGGAAATTAATAGTTTTCGCGAAAAAACGTAGTTTTCATTATTCAATGTGTGGTTGATCATTTCCGGACCCAATTAATTGGTTTTTTGTTTTTTTAATTTTTCAATATGATTTATTAAATCATTCTTTCCCTATTTTGTATATCTGTGTTTTAATTTATGAATATTTTGAAGTATATTTTATCATGTCATACTGTGCCAACAAACAACCACACATTGAATAATGAAAACGACGTTTATCGCGAAAACTTTTCATTTCCGGACCATGTTTAATTGAACTTTTGTGGTTGTCTTACTGAAGTAGAATCTACCTTTAAATTTTATACAGGCAATTTTGAATCACCTTGTATATTCATATAAGTATTATATTTTATTATATAATGTAAAAAAGCATTAAGATTATATATATATAGTAATTACTATCTTGAATTATAGATTTGTTATTTTTATTCCACATTTTCACAGAATAGATTATCGTTATTCTACAAATATAGTGTTCTATAGAACAGTCGGTTAGAATCTGAAATTTCTTAATATCTTAGATTTTTGCAGAATAGTTGTAGTATGAAACAACGATAGTATTTATATAGAACACAAAATAAGTTTTATAAACTTTTTAGACATTTCGTTTGCAGGTTTGTCATAAAATTAATAGACAGTTTTAATACAACACTAACATTTAATTTTTTTATTGAAGTTTCCTTAATTTATTTTTCGGTAGAACTTACATTTTTTTTTTTTTTTAACTTTGTTGTCTGTGTGAGATTGAATGAGTTGGTGGGAACATGATTGCATTAACATTTGCGCCGAATTAATGGGAGACACGACTGTTTAAGCAAAGTACATGAATAGTTAAAAAGATGAAAGAGGTTTTTCAAAGGAGAGAAAGAAAGAGGAAAAAATAAAGGCAACGAGTCATCGTGTCTCACGTCAAGTGTGTAATTTCTCTCCCTTTGGAGAGGATGTCGGCGGAGTCCAATAAAAGTATCCCCCTCCACCTCCGATTTAAAAGGGGTATCACCTCTCCGCATTTCTGAAAGGGAGAAAATGACAATTTAGACTCGTTTAATTGGGTAAATATTAGCTCGATCCTTCGACCCCTAATCGGATCGGCTGACGGCGGGGAAAATTGAAGTCCGGGTGAGTGAATGAGCGGGAACACGGCAGCCGGAGGTTATCTCTGTTAGTCCAGAATCGCCGATTCAACTCCGTCAGTAGCAAAGCTATTGTCACGGAGGCCGGATGGACGACGCTGATAGATCAATCCAGAAAGAGAGGGAGCGCGGTTGGGGCAAGGGAAGAAGTACACACACCACCACTGTGGCAGCTAGAAATTCCAAAGATTTTTAAATTAATGAGAAAAGAAGATAAAGAATTGCGGATTTAAAACTTCGATTTTAAACAATTTTATAAAACAATTATATTAACAAGCTAAAAACTAATAAAAAAGGGAAAAATATTTAAAGAAAATTTAAAAGGTGAATGTAAAATAAAGCATGAAAAATTAAGAAATGGCTCCTAAGTGTAATTAAGAGTGATTTACTCTAAAAAAACAATGACTTATGAATCTATCATAAATCGTTAAGTTTCATCATGGAAATATTATAAAATTAGAAAAACAAACAAACAAACAAACAAATCATATAAATATAAAGAAATATATTAATATTCAAAAGAAATAGTTCTAGAAAGCTGAAAGTTGGTATACTGACTTAAAAAAATCAGAGTTGGTGCATTCGACGATGCTTAATAATAATAATAATAATAATAATGGTTGTTTCTTTATTAATTCTATTTAATTACTTATTATCCTATACCGATCTTACGATGGAAGTTAAATGGTGTAGGACTTTTGCATTTTTTAACTTAATGAAACTGAAAGACATTAAAAGTTTAAAAGATTATTCATTTTTTTCCCCTTTTGTTAAGTCTTTTATTAAGTGTTCGTATAATTCCAGTTACGTATCGAAAGATCAAAGAAAAAATAGATAGATAAATTATTAAAGATTAAGTAAATAATATAAATGTAAAAATAATAATAGAAAACAATAATATTTATGAATACGTAATTTTAAAATTATGAATTGTATAAAAAACTTATATAATTAAAGAAACCTATTCTGTAACCCAATTTAACATATTATTCATTTTAAATATTCTACTAAATTAATTCATATTTTTTAACCCAATTTAATAGAGTATATAGAATAGGATGTATTAAATTGGGTCTGTAATTCATAAAGAATGTAGAGATTTACAAGAAAGAAATAATCGAGTAAATTTTGATCAAAATTCCGATTCGTTAAAATTATTCTAAAACTTAATTATAGGTTAATAATAATTTATTCACGATAAAGTTGGTATTATCATTTTTTTATTACGACTCCTCAAAGATGGTAAAGAAATCAAAAGAAAAAAAAGGGGTGGGGGGTGGAAAGGAAATTCAGATAAAAAAAAGTGCTTTGCCTTAGGGATACAAACCCATTAGGATGAGCGTTAGATGTAGAGAAGAACAGAATCCCATTCCTATTCCAATCTTTTAAGTTTAACTTTTTTTTCTTTTGGTCTTTTTTTGTTTGACAACGTTTAGCTTCTTTGAGATAGAAAAGAAAGAAAATTTAAGCGCTTTCATTAACTTGGGATTGCAGATCGATCGGCACTCATTCGTTCTACAATATAGTATAAAAAAAAATAGAGTAGAAGGAGAATAAAAAAAAGAAAAAAGAAAGAATGAAAGAGAGAGAGAGACCCCACCTTGCTCAACTATAAAAAGACCTTTCGTTTAACATGTCTCAGATTGAATGCAATTATCCGATCTCCCATTGGAGACAAATTCTCTTAAAACACGGTAGAAATGCGCGCGGCACCGAGAGCTTATTTTACGATGGATCCATGTATGGGTTCTTAAAAACCGGCAACAGCCAGACAGTTTAAAAAGCATATATTTTCCAGCCGAACGAACTAAAAGCAGAATTTAGAAACCAAAATGAGGTTCTGTATCATTGGATGTGCGGGAATTAAAATATAACGGAATGGAATAAGAACATGAAACAATAACAAAAGCACAACAAAACTAGCACCTGTTGTAAATTTCTGTAAGTTTTTGTTAGTTGAATAACACTGACATTCATGTGTGTTTTCTTTTTATTACATCATCGCAACAATGAATTAATTAGCATTATTTACTTTTCCAGCACCTAATACAAGTAAAGCAAACGTCAGTGCCATTGTTATACAATTAACATTGTTATACAATTAACCTTTATGAGAATTATGACACGGACCAGAGCCCTATCGAGCGACGTTCAAATTCTATGCAATAATTACTTAAAAAAAAAAAAATCTTTTGTGCAAGTTCTACCATATCGGTATGTCGTGCTATTAGTACTAAGTTCGTGACATTTCCGTTTCTGCGCCTAGGCCTATGTTTTCAGATGGCCTTTAAATGTGATATTTAAAATTTATTGGTGATAAGTAACATTCATTATTTTGGTGATCTAGCAGAATGGAAGCATGCGGGAAAGTCATAGACAGACAGCTAATAATGGTCTACAGAACTTTGAGAGGTGATAAGTAATATAACAGGATTAGAAGAAGTTTATTATTGTGAAACATTTAACCTTCAGTTATTTATAAACTGAAGATTATGAACTGATTTAGGAACTAAAGAGCGAGCGATTGGGTTCTTAAAGTATTTACGATGCTGGTGACTGTCGTCGTCTAATAGATGAAATAAATCAATAAACTAAAAATATATTGTTAAACAAAACGAAAATATATGAATCAAAGAAACAAAGCAACAAACCTACGTAAAGTGTTATGTACATTACTGGTCTAAATAAATAAATTCAAAATATGTCAAAACATAAAAAAATAAAAAAAAAAAAAAAATTTTCGCCAGGACAACGTCACCTGGATATTTTCTGGAACTTTGTATAATGTACAGTAAGGTTATAAAATTTATCTAGATAAAAATAAATCTAATAGGAAAACTAACTGGCCTACTATTGTAATTTGCATAGTTTACTAATTGTGTTGAAAATTCATTAAGCAAGAGATTTAGATGGGGTTATGTCAATTTATAGGACAAATTATTTTTATTTAATATTATTTATTTTCTTCTGTAATAATTTAAATTTCTAATTCTAATTAAGTAGGAAGTTTAACCAGTAAGTTATTATTATTAGTAAATTACCTCTAAAGTAATCGATTTGTTGAATAGATTTCACTTTCAGAGTCGCTTCTGAGGAGGAAAAGGTTTTTCAAAATAACTTTTTGAGATAAATGAATATTGATATATATATTACTAATATATATATATATTAGTTTGTACACCTATTCTACTTTATTATAATCTTATTTCAGATCTTTTTTATGGGTCAATATTAAATTGATGTAAATAAATTAATTGTTATTATTAAAATTTTAAGTTTAAAAGATTTATAATATAAATCAAAAAAAAGTTAAAAGTAAAAAGTTGAAAAGAAAGATTACAAACTAATAAACAAGGAAGAACTTCACTTAAAAAATTCAATTAGTTGAATAGAAAAGGCCTACACACATAATTAAATATACACATACAATTAATACTACCGGTTTCTCCTGAAGACACCTGAAGAAACACTACTGCTAGCGGTAGTGTTAATTGTATGTCTTTGTTTAATTATATGTGTAGGCCTTTTCTTTTCAACTAAAACATCCATACACGTAAAAACTTAATCTTAAAAGATTCAATTCGTAATGTTGTACATTAATGACACTGAATTTTCTTTTGCGGGAATTAAAGGCGGGCGAGTGTTGGTCTGACCATCAGACATCAACGTAGTCCTTTTGGTCAGGAAATGCCGGGAGCCTTATCTCATGCAACCCTAAGGACCAATGTAGCTTGTAAGTGGGATACATGAACGTTTCTCAAAAATGATGGCTTCTCTGCTGAACATTTTTTTGTCGCGCAGAAAAGCTTAGCTGTGTTTCCTTTGTTTAGAAGATTCGTCAGATTAGAAATCAAATTTCTGTTAACAGTGATTAACACTGTGTCACAATAGTAGATATAAGTAGATAAATTAAAATATATAATAATTCTTAGATAAATTAAAATATGTAATAATTCTTATTTTACAAGAAAATTCAAAACACAAAAACGAAAACAAGATGTATATCAATATTTTCATATATTTCATTGAGGTGACGAAGGGAACGAAACAGCTTAAATGTAACATAGTCACAGATTATCTGAACAGAAAGTTCATTTAAAATTTTATTATGTTAAAAAATTTAAAAATTATAAATTTTTCATGTTTACAAATAGTTTAAATGAATAGTGACTAATTTTCCTCCGATAATTAATTAGAAGTCAGACAAAAACCAAATTAATTTTTACAAATTTTATGTACATATAAATAGTTTTTTATACAAAAGTAGAAATATTTTCACTGGAGTATCTATTTTATTATATTTGGTTCTGAAAGTTGAAAAAGAAAAAAAAAGAAAAAAACGCTCCTCAATTATCAAAGCAGGGTTTGCTTCGTAATGTATACACTTTTTGATGAGGCTCATTTTTTAGTTTAATTTTTTACTGTGATAGATAAACATTAACTTTAAAAATAATACAAAATTAAGCCAAACCATAAAAGCACGTTTTTTACATTTCAACCTGACCTTGCAACGTTTCAGGTCTCGCACATTGGAGACCTGAAACGTCGCAAGGTCAGGTTTAAATGTAAATAATGTGCTTTTATGGTTTACCTCAATTTTTAATTAGTCACTGCAGGTTCAATTTTTTTAATACTTAAAATGTTAAGTTTAATTTTTTTCAATTTTTTTCTAATTGTCAGAAATTTCTAAAAATCTTTAATTTAAATTTTCTGATAATTTTCTTTTATGCAGGTCTAATTTAGGTAAATGAGAAAATGTAACATTAAAAAAAAAAAAATGCTGATGTAGTTTATAATGGGATTTAAACCAATGAAATATCTTGTCTGTTTCAACTATTTTTTTAGCAATCTAGACGTTTAACATGTATTTTCTTGGAAACAATGGTTTTTCAAAATTCGGAGATTACGAAGGCTCATCTTGATTGAGATGACAGAGAATAATGGATATATTTGATTTATATTAAGAGCTTTTATTAAATTAAAAGATGATTTTCATTTTCAACAACTTACTATAACGATTATAAGACGATTTAATAAAATTCAATAATATCTGCAGACGATTAAAACAAAAGAAAATCATTAATTAACATTTATCACAAATAAATAGTTGATGTTATTTAATAATTTAAAACTAGTATGTTTTTAGATAAGTAATTACCTAGAAAATGTTTTATAAGATAATTCAACATAATTTAATTTTTTAGCAAATTAATGATAATTAAATATTATAACTTTTTTTTAAGCTTTCGGTATTATGAGTGATTTTTATAAAAACGCAAAGAGTGAAAGAATACAAACAGTTTATAAGTAACAATTTTAAAATTGTATTGACTCTTAATTGAGTAGAATTAACATTTTCCAGCATCATTCTTAATTCCAATTGTTGCCGCAAGGAGTCGTAACTGTTACAAATTCCATGTTGTGTAAAGCTTAAAATACCTGAAAATTATGTATCATGATCAGATCTATTTCTTCTTGTTTTAAATTTATGCATTTAAGCACTTTTCAGCAAATGGAACGAATTAAGTTAGATTGTTTTATATTCGCCAAATTAATAATCTACGGAACTTTTGTTTGTTTTTTAACAATTAAAAAAGAAAATTAAGAAAACTAGGTTTTACATTGTTTCATGAACGTTTTGCAGATAAAGCAGTTTAAATATCAGTGGCCTGGGGGGGGGGGATGCCACGACAGGCCTATGCAGGCCCAGAGGCTCGCGGAAGGTAAGGCTCCCGGCGTTTCTTGACCACGGGACTAGGTTGTGGTCGGGAGGTCAGCCCGACGCCCGCCCGCCTTTAACTCCCGAGAAAGAAACTCGATACCCATTCTACAGAGGGCTGGGTAGGCCCTAGAACCCGTTTGGAGGAGAATGGAGCATGGAAAAATTCCCGCCCTACGCCGAGGCCGGGATTCGAATCCGTTACCTCCAACCCGCAGCCAAGCGCCCTTACCCACTCGGCTACCGGGCCCACATCAGTGGCCTACTTGTAGTATATTTGACTTAGATCGTTGAACTGATTGAAAGAAGAAATTTTCAATTGTGGAACTGACTTTCAAATTCAATTAATACAAAAAATAAAAAGAGCAGATTTTTCTTCTTTTTTTTAAAGTTAATTTAATTTACGTTAATCTAATTTTTTTCGTTAGACTTTTTTCGTTTTTAATAGATTAGCTTGATTTATTACTTAATTATGTATTCAAGTAGGTAATTTACAAAAATAGCATTTAATTTTAAGAAGTTTTTAAAATCAGCAAAGTTATTATAATTTGTATGTGTGTAGATTCTATCCTTTGCAGTGGCAGTGGTTTCTAAGACTGCCCACAGTCGTGGCCTGTTCTCCCTTTTGCTCAACCCTCGGTTCCACTGATAACCGTATCGGAGCCGCCTTAGGACTGGGGGCAACACGCAACTGATAGCTGATAATAATACGAAACATTAAGAACGTGTGTCTAGAGTGCGGGTCTGGTCCCCGGGCAGCCGGCCGCTTACGTGGTTTATGGCGGCCTGAGCGTGCCTATAAATTTCCGTTGCCTCCTTGTGCTTCCCCTCTCTCCGTTTATCGGTGGACCTCGGAGGACCAGATAAAGCATTCGTGAAGCTTCGTATTTATTACGACGCACCCCACTTTCTTGCCGACTTTGTTGACACGGTGAATTGGGAGGAAGGGATGGGGTGTGATAGGAACGGAAAGGAAAGAGAAAAAAAAGAAAAAGAACAACAGATTTCTTCGGGGCCACGACGCCAAAGGAGGGGCGAGGGAGTGTAAGAAAGGAACCGAAACAATTTTTAAGATTGTTTCAGATGGAATTGTGTAAACGACTTGTTTCTTTTAATTCCTTTATTTAAAGTTGACGTATTTCAAACGTGAATAGAACGCCAAAAATTGGTCGTGATGCTTATGAGAAAATCCTGAAGAAGGCAGGAACATACAGAAAGCTAATTTGCAACTGTAACAATTTATGAATTAATATATATTGTATATGTATGTATTTTATCAAGGATTTTGCAAACTCTGGGCTATGAAAAAGGAGAACAGAAATTATAAGATTCGGATTCATCTAAAGCCCCCCCTCCCTAGGGGGGGGGGGAAGCGCCTCCACGAGCTACTCAAAAAGGAAGGAACTACTCAAAAAAATGTTGAACATTGCAAGAAAATTACAGAAATCTTAAGGAAAATATTCCTGAAAGAAGAATTAATAATTATTATATATTTCAAATATGAAGCCTGCACACAACTGCATAAATTTCACTAAGAGAATTTAATTACAAAATGATAATTACAATTTCACGACATGGTTTTCACTTCATAGGAGAAGTCATTTTCATTTTCAAAACTTGAAAATGACTTCTCTTATGAAGTGGAAACAATGGTCGTGAAATTGTAATGGCCATTTTGTAATTAAATTCTCTTAGTGAAATTTAAGCAGTTGTGTGCAGAATTTAAGCAGTTGTGTGTTTATATATTTAAATTTTGAAATATATAAACTATGTTCAGCGCACGTAAAACTTTGCATTTTCTAAGAATTAATAATAACTTTATGAAAAAAATAGATTATATTGTTATTTGGTTTTAGATGAAATAGAACATCACTTGATATATAAAAACGTATGATTTGAAAAAATTTGATTGTTATTGAACAAAAAAAAAAGACTTTATTTTTAAGTGCAATCAGTTAAGTGAAATCAATTCAGTTCAATTGTTGAGAGAAATTATACAAGCGAGGATTGTATAATAGTATAGCAATATTTAAGTCTTGAGTGTAGCTGTCTTTCAGTTCTTAGTTTTATTTATTTATTTTTTTGTAAAATTCTAAAAATGAATCTTCCAATCAAGGCCAGGTTATTCAATAATAATTTGTATAATTCTGTATTTTAGGACATAGAAACCTAATTTTTTTGGGTTAATATAAAGAAATTAACATAAAATAAAGAAAAAATGTTTTCGAATTAGGCGCTACCAATTGCTCTGGCAGATTGAATATAAATAGAAATTTTTGTTTTTTAAGAAAGAAGACAGATCCAAGTTAGGAGCCAAAAAAATTAAAAATCATTTTTGGAAATTTCAGAAGGGCAAAGTCAAAGTTCCTTCAACCGACCAAAAGCATTTAGGAATGTCATGATGACCAGAAACCCTTCGGCCACATCTCTGTATACCACACATACTTCCTGAATTAAATTTCTCCAAACGAAATATTTTCTTACACAAAAACGGAAAGGCATATGTATGCTTATTTTGATTTTCAATCTCATCGACTCAGCCTAACCTAAGCTAAGCTAAAAACAAACAAAAAAGAAAATAGAATAAAAATACTTAAGAAAGTGTAACTGTGATGTCACAGTATTCACAAGATTCTCCGAAAGCTTGGAAATCACAGATTAAAAAGATTTTAAGACACATCTATTGAAAAATATTACAAACATTTCTTTCGCTAGGCAATTCCATTGCAAGATGTTTTAATATGCTCTCGACAAAGAAAGATCTAATTAGATCTTAACTGTGATCTTAACTTCAATTAGATCACTTATTCCTGACAATTCTACGATGAATGGAATAACAAAAGGTCTTAATTTGTAGATAATAAACAGGATCTTTTACTAGAATTAATAATATTCTTGTCTATTTAGTCATCTTCCTCACGTAATCAATCATTAGCATTATCAATCAGGAAGAATGATATTATTGATGCTTATTTATATGATGAATACCGGGTTTTATTTCCAGGGGGTTCAGGCGGGCGAGCGTTGGGCTGACGACCCGACTTCGTCTTAGTCCCCGGTTCACTGAAACTTTGGAGCATTACCTCCAGCATACGAATGGGCCACAGTGGACTACCTAACCTAACTTATTTCTTTTACATTTTATTAAAATACAATGTCTTTATATGTGGTGTCTTTCTCGAAGAAGTGTAGATTTTTTTTAATATTGCTGGAATCTACTCAATGATTATAATGATACACCAAAGGAAAAAAATAATAAATCATAGAGTGACAAAAAAACTTAAGCTGACAAACTAGACATTCGCAGCTTAAAAACTGCAATTGTATACCCTAGCCAATTATGTATCCTAATCCATCAAAAAAAAAAAAAATCGAGATAAAAATGGTATGGTTTCAACTTTTCTGACTCCTCTCGAACATTCTCCATCAAATGATTAAAAAACAAACAAACTGAATCTCGCTATTTAACCTCAATTGACCCACACCATTCAATCAATTAAAAAAAAAGAAGAAACAATAATCGTACTCTCCAACCAAAAATTAAAAAAATATCATCAACTGACAAACGTTAAATATAATAAAAAAATCGGTAAAAAATAAAAATAATGGTTAAAAATCAATAATTAGGCAATAATAGCCGTTTTCAGTAAACTATAAACTTACGATCTTCACAATTTAATATAGATAATCAAATTCAATTCTGGAGGAAACAACATTCTTTTACCGTCTTCTAACTTCTTCCGAAAAAACTTCAAAATTTAAGAAAACGCATCATTATTTTGAAGGCTGGGTCGTTCGTCTCTTCTTCTGTTGTCGGCTAAAAGCAAAGAAACTCCAATCCGACTATTTACCATCGGAGACAGATTCGTTCTGAAATCACTTTCGCATTCACTTCATCCGATCACGAAACGAAGAAGGAAAAAAAAAAATTCCCCTCTCATCATCCGGAACATTCGGTTGCACGCTTACACCCTTCCACCTTCTCTTCCTCTCTCTTTCTTCTTTTCATCCCTAACAAGAATACTCCAATGACTTTTTTTTTCTTTCATTCTTTCTTCACTTACTTCTTTTTTTGCTTCCATATTCTCTTCGAATATTACGATCACTTTTCCCTTTCCAGATATGAGATTTTCAATTTATCCAAAAGAAAGAAGTAGAATCATTAATGTCGTGCTATTGTCGATATTTGGGCTTGTTTCGTAATGGAGTTTTCCATTTTCTTTCTGTCTTTCTCTAATTATAGTTTTTAAACTTAATTTTCTTTGCAATTAACGATTAGCAGCAAAAAAAAAAAAATTCTGAATAAAAAAATGTAGTAATTTCTCAAAGACCAATGAAATAATAAAATGTTTTAACGTGTGTGCAATACAATTATTTAAAATCACGGTCAAAATCTCGGTCTCATTTGTAAATTTGTTTTATTTGTTTTATATGTTTCGAACAGGTTCATGTTATTTTAATTGTGTAAATCTTTTTAAGATTGCCCATTTGTGTTGGCGGTTATTTTAAATAATTTATCAAAGGTTCCTTTATATTGCATCAAACAATCTCCACACAATCTCCACTGTTAAGATATTCTTTTTTCTGTAATTGCTGTTCCATTGCATTTTTCTTTCATCTCCGGTCGAACGATGCATCCAGAAATTTGCACTCAAAAATTTATAATGACTTCTAAGATTTCTGATTTTTTTGAATCTACAACAGTATTTTAAATTTTAAAAATATTTATTATATTTTTGGAATATAATCTAATCGACAATGTTAGGATTTACAAGATTTCAAAGAGTGAAAGAGTTAATAACATACAGGAAAATTTGAAGACGACGTCCCTGAAATCATCAAAGAACAATGATAAAGGGTTGGGCAAAAAAAAACCTCATGAGCTCAATAAAATACGTTATTAATTAATTATTGCACATATTTTTAATGTTTAATGATTTAAAGCATAAACTATTAATTAATGAATACCCAAAAGATTTTATTACTAAAATTTCTTCTTAGTACTTTAAGAAGAAGAAAAATACTAAAGGACCTAAGAAAGAATTTAACAATGTAATGCCTATATCATTTGGAATAGAACTATTGAAAGAAACAAAAATGGAATGGGAGAGAAATAATCTATCAATAATAAGAATAGGACATAAGAACTTAGGTTCTGCAGTAAAGAAATCTAAAGATAAAACTATAAAGAACATGGTGGGAGTTGTAAATGAACAAAACTGTAGAATGTGCAGTAAAGTTTATTTTGGTAATACTGGAAAAACGTTAAACGAGAGAGTCAAAGAACTTGTTAGTGCTTTCAAGAATAATCACTAAAATACAGTTTATACCTGAACTGTGATGCCAAACTTAAAGATTGTATTCAATCATGCAAAACAACGAATAAATGTCATATAAACATGGGTCTGGAAATGCTTTATTTCCAAGATATGAACGATGCAACACTACAGAGGTGTTGGCCGTACAGTCGCTCAGTTTCACAGAAAGTGCTCGAAATGCACCGGCCGCAATGCACGCAACACAACGTCGTTTCATCGACTGCCGAACACTGTCGAAGATACCAGGTGCACGTCGAATTGTGTTGTACCCATCCACTATGCGATCATGCAGTGCGTGGGCGTCAGGAACCGGTGTGGTGTACACTAATGCTTTAAGATAGCCCCAAACGAAAAAGTCCAGAGGGTTTAAATAAGGGGAACGAGCAGGTCATGCTGTTGATCCCCCTCTTCCAATCCAACGGTCAGGATAATGTTGGTTCAGAAGTCGTTGGACTGTACGGCTGAAATTGTTGCATCGTTCATATCTTGAAAATAAAGCATTTCCAGACCCATGCTTATTCGTTGTTTTGCATGCCATATTTATTCGTTGTTTTGCGTGATTGAATATAACCTTTAAGTTTGGCAGCACATTTGAGGTACACCCTGTATTTCTGAGTGGGTGGAACACTGTTTGATTAATAATCATAAATCTGACCTGAAAGTCAAATACCTGTTCCAAGAAACAGACATTATCTCCAGATTCATTCTAGAAGCATGTGTTATTAATATCTGTGACTGAATTAATAAACAGAAAGGGCTTGAAATTAATATATTTGTAATTGAAAGTTTCAAAAGATATTGTATACCTGCACGACCATTTATTTGTATTTAAATTTTTATAAGGATAATAATAATAGTCTGGTAAATGAGTCTGTATTTCAATTTATTTTTTTGTTATAACAGCGTTGAATAATGACTCAGTACAATATGATCTTTCATTCTTTGTTGTAACTAGTCGGCTACCCGTCGCTTCGCTCCGGAAGCCTCGCTTATGTAACGGAAAACAACTTTTTATTTATTAAAAAAAAACACACACACACAGACAAATTACATCAAGTAAACTAAAACTAATTTTTTTTAATTTTTTTTTTTTTAATTTAATTCTTGATGTCTATATTCTCTCAATCCACGACCGCTTTTAGCACCAGCGTGTAAATCATGTATCTATGATACATTTTTAATTTTTTATAGAGATTAGATTAGAGGCCTCGTGGTGTAATGGCTAAGACGTCTAAGTTCTCAGCAGTATTCTACCTAATAGAAATAGTGCATCTTTCTTTCTTGACTCTTTTTTTTTTTATTCCTATTGATACTTTTCAGTGGTTTTCGAGTTAGAAATAGTGATGGTTTTTGAGTTACAAATAGTGATTTTTCAGTATTCTACCTAATCAAATACTGCTTCTTTATTTCTTGACTCTTTTTTTTTATTCCAATTGATACTTTTCAGTGGTTTCTGAGTTACAATAGTGTTCAGTATTCTACCTAATAGAAATACTGCTTCTTTCTTTTTGAGTCTCTTTTTTATTCTAATTGTCACTTTTCAGTGGCTTTTGAGTTCCAAATATTGATGGTTTCTGAGTTACAAATAGTGATTTTTCAGTATTCTACCTAATAGAAGTACTGCTTCTTTCTTTTTTGACTCTCAATTTTATTGTAATTGTCACTTTTCAATAGCGTTTGAGTTACAAACAGTGATTTTTTCGGTACTCCACCTCAATAGAAGAGTGCTTCTTTCTTTCTTGACTCTGTTTTCTTTACTTCAACATCTGCCGTGTACATGCACTTATTTTTCAATATCACTTAGAATTTGATTAAGTAAGAATATTTAAAATATTGCAATGTTTTGGCAATTATAGTTCTAATTGTCAGTTTCGAATTACAAATAAACTGACGGATGGAAAATAAATAAACAATCTTAAGATTAAAAAAAAAAAAGTTGAATACATTCCTTATTGATGGGAGAAGGGAAAGGAGAAATAAGTAAAAAAACAATATGAAGAGAGTTGTAGTCTCTATGCCTCATGGATAAGATGTCTGACTTCGGATCAGAAGGTTGCAGGTTCGATTCCTGTCGCGGATGTTCTATTGTAAAAATTATTTCTATTTTCCATTCTCACAGAAAATTTCGCCGGACAGACAGAGAAATAGAAGATTTTAGTAATATAGATTGTATTGAATTTATTTTTTGTTATAACTGCCTTGATTTTAAATTATAAAATGATAACCTACGGAGCTGTTAAATGAGAAATTCTCGTCAGGATATCGGTGAATGTGCAAATTAATGACGAAATTCCAGTAAGTGAATTATTATGAACTTTATGGACTGTACGCTGCTACGACAAGAAATGTTTAAGATGAATTGAAACAAATATTTATAGACATCATAGTTTAATAATAATTATCCTAATTGTAATATAGAATAAAGAAGTTGTTAATTTAACAATTGGATAATTTGCCACTCAGTCATTTGCGGATTCTAAAGTTATTAAGAACCGTTCTTCAAAGTTAAGATTCATTCTTAATTATTGTAGTTATACAAGTAATTATAGAGTGTTTCACAAGAAAGAAATCTGAGAAAATCAAAATAACAATCTGTAACTTTAAAGACGATTTAATGAATTATTAATCTAAACGATTTCTAATAAGTTGTAAGTGAATATAAAATCAGCCTGTGTCTTTGTTTATTTCCCCTCCTCTTCAAATAACTTTTGAACGCTTTTCTTTTATACTTGAAAATTTTTCGAAAAAGATTCTTGTCGATAAATTAGTATGAGAAGGCAACAAAAATGTCTACAGAAAAAAGCACTAAAATTGATGTCTTAAACAATGAAAGTTAATCTTTTAACTATTCTATAAGATTTACAGTTATGAAAGGGTGGATGGTAATAAAGAATGTACGATAAAAAGGGGTAAATAAAGGGACCTCTGCTGTTTAATTTACTTCCTTGGAAGGACATTATTCTATTTTGGCAAGTTGAGGTGTCTTTGATTTGTCATTATTATTATTATTAATTTCTTTGTCTTAGAAACATCTCTTATTCAACGATTCTGTTAAATAAGATTTATTAGTTTTAGAAAAAGAAAAAAGTAAACAATAAAATTCCTTATTCTACAATTTCTTTCAAAGTTTTCTTTTTATAATAATATTTTTACAATAAGAAATTGTTTTACAAACTATTTTAAAATTAAATTTTTCTACAACTTGAATAATAATAGAATCGATATAATTGACAAAAGGAATTAATTTATAATGCAGTTATTATTGTTGGGAACCTTATTAATAATAAAGTTTTGTTTTCTTAATTACATCTACGTATTATAGCTTTAAAAGCTTTCTTTTGTATGCATTGTTTATTAAAGAAAAAAAGCAGATAACCACTGTTGTTGGATTTTTTTAAACATCTGCTAAAATAATTATTTTCTCATTAAGATTATTTTTATTGAAACTTTATTCATTCGTCCATTCAATTTATGAAGACATTAGATTTCATCTCCTACAATAGAATGAAAATTTACATTAATAGGTTCCTTTGTAGACTACATTAGATATTTGAAAGAAACTTGATTTTTGTAATTTAAAATTAAAAAAACAAATCACAGAATTATTATCATTATTAAACTAATCAGTAGTGAAATTTGTACAAGAAACAGTATTATTAACTTCATTTTAAATTATATTTATTTTATCATTTTTTAATTATCATATATCGAACGTAAAACCATTACCTATTTGCATACATGTTGATTTTCTACATATCTTGTGAAAAAATTAGCAATTATAGAATTTCAGACGCCTTTACTTTATATGGTTGCTGCTTTAGAACGTAAATTCATACATTCTTATAAATGCTAAAATAAATTCATATCTGTAAATTGCGAAGCATTATGTAAATTAATGGAACTCTATCTCAACAATCAAATATGTAAAGTCAACAGTTATATGTATATTAACAATGTACAGAGTTGTTTAAGGATACATCCATACGGAATACTTATCCATTATACATGTGGATATCGAAAATCAATATTTATGCAAACTAGATAAACATCTTGCTTTTTATATTCGATATGTTGATGATATATTTACGATAATTAAAAAAGTTAGAATAAATATAATTTTAAATGAACTTAATAATACAGTTTTGAAGTTAATAATACAAATTTCATTACTTAATTAATGTAATAATAATAATAATTCTTAGGTTTGTTTGTTCTGTTTTGTTTTGTTTTTATTGCTAAAAATCAGGTATCTGAAAGAAAGAAGAAAAAAATTTGAAAGAAAGCCAATTCACAGTAATCAATATTGTGAATTTTCATTCTAATATCCTGCAGTGTTTGAAATTAAATGTTTGGTAAATGTCTTTATAAGAGTACGTAAATTATATATCACTGAAAAAAAAAAACCTTAATGAAAAAAAAATTAAGTTAATGAACATTTTTATAAAAACGATTATCCATTAATAACTATAACAGAATAGATATCAATCCCAGGCACAAAGCTAAAGTTAGGATTCGCACCTTGAGTTGTCATCGGGAAGAGACTGGGACGGACCGTTTCGTCCTCATTAGGACTCCTCAGCCAGCCAAACTCCTCCGATGACAATTATTTCGGCACGTTAAACTTCTTTTATTTAACTATAACAGAAGTTATACATATTTTTTAGAAACAATTAAATTTATTTTTTAAAAACATTATTTAAGAAAAAGAGATTTTACGGCCTGAACATTATTTAAAAACATTATTTACAATTAAAACAGCACTACGCTTCGACAATTATAGGCCAATTGCCAATATTACAATTGCCGAAATGTCGTGCTGTTTTAATTGCATATAAAGCTTTTTTAAAATATTTTTTTTTTAATGCTAAAAAAATATGTGTGACTTCTGTTATATTTATAAATAGTTCATCATTTACACGCTAAAAATATCAGACTTTATTATTTTTTATAAATAAAGCACAAAAGAAAGTTTTTAAAATTATAAAATATCGAAGTAACCAGCAATAATAAGATTCCCAATAATAACATTATTAATAATAATAACTACATTATAATTCTTTTTGTCAATCAATATTACTAAAATCTTTTATTTCTCTGTCTGTCTGTGTGTCTGTCTGTCCGGCGCAATTTTGTGTGCGAATGGAAAATAGAAATAATTTTTACAATGAAATTTCCGCGACGGGAATTGAACCTGCAACCTTCTGATCCGAAGTCGGATGTGTTATCCATTAGGCCATAAGGACTAAAACTCTTTTCATATTGTTTTTTGACTTATACTGTATCTCCGCAATTGTTGTGTTGCTGTTGTGCCCCAATGTTAGTGCAACAATGGAAAACGGTTTTTCATTTTTTATTGTCACGAGGAAGTCGACAAATTCAAAATGAGCATTATTGAACTTCAAAATAAAGCGTTAACTGCTTTCTGTGGAATCGAGTTTTGTTAGATTATCTTAAATTTTATTTTCTTCTTATTATTACTTTTAATAATTGAATTGTACCTTATTAATATATTTTTGTAAAAACAACTAAACTTATTGATTCACGTGTTTTTGAAATTTGTTTAAGCTTCCAACTATTTTGTTTTGTTGTACTTATTCCAATTTTATTATGCTTGAAAAAGAGATGGCTTGAAAAGAGTCTTCGAAACTTAAAAATGTTGCTTTAACCCCTTTTATTGGAATCGATTATTCTTGGATTATCTC
>JAFIDM010000001.1:50846517-50877758 GCA_023159025.1 Thereuonema tuberculata | reverse complement strand
TTTTTTTTTTTTTGAAAACCATGACAGTAAAAAAAAAAAAATCATCTCGCATTTACAAATTTTAGTATTTTTATATAAAGACTACCTTCATATCTGAAAATAATTAAATCCGCATTATTTCCATTGTAAAAATCCAATAAATCCTAATCCTAACAAAGCACGCGCAAATCAGTGGATTAATAAGAGATTTAATTTGATCCACAGACATTTATTCTTCCACTTCTAACGCTTTCATTTATAAAGAATTTTTTGTCATCTTCACGCGAAAATTTTTGAGGGCGTGAAAATTTTCATATACAGAAGTTAGATCGTCTTTTATCTATAAATCTGCATGTCTAGTTTCAAGAAGATCATTTACCAATTCGTAAGTTAGTACAGTAAAACCTCCTTAAGTCGTCACCCGGATAAGTCGTCACTCCGTTTAAGTCGTCGTTTTCCTTTGGTCTCGACAAGATCTCATACACAATGATGTAAAATAACCCTCCTTTACCCGTCACCAAATTTAATTCTACTCCGGATAACTCGTCACCCTCAAAAATGGCCAATAGCATCTTTCTTCTCCATTTTGCATGCCATCGTGATGTCTTTTAAGCTCCGCCCCTTCACTTTAAGAAAGCCAAGCCTTTACGGGGAATTTTCGACCACGCTTGTCACTTCATTCCTTTCCTACCCCTTCGGGTTCTTGGAATCTCGCTGCTAATCATTCAAAGCACAATTCTCGCTGTGACTCTGTCGAGTGTAGACGTTTTACTTGACCGCTCCTGAGTGTGATTTCATTTCATAGCGAGTAAACCCGCTTTAAGGGCTATTTTTTTCTCTTGCAATTTCGTGGTTCGATTTCGTTTTTAACATACCAGGAAAACGAAAACTTATCTCGTTATCTTTTACACACAAAAAAAAAACTTAATTGCCCTTTTTGAAAAATCAAATGTTTCGAAAACAGCTTTTGCCAAAGAACACCACATTCCCAGGACTATATTAAACGATATTCTTTCATCGAAACAAGTAATTGAAGAAGCTGACTGCAAAGACAAAAGAAAGAGAATGAGGAAATCGAAGTTTGACGAGATCGAGGAGGTTTTAATTCGATGGCTAAAACATGCCAGATCGCAAAATGTGCCGATTTCTGCCGTGATCTCAAAGAAAAAGCATGGAAATTGCTAAGGAGTTGAATATCGAAGATTTCGGCGGCAGCAATGGTTGGCTGGAACGTTTCAAAGACAGACATTGCCTTACTTTTAAACGATAAAAATGTGGTAACTATAAAAAGTGTTTTTTTTTTTTTGTTTTTTTTTTAACTTCCATTCATTCATTTGCATGTATTGATTTCTGAAAATCTTGTTTTTCTCACCGAATCCTTCAGCAATTCATTAAATTACTGTATTTCAGTGTTTTGTTTTTTTTCAAAAATTCCCACTCCGCCCAAGTCGTCACACCGCTTAGATCGTCAAAACTGTTTGGTCCCTTGAGTGACGACTTAACGAGGTTTTACTGTAGTTACAATTTGCTCAATCATCGATTTCGATAACTATTAAATAACAGTTATATTAGTCATTAAAATTTTTACTATTTCCTTCCTTCCTTTTATCGAATTTGGCCAACTAGGGACCACGCAACTAGCTGAACCTGACAACGTCAGGGCGAGGCTAGTGAAATTCAAGAAAGGGGGGACGAGAATTATATCCCGTCCAGGATAACCCTGAGATAATAAGTCTCAGGTGGGAAACAGACGAAACACAGAAGAAGAAAGAAACAGCCATGCCACCACCGGGATTCGAACCCGGGTACTGGCGCATCGGCCACAACGGCAGCCCGCCGGCTAAACCGCACGGCCACGCCAGCACGGCCATTTTTACTATTTAATATTATTTAGTTTAGTAATTTTAATACTCTCTAACAATTTACAATGAAGTAAATAATAATAATAATTATATATGTATTTAAGGAAATATTAGTAAAGTAAATGAAAGAATATCGTTCAAACAATTCTAAGAAAAAAAATATCCATCCTATTTATTAATTAATATGTTAATTTAAATATCAGAATTTAGTTAACTTATTAAATGAAATAAATATTAAAATAAATAAATAAATAAATAAATAAAATAAATAAAATAATTACAATTATTTTTTTTTACTTTATCACACGCTTGACTGTAAATCACAAAATTTTAGGAAGTATTATTTCCAATTAAATAATGGTGTTTATTTCTTCATTATTTACTTGGATCTATTCAAATCGAAATTTCATAAAATTACTGTAACTTTGTGGCCATGTCCTAAATTCTCGTATCACTAATTGTCCTTGCATTGAAATATGTAGACTCTTTACTTCACTACAGATACTAGTGATACTACTAGGCAGATACTTTGTGATACTACTAGGCAGAAAAGTTCATCGTTTTAGAGAATATAGGATTGCTTTAATAATTCATCATTTTGAATCTCTAAGAACCAAAATAAACAATCCTTAGAAATAGTATTTTTATCTAATTTTAAAGTATTGTTTTATATAGCTTAAAAATATTTGAATGCAATATACGGATGAAAACAAATTAAATTATTAAAATTGACATTTACGGTCATTTTGTGATATTAAACCAAATGGTTCTGCTGATCCCTATTTTACCTTTGGATCTACGTTAAGTCAGACGATTTCAGGATCTAAGCATAAATAGCAAATTTCTTTTTGGATTTGTTCTCTTTATTCCTTAAAATATTGTCTATTGAGAGATAAAATAATATGAGACAACAATAAAAGATCTGTATATTGTATTTTTTTATTTTTTTTTATTTATTTTTTTTTTGTTAGTATAACTTATATACAGTGGATTCCAGGTATTTGGGCCGCCGGTTAAACTGGGCAGTCATTTATTTGGGACAAAGTTCAAAGAACAGAACCTAATCGAAAAATTACCCTTGTTTCCTTCGCTTAATTGGGACAAAATGACGTTATTTGGAACAGGTTACTGGGACTAGTTAGCGTCAGTTGTGGCGCATGTAGTATCGTTCATACTGAGCCAATGTTGAATCGGCAAGTTAAAACACTGTACTTTTATAGTGATGTGAAAATTGTTTTTGTCTAAATTTTTCAAGTTTTGGATACTCAACAAACTGACACGTAAAGAAAAAAATGCCATATTGGATAAAATAAAAGAAAAAACATCTGCCCCAAATCAGTCATCGTCGGTTGTCGGAAATAACTGGAGTGCCGAAATGTACAATTGCCACAGGATAAACTGTGAAAAGAATGAATACGCAATGGAAACAGGGAGCATCCCAAAAACGTAAATGTCAAGGTAAGGATCCTGATGTTCAGGATGCCGTCAGTGTACAAGGAGTGTCTGTCAGTGGGTCCAATGTTGAAAAAGAAGAAAATATTTAAATGAACGTTTCGTTGCTCATTTAAACTGTACTTTGTCTTTTTTCTATATTATTATTTTAACTATATATGTATCACCTATGTGACACTTCGCTTAATTGGGCCGAAGAGCACTATTCCCGATGTGTCCCAAATAAAAGGAAAATATATTATAAAATATTTTCTACTGGAAAATAAGGATAATCTGACTTATGTATCAGTTTGATTCTAAGAGGTTGACTTTCTAGACAACTACTGTTAGTTTGCTTAGCAATAAGTCACTCCTTTTAACGTGCAAATAGAATCATTCTTTTAACATTTACTTACATTTTTATGTCATATAGAAACAAAGATGAATTCACTGAAATACTACAATGTAACGTAGATTTTATTACGTAACCTTCTTATTTTGAAGAATAAACACATTCTCTTGAATAAAAGCTCTTCGTAGACCACGATTATCTTTTTGGCTTGATTATTAGCTTCTTAAATTTAGATCTGATATTTTCTATAAAACTAAAAATTGTTTATTTATTTTGACGATATTTCGGTTTTTAAAGCAATTAATAATTATCACTTACTTTTGATTATATTCTACATAAAATATATAAGAAAATGAATTGTACAGCAGGTTCCCTAATGAAAAGATATCTAATTTTTTATAATAATCCAAATTTGTAGTGGCTGTGACTCTTAAATTTTTGCCTGAACTTCTGTATCCGAAAAATAAATAGCGTGACTGAGATATTAAAACAATTTTAGTAGTTAAAAAGAATTTAAAAACTGGAGACAGCGAACACACAAGCCTGGTCAAAGCCTCGTATTGGAGGCGAAACCGGTAGTGGAATGTAACCTTTTTAATTGCGTATAATTTTAATTTATAACTAGTCTTCTGTGTTGGCTGTCCCCAGTTTTTAGTCACTACGCGCACAAATAAATTTCTGTATTTTATTAAAAAGAAGTTATTATTGAGAATTTTTTTTTCATTTTTTTTTATTTACTTAAGAAGTTAAATAAACTCAAAAAATTTGTGTAGGATACTTACAGCGAAATGATGCATTACTTTCCCTGTAATATATCATTATAATAAATGATTCTTTTGAATATTTTTTAAAAGATTACTTTCTTCAATTAATCGAATTAAAATTTTTGTAAAACTTTCATGGTAAGCAACTAAAATGGAATGGATTGGAGTTCTTTATCATTTGATGAAAACTGAATGATGAAAAATAAAGAAGATCTTAAGAGATTATGGTTAGATACAAATATCTGTATCTATGGAGAAGTTTTAATTGGTAAAAAGTGAAATGTAATTGAAAGGACCACAGATGCCAGTAGATTAGGAAAAGATCGAAAGGAAACAATCTATACGATCATTCAAAAGCAAGATTCTATTAGTATTAGTAAATAAGTATTATAATGAATAAGTATTGTAATTATTAGAAACATTATAAAAATGAGCTTAGAGGTTGCTAATCATTGACGTTACCATTACTTCGCCATTATTTGAGTCTAAGAATGGTTTTCCTCATGTCTTTAAGTTTACCAATTAATCAAAAGTACCTGGAAGACCGAGCTTTGCTCGATAAAATAAACGAAAATAAAGTAAGAACACTTACAAATAAACTCCCCAACTCATCACACTAGTATTTAAAAATATTTATTTCAATACTAAAAGCAATTTTTCGGGAAGTGTTCATCTTCTCTTTTTCAAGCCAGAATAAATAAATTAGAATCTATTTAACAAACAAAAACGGGTTGAAGAATATAACAAAGTTCAAAGAGATGATAAATCAACAAATTTAATTGTTGTTACAAAGGTATGCTAAATCAAAAACATCAATTGTGATAACAAAATATGATCTCTCTTACTAATTAATCAATTAAAATATATTGTTAATAATTGAAAACATCAAATGTTGCAATTTTTATAACATCCGTTTTTATAAAATCCTTAATTAACAATTGTATTAGGGTCAACGAAGGCTCCTTCATATCTATTAAATTTTTTAGCTTTGTTTAATTATGCCACTCTCCAATATTTTTCTTAATTTTAAGTCAGTTTCCTTATATAAAATTTTTACATGATTGCCCACAACATGTCCTTTTTTTCAGACAGTGGCCTGCGATGACAGAAATTTCCACTTTTTGTTTTTAAAGCTCTGCCGTGTTCTGAAACACGTTCTAATAGAGTCCTTTTGGTTTCTCCTACGTAGAATTTATCACAAGATTTACAATCAATTTTATAAATTATTCTCATTTCATTTTGATTTTCATTATAATTTAATAGTAATAATTATAAAACGAAATAAGAATCTTTGCTTCTTTTATTTCACTTTTCATAAAATATATCAAATTGTCTAATTAGTACCAAACCATAATTAGTACCATATGATCAAAATTTCATCAACATATCTAATATATTCAAAATTTTGTTTGTTTTGATGTTCATTTAATAAATTGTTTTCAAAATAATTTAAATGTAAATTGCCTAAAGTACCAGAAATTGGAGAACCCATAAGGAATCCCTTAGTTTGCTTGAATATTTTTTTATCATGTTTAAAATACTTTAGTCACAAATTCTATAAGCTCTTTAAAAAACTTTTCATCCAAGTTTTGTTTTAATAAAAACTCCTTATTATTAATAACATGTTTATCTAAGATTAATAAGGTTTCATTAACGGGTACATTATTATATATATTCTCGATATCAAGTGAAAAGTAAGAACACTGTAGACAATCACCTAGTTAATTAACCCATTTTCGGGAAAATGGACAGCTCCGCAGTGAATACTGCGACGTTGAAAGGAAAAAGTTTTCAAAATTATTATTTTATTACAGGTAAAAAACAAGTTATTTTATTACATGTAAAAACACACAGAACATTGATTTTACTAAGAATAAAATAAAACTAAAATAAAGTAAGAACAGTGTAGACAATAACCTGGTATCCAGGTCAATCATTTACCTCTAAATGAGTTTTCCCGAAGTCGAGACCTAACTAAATCGCTTTCTCGCACCCGAAAACGGTAGATTCTCTGAATTTCATTAAAATCCTTAGGCCTGTTTTCAAGATAAAATTTATAAGAATTGCTTGCTTTATAATATTTCATAAATTTTAAGTTAAAATTCTGGTACCGACATTTAGGGGAGTCAAGCTTAACAATACATACAATCGCGCCAAACCATAAATACTGTTACTTCCGTAGTTTGACAACGAAGTAGGAATCATGAAAACAATAATAAGTTGAATAATACATCGGAAGCGCTTGTGAATAATTTGGTCTCATCCATTGTTGTTTTTTAATAATAAGTTGCTTTTTTAACAATATCAGCAAGTAAAAGAACATCACCCAGAGATTCGGTAAATCAAAAGTTAAAATCGGGGATGTAATCAAAAGCAAAATTAATGCTTATTTATTTTTGAGCAGTTTCGACAATCTTTCACGCCTAGCTTATTTTGGGTGGTGGCCAAAGTTTTGTCACATCGTTAATTCCCAGTTTCGTGACGTCACTGACCTAGAATGAACGATGAAACCATTGGGATTCTCAGACATCAATCAAGGAAATAAAACAGATAAAAACAAAGATTTAAAAAGTGTAATTAAACCCTAGAATATGATTATTTCGCAGAATGGTTTAGTTAGTAATGTTGTGTCTTTCACAAAAGTAAACGCTGAATTTTACAGTACAATCAAAGAATGGGACATCTGCTTCTGTGGAAAATGAACGCAAAGCTCATTTACCCAAGAAAAGCAGTTTAACCTGCAGTGGAAATGTTAGAAAAAAGGGAAATCTCCCATCATGCACTGAAATAAACAAAAACCAATTCATGCTTCTTTACTTTTTTTTTCAAAATTTTGAAAAATATCTCATTAATGATGATCAATGGTGAAGATGTCATGCTTACAGTACATCAGAAACAACTACGATGATGTATTAACTAGCCTGTAACCTTTTTCACAGTAGGAGAATTTCACAATGACTGAATAAATATTTCTAGAAAGTTCTGCAGAATAACTTTATTGAAATTAAAAGTGCCGTTCGGGCACAGTCGAATGGTCAATGCGATGATCTGCTATTCGGCTGATATGCCCGAACCAGGGTTCGAATCCCGGCTTGGGCTTGTATGTTTTCTTCTTTTTTCTGTAGGTCTTCCTTTTAACAATTTGTTCTCAATTTCATAGTTTGTTCCTGGTGCAGCTTATCCTCAGTCGTTCTTACGTCATTAAGAGAGCGCATACTTTAATATATCTTTATCGGAGAGAGATATATTACAATCAAAAGTGATCATCTTTTATTTTCATTATTTACTATATTATTTTTTCGTTACTAAAAATTTTTAAGTTCATATGATGGAAGTATTTATTAGTGAAATTCCTAAACTGAGGAGATTACTTCTATATATATTTCTGTAGTGTTATTGTTATAACTTACTCTTCTGTAATAATAATCCTCCAATATTTTTCTCTGTACTGCAGCTATATAAAAAGGATATTATTAATTTTGATAATGATCAGAATTGTCCTGTGAAAGTATCTTCATTTTGATATATAACACTTTTCATTCCGTAAAAAATGTGAAGTAATTCATTTACGTTTATGCGAGTATCTCAAAATCGAATTTTGGCGCTTGGTCAAATGATGCAGAACACCATCCAATTAATATCCCTTTTATAATGGAACTTTAATGGGTAGTATACTAAGGTATTTATGTACTGATAAAGTTAATTATTTGCCATTTCAACGAGAAATCAGTTCGTTCAAAGGGCGCTAAATCTGTGTATTCTACTTCTGATGGTTGAGAGTGGTATATATAATTTTTTATAGAATTCTCTCGTGTTGTAAATTACTACTTTTATTTGTTTTTGTTTTTTTAGTTTTTAATCATTTACAGTGCTTCATGATTGCATTGAGGTCATTCCCTCAATATTTTTAGTCATTTGAATAAAAAAGAAAATAAAAAAAAAAAAGAGAAGAATTCTTAAACATGCTCGTATGAATCGCTTCACAATCTGCAAGAGTAAATAAACTCAAGTTGGTGTCTGTATTCTAGTGATGGCGTAGAGGCCGTAGTTTTCCTGTTCCCATATCGTAAAAATCCTGGCGTGGAGTTGCCACTCACTTCCAATAACCATCTTCGGGGAGGTTTAAGGATCTTCCGTCTGCCTCCCACTAAATAAAACGTCTGCCGCGAGATGAAGCCCGAGCCGGGCCAAGCGGCATTCGCTGCCATCATTGTGTACAAATGGCCAATCACATGGGCACGGGCCTTCTACTATCGCCGTGAAAAGCGGAGACTCTCATCGCCATAAACCCCGGAATTAAATACGTTTTTCGCAACAAAACTTTGTGCGGGCCTCGTGCGCGCGGTCCCCCCGCCCCGCCGCAAACCGAACTGCTCTATGCATTATGCATGCAGCCGCCATTTCACAGCTTGTTTCTCACTGTATTACGCATCAAAAATTTATTATTTCTATTATTTAATACTTAATGTCGGTTTATTCATCCTAATTCGCTTTCAACTTTACGGTAAGTGATATTAAATTTTCATAATGCAATTCCCACGCTTGCTCGTAACTTTAAATAAGATTCAGCAGTGCTGCCAACGCGGGCTGTGCATTATGGGCCGATCGCCGAGTAATTCTTCTGCCCACCGCCCCCAACCCTCGACTGGTGAGTGCAAGCGATCTTTTATGTATAAACACAGAAAAGCTCCCTCTGTAAAGCTGTCACAACCTTTCCCCGTTCTGAAATGAGCAAAGCAAACGCGCACCATAACGACGTTCAACTGCTGTGTTTTCGTTGCAATTCTAAGCCAACAGTGAAAAGCAATCTCTTGCTGCTTGCTACCATTTATAATTTAAAAGCACTAATAAAATGAGACTGAAAATTTGACTTCTCTCAGTTTTAAAACAGCAATTTTCATAAAATTCATAAATTAATTTGTTGAGAAAACTACATACGAAGCACTCCTTAATTTCCGCTAGCCTTTTTTATTTAGTTTGTCTATTTATTTAATGGAATTTTGTTAAAAAAAAAAATTAACTTGTTTCTTTTTTTTTTTTCTTTTTTTGTGCTAAGACCCTTCTTTTATAAAAAAAAAAATGGGATGACGTAATTTTCTTGTTAAACCCTCACAACAACTACGATGTACTGCAGGATATTATGTTTGGTCTAGCCCCTTAATAATGATCAAAATAAGATTAGAGTCAATTTAATTCTTTTTTAACCATCTTGCAGATACAGTCCCGCTAGGTAATTTCTTATCTGTCTGTAGGTGCTGGTGTTATTTAAATTCATTAGTCTTCAGTTAAAATAAAAATTTAGAAAACGCAAAATAGTTATTTCGTTTCATGAAGGTATTGCAAAAATGCACTACTTTGTGTAGC
Organism: Thereuonema tuberculata; assembly: GCA_023159025.1. Lineage (NCBI taxonomy): Eukaryota > Metazoa > Arthropoda > Chilopoda > Scutigeromorpha > Scutigeridae > Thereuonema > Thereuonema tuberculata. The sequence continues at coordinate 50,868,006 of JAFIDM010000001.1, read as the reverse complement.
GCTGCAAATAAAGTAGTTCCAATTCAAAGCTGACAACAAAGTTTGTCCGTGAGCTTCCAGGATCATTAATGGTTTGTTTTCATTTTTATCAATCAGTGTTTTCAATCTATTGTGTTTTATTTTTAAATACGAATGCAATTTTGAATTTGTTTTCCGCCAATCACAGAACAGGAAAATTTAACATAGTGAGAAGGCGGAAGGATATATCACGTCATTTAAGTAATAGGCCTAAAGAAAAAGAAAGCAGAACAAAATTAGAAATAAACGTTACGTAAAGAATGTAATTTAGTAATGTTGACTATTAAATTCATTTAACTGCTTTAACCAAACATTCAAATATAAATACAAAGACATTAAAAAAATAAACTACTTCTCAAGCTTGATTTCTAATGTTAATATTTTTACTTAAAATTGATTAATTCTTAAAAATTGCTATTAATATAAATGTGAACTTCTGTTTGAGCATATTGATATTAAATGACGATCAACTTTATTTACGTCGAGAACATACTTTGAACGTCAGAAGAAAACGGAAACGTATATAATTTGTTTGATATACATAAATAAATGAAATAGAAAAAAGGCAAAATGTTGTTAAAAGAAGTCCAATCACGTTTCTAATAATAACAAGATGTAAATTAAAGATATTATTTTCTTTGATAGAATTCACAAAGTAAACTTTATTGATCAATTATTATTTTTTTTTTTTGCGTGAATTTCTAAAGTATACAGTACTGCACGTGCACTTCTCGAAAAGTGTATAATGAAAGGAAATATTTTATTCTAAGGCTATTCTAAGCTGCTAACTTGATTAAACTCTAAAAAATAATGATTATTAACCCTCTTCACTTACATATCTATCTTATTCTGATCTATTGAAGTCAGATCAATTGATAAATTTTCAATAGGTTAAAAAAAATGATACAACAGACTTTTCTATGTCTCAGCTGAAGAACAATGGGTAATCTAACTGATGAGAGCTAAAAAGATCGAAACGGCATTAGTAGGATCTCATTCAATTAACAAAATAGACACAAAAAAGACTTTCTTGTATTTTAAAACAGTGATCTCAAACTCGCAGCTCGCGTAAAAGTTATTTGAGAAGCGAGATTTACTTTGTAATTAATATGGGTTTTTTTATGGTCTATCAAAAGATTTTTTTTCAAAATTTGATGTTTTTGTTCATTATTACCCCAGTAAATGTTGTGAAATGGAATCAAAATGAAAATTTAATCGTAAACGAAAAACAGCTAAAAATAAAAAAATAAAAAAAATAAAAAAAGTTCTGAATTTAATACTACTTCCATGTGCTCATGAATTAAGTTACTATTTTTACTGAATTTGCTAAATTGAAAAAATATAATCTTCTGTTCTTTATTATATTTCCAAAATAGCATTCTCTATCAGCACTATGTCTTGCTTTCGTACTAGTGGCGTGAAAGCCCTGTAAAATGAATAAGTTTAGAAACCTGCTCTGAAGTAGGCTTACGAAATTACAAATGGTGAAGCTGAATTTACAAACTAATCTTATTAATATATTCAGTGCTGTGCAATCGTCATCAAATGATTTCTGTTAAGAGTTTGTAATTGATGTGTAGCAATAACACATCTAAAGCACATTTACCGACTCCGTACACGGAAATGAAAAGGGACAGGGAACAGCCTCTTAATTCATTGTCCGTCTGTCACCACAAACTACAAGTCGGACAGATATGAGTTATACCTTAACGGAACCCTTATTATTTGTATGAGATGGAGAAAAATACGAGTAAAAAGACCACTTTCACTCTTACAGAAGTGGCAGAAAACGAAAAATGTACGGGATGATGTGGTTTCCTGCATTCTGTAAAACTAGATTTTTTTTTGTCTTGTTTTGTAAATCGCTTGTTTTCGATTTTAAATTAGCTAAAAAAAATTAACTTTAACTTTTTTTTATCAAGGGCCACAGGTTCATGTGGCCCTTGCGTAAGGCTCCCGGCGCTCCGTGACCAACGGGACTAAGTTGAAGTCGGGTGGTCAGCCCGACGCCCGACCGCCTTTAAAACCAGTAAAACAAACTCGGTACCCATTCAGTAGAGGCAGACCATAGGGCCAGTTTGGAGGAGAATGGAGAGTGGAATTCGCCGAGGCCGGGAATCGAACCCGTCACCTCCAACCCGCAGGCTACCACTCGGGTACCTGGTCCTGCTTTAAATTAAGCACTTTAAAAAAATTAGAGGTTCTGGGGTGCTTTATCCTTTCTAACAATGATACAGTTTGCAGAGTTCGAGTCCTTTTTTTTTTTAAAAGCCACATCCCTGCAATAAGAATCCTGCTATACCTACCTTTATTTTGCCGAGACGACTCGATTTCCTGCTGTTTCTCTTTCCTTTGTGGTTTCTTGTTTTTTCGGCATAAATATCTGCCACCTTTACAGTTAAGTGACGCACAAGAGAGCAAAGCCAACGGCATCTTCACCTCCCTCTGCCACTAATTTCCAAAAATTCCGCCTTCGTTTTCTTTGCCGTCGAAATACGGTTGAATGGGCATCCTCGAAGCGCTCATATTTTCATCCCAGTTCTAATTTAAACGCCTCTCTTCAACAGAACTAAAGCTCGCAGACGTCTTAGTTACTTCCAAATTAAATTATTGTTCCCTGCTTGGAGTGTAAACTGTGGCACTTATGGGAAGATGGGGAGGTAATTTACTACGTAAACTTTCGGCAAATTGTAATTTCTTCCGGAAAAAAAGAAAAGAAAAAAGAATTGCGTGGAATAAAAAATTAAAGGCCACAAACAAGCAAATCGTGCCAACAATATTATTTGAGACAACTCCTGAGAAATAGTGAATTTTCTTAAAAACATAAAACATTTGCAAGAGAAAAAGAAGTTAAGACAAAAAAAAAAGTTAACTTTTTTATCAAGGATAAAGTATGTTTCCCGAGGTAGTCAGCTTCATTGAATTCATCTTATTTTAAGTATTAATGCGATTTATTAAAGAGGGAAAGTAAATAAGAATTTTTATTAATATTATTTTAATATGTATGAATGTATATCAGGACTGAGGATATTGACGGACTTCGTCAAGGAAACCGGTCGAATTTTTATTGTAAATATGACTTATTTTATCTGTGTGTGTTCATGGAGTTTGTCAATAGATAAATAAGAATTTATTTCCAATGGATAATAACCATTCTCAAAAGTAAAATATTAATAGAACTAGAAAACAAAAGACTATTAGTCAGACGTGATGATATTGACGGATTCGTCAATGAAACCGGTCATATTTTGTTGTAAATAAGACTTACTTTCATGGAAATGTACCCATGAACATTTCGTGTTCATGGAGTTTGTCAAGATATAAATAGTAATTTATTTCCAATGGATAATTACCATTCTGAACAATAAAATACAAATAGAATTCCAGAAAACAAAACTGGAATAAATATTTTTTGCAGCTATATTTTACTAAAAGTATTGTTACGAACTTTTCGATGCTAATCTATACATGCATTTTTCTAAAATTGGAAATAAAAATACAAAAAAGAAGCCTTATAATTACAATTGAAATAACAATCACATACCCCAGTCAACGATGACGGGATAATAATGCGTGGTTGTACCATCACTAAAATTTTGTCATTAAGGACTATATATATACTTTTGAATAACTTTTTCAATCATCAAAAATGATGAGATAGTAATAGAAATCTACAAAACGGGTTTCGAATGACATTTAATGTCACATTTCTAGAAATTAAAAAATTTTTAGAAACTTAAAAACGACAAGTGAGCTTAATGTCCATTGTTTTGAATTTTCACGTTAGAGGGCTACAGGATTGATAAACGTGCAATTGGCGTTAAGTAATAACAGCGATGGGATTTTTATATGTCTAATGATTAAGCTTTAATTGGCGTTAAGTAATAACAGCGATGGGATTTTTATATGTCTAATGATTAAGCTTTAGATGATTACATGAGTTATTTCCGACGCTGTAAGAAGTAAAGGAAAACACTATAGGACGGTAATCAAATAATTACCAATGAAGAAATGCGATAAACAGTTCAAATAGAAGTTGACTTCTCTTCAATTTAATTATTTGAAACAATTCGTTTCTTTTTCAAATCATTTTGAAATCACGGGAATTGTTATGAGTTCATTGCACACATAGGCTTAAAAAGTTATGTGAGTAACAAGTTGATGACAGTTAATAAGCATGAATTATGTCTCAGAATCATACTCAATGGTCGCATCAGGTTTGAGCAGAGGCCAGCGCCTTGTTGTCCGCACAACAAGCATTCTGCAGCTGGTTTCTGGGTCCTAGTTGCATAGAGCACATTCACAGTGCAAGTGATATAACCCCAAGTTTCTACTTTCCCAGTTGCTGTCATTCATGCACTGATGGTAGAATTAGTTGACTGAAACATACAAGATGTTAACAATTGGCTTGCAAGTTCCGAACAATCTCGTACATAATCCATTGGAATATGGGCGATGTCTCTCTACAGCATTAGAATCGGCGTCAACACTGCTGTCTGATGTCACCGATTGGAGATCGAATGTCGAGTTTATCACAGTTACTTCAAACAATCTTTATGCATTGTACCGCGACGCTTGATCACATGCATCACCGCCAAAGATGCTTAGACTGATTATTTTCTGTAAATCAAGTCTAATTTACTTTTTCAAGCTGGATTTCCTAAACATTGATTTATTTTCATATATCTAATTAATCCCATAAAGTTATATTTCTTTAGCTTTAATATTTCTGCTCATTGCAATTTTTATACCGTTAGTGTATATATTCTATTTCTAGTATTTCTATTCTGTTTTTTTTTGATATTTCAGGTTGCATATGCTACTGTTGGTAAGATAATCATTGTAATCTTTGAAATGATCAATCAAAGTTATTTGATTCATGATGTTAAATTCTTCAGTTTGTTCATTCTAAAATAATTATTCTATTTGAAAAACACATTAAACTTTAAACTGACATTTCAATTAATTTTATAAAATCATTATTTATAAACGTAGCAATTCATTAATGCAAATATTTATAAAAGCAGAATAAATATTTAACTTCACTAATTTTCAATTAAGTAAAGATCTTCATAAATAACCTATCAAAACCTTTTTCGAAGCTTTGACATCTTCAGAAATTGATTGAAGTCATTGAATACTATCTGACATGATTAAATAGTGTCAGGTATATCAATTTCTTTTTGAATTTTATAAATTTTCTTTTTATTATTGCTATTTATAATAGAAACATTTTTTTTAACATGGACAATACTAAAAACGTTAGCAGACATAATAGAATTTAATATCAATGTTACATTAATTTTGGATTCGAGGTAAAATAGTCTCCATCAAATAAAAAATCCCTTTTATACGTTGTGCTTGAAAATAAGTTTCCCTTATTCCTTATTTCCTCACAAAACTAGAGCTTGTTTTGCTCTGAACTAGCAGATACTTAAAAATTGGCCGTTCAGCAGACAATACCTTTTTTTGTGTGTGATATTTTAATTCTTACAGTAACATTTCATTTTTCATTTATGAATTTTGTCAATGCCTTATTTTTCTAATTCAAGTCTGACCTCAAACACTTATTCAATGGCTTATAAACTGTACAAGGATTGTTAGTAAATAAAAGTAAATAATGTTCTTTTTCACGATTTTTGTTTTTGTTGCCTGACAAAAAGGTTCGAATAATGGAACCTTGAAAGGTCGCCTTGTTTTTTAATTTTGTTAATATATTATGTGTGAAGGTGCATTATGGTCTTTATGATTAATTAGTTTTTATCTGCACGTTAAAACAGTTTAATTACTTAATGTTTAAGTAGTGTTTACTAGATTTTTAGGGGCAATTCAATTTATAAATGTTTTTGCAACTATATCAAAATTTTTTAAATGTATTGAACACTTAAAAACTGAAGAAAGCGTTGATCTTGTGATGAATGTTTGCGGCCACTGGTTCGTAAAATTAGACGAGTCGACTAGAAATAATATCTGGCAAGAATTCTGTTCATATGATGCGGGGGTTTAAATAGTTTATGTACAAGGGCTGTGGTTGGTTGGCGTGCTTTACAAATTGATTGGGGGATTTAAATTACACGTCGGATTTAACTGATGTTTAACTGTCTTTTTAAATAACAACGAATCAGGGATAAGAAGCACGGTCAACGGAAAATTTGAATAAAATAATAGAATAGGAAACAGTCCACATTAGAATACACAAATAAATGCTGATTAAGGATAAGTATAATTATAAATGTAAGATAACTAAGAATATACAATTTAAGGATGTATATAGTGAATAAAAATCATTACAATATTTCTCTTTCAGAGTTGCAACTTACTGTATCTTAGATTCTTTTAATTTTTATCTTTTTATACTTTAATATCTTTAGTGGAATTTAACTGCTTCGTGTAGAAATATGCTGTTATTCCTTTATCGCTCTGATCGTACAAATCCCGCCGTATGTGTTACGAGGGCACCAGGTTTGATGCCCTGGAAACGTGCAGATTCAAATCCCGAGACACAGGTAATACGCTATAATTTATCCGGCATCGTCTGCAGTAGATGCAAAAGTGGTTTGTGGCAGTTTCAAGCCTTTCTTTGCACTCTACAACAAATGGGCAGATTTATGGGCCAAGTCCACCCTTCTATTGTTAACGTGGTCTTATTCAGAACAAGAGTTACATAGAAAGTTTGCAAACCTAAGTAGATAACCTATCTCAACAGAGAAAACAATACCAGGTTCACCGATAAAGGATTTAAGGATTTTTTAAGTGTAAGTATTTCATTAATTACTTCAACAATTAAACAATAATTTTGCTGAGCCATCCTCAACTCAGTCATCAACATTTACTATATATTAGATTTCAGATTTTCTTAAATGGCCACCTAACAAGGATCAAGTGAAATTTTAAACAGATTATATGTTATGTTATTTACAACTAAACTACTAATTTGAAACTAGGTAATTAAATAACTTATAGTCCGTTCATTACATTTGTGAAGACACGTGATCACAGTTAACCAATCATTATCATTTCCTTTCTTCACTAGAGTTATAGCTTGGTCGCGTCTAGAATGTCGTTGTAAATTACTTCCGATATATATATTGTGACAATACTCATATGTCGATTTATTATAACTATTAAAATATTAGAATATTAATATTATTATCATTGTAAAGACAAAAGAAATGTCAATTAAGAAAAATAATTTCAAAGTAATTATTTTGTAAAAGCTAATGGCGAAAGACTTCGTTAGGGACAGTTTTAATTATTGTCAGTGATTTTTATTTTAGTTTAGGCTTTAATTTATTTTAATTTAGGATTTTAGGAGATAAATCTTTTAAATGTAACTTATTAGGATTTAATGTTAGAAATTTAGGTGTTTTAAGTAGTTGTGTAATTTAAGATTAGTTGAATTTAAGGATTTTGATAAGGAATTAATTTTCTTTTTGCTTTAATTAAGCTGAGTTTATTTGAGTTTGGAAATTTCCTATTCTTAGGAATTTCCTTGTGGCCATCATTCCATATTTGGAATTGTTGTAAGCATTGTAATTCTATTGGTTAATTAGCATTATCACTCCATGTGAGGTAATAATGAGGTAATCTCCCTTATTTGGGCAGATATGCAATCCTGCTATCCGTATGGTCTGTGCGACGCGTGACGTCACACAGCGGCGCTCTTAAAGTTTATAAAACGGGGTGTTCGAGGAAGATCTCTCTCTCTCGCCGCAGTTTTGCTCTTTTAACCTTTGCTACAATGCACCCGGCCTCGTCGACCGCCGCGGACGATGTATTGGCGGCCGCGTCTCAAATTCTCGATGCGTTTGTTAGAAATAGGGTGTGTTAAATCAAGTTATCGTTAGTTAGAATAGGCAACCCGTGGATAGCCTACAATTTCTACAATTTATTTGAGCGAAACATTACTGAAATTAATTTGCAAAATAAAGCTTGCAAATTTTGTGTTCAATGCACGTGTACACCCGTGCAGGATTCCACAAGTTACTTAGTGCTTCGTAAGTGAAAATTGTGCCTCGTAATTTAGTAGGATTCCACAAGTTATTTAGTGCTTCGTAAGTAAAATTTGTGCTTCGTAATTTAGTTATTTAGTGCTTCGTAAGTGAAATTTCAATGCGTCGTAATTTAACTTTATGCTTCAAGAAGTTATAAGCCATAGCTTCGCCGAAAGTATTATTCTTGCAGTGTTGTGTCATATTATTATTTCGCAGTGTCGAATAAAAATGGTTAAGTTTAATTAATGTGGTGAATGCGTTGTGCTTCTTTGTGCGTGAACGTGAAGTGTGGCTCCCCCACGCTCCGAATGGATTGGATTAGTCAGGGCATACCATGTAACGACTTTGGAGGGGGTAGATAGAAAATTCACCGAACGGACTTTTCGGTTGGCGCCCAACAAAATACCCAAACAACCCCTGAAGGACTAAAATTATCACGTGGTGATAATGAAGTATTTATATACAAAAAAAAAAAGCAATCCCATAAATAGGCCGTGCAGGCCCACGGGAGGTAAGGCTCCTAGCGTTACTAGATTGAGGTCGGAAGGTCAGCCCGACGCCCGACCGCCTTTAAATCCAGTAAAACAAACTCGGTACCCATTCAGCAGAGGGAAGGGTAGACCCTAGGGGTCTGTTTGGAGAAGAATGGAGTGGGAAAAATTCCCGCTCTCCGCCGAGGCCGGGTATCGAACCCGTTACCTCCAACCCGCAACCAAGCGCCCTTACCCACTGGACTACCTGGACCTTTTATGTACAAAGCAACAGTTTAAATGTTAAAAAAAAAACAAAAAAAAAACATATTCTTTATTTTATTACAGGAAGAAATCTGATTTAGTGTTATTTTAGTTAAGATGATTATTCGTAAGAGATAATAAGAGAAATTAATTTTTGTTACTGTCGATTTAGGATAATTATTGTTAACTTTTATAGCAAATGAAAAAAAATGTGACAATTTACCAGAATTTGAAGAGTGTGTCACATTTTTCGTTTTATTTATTTATTTTGCTTTTCACAATAGAGGAGAGAAGAACGAGAAAAAATTAATTGCTAGGAGAAAGGATATTATCAATCCAATTAAATAATTTTACTTACATTTAATAAAAACATTTAAAACTTAAATTCGGATTTGAAATGTTCTTATCAAGATTTGAAAACTGAGAAAGTTTTTTATTGAGAAGCAGATTATTTTTATCCACGGTTATTTAAAAGTAACATAGGGTCTTTAATTCTATGCAATTAAATTCTTCATTGAAGGCTATAATCAAAAATGAGAAAAATAAATTCTCCTATCTATTTTTTTTTTTTTCATTTACTCTTTTGTTTTTGAAAAATAATGGAAAGGAGATGGCATGTTAGATTTTACACAATCTTCCGCCTTTGCAGGGCGGAAGAGACCTAAATGTTTGGAAAGCACTGTACAAAGCAATTAAAATAAAGGAGAAAAAATCCTCATTACATGGGGTTAAGTTGATTTGGTTGGTTAGCAGAGCAGGAGCAACAATTCGACATCCCAATGAAAATTTTTACACTTATCAATGTTTACGTATTGTCTGCGATCGTACATACACGTACTTAACTGCGTAACTGAGAAACTTATGTGTAATAACATAATATAGAATGGTTTAGAAAAGTTATTTAATTAATATGATGTGAAAAATTTTTTATTGTAACTGAAAATAATCTAAAGACATGGGCTAATGTCTTACAACTTAAATTCTATGAGCTACAATAAGTTACTATACTTAGTTTCTAATTTAATCACAAGGAAACACTAAAATAAAAGTGTAATTGAACAGTTATTTTATTATTATATTTTAATTTTAATTTTTTTAGGAAAAATTGATTGAGAGTTAGTATTTACAAAATCAAAAATCCCATGAACTAAATAAAATCCTATAATAACACACTAATGCATAATTAATTATATATGCATGATCACTTCAAACAAATTAAGAGGTTAGAATAACTATCGTAAACATTTACAAAATAGTTCTCCAGCAAATTATCTAGCATTCGATAAATGCGTACACAATGAGGAACTCCTTTAATATTTATCTTGCTAGACATCTATCAAATTCTAAATTCATATTAATAATTCTACAGTTCTCAATGTTCATCAATCTGTAATAATTAAAGTAATCTTGTTGTTCATACAGGGTCCATTAAAATTCCTTATTTGTAGGTTCACTACACTGTCAGTGACAGATTTCAGTTATCCTGAACAATATTATACTAATTTAAATAGTCACTTACTTCAGTTCTTGTAAATTAGTATACCAGGGTTTACTGTCTAACCTTGTTGTACATACACACACTTTTCCATCCTGAATTGAATCCATCCAACATGGCGATCGAGTGTTCGAATAAACATTCCTCCATGATGTTAGTTCAGACGATAGATTCATTCCTATAAATATTACAAGTATAATAATATTTATAATTGATAAATAAACTACAGTGAATTTTCCTTAGACAGGAATCTCCTTTTCGGCAGGACGAAATAATACTCATCTTATATGGTATTAGATTCTTTATTATCCTGGATCCGATCTCATCACTTCTTCTCTTGGAGTTAGCACCAAAAAACTAAATCATCATTCCATCCTTCTTTTCAACATCACTCCTGTGCCTGCCTCTTTATTGAATTAGTATCACTCACTTTCTTTTAAGCGCATTTTATTATTGCTATGCTCCGTGCTCGGAACGATCCATGTTATCGTTGTTGTTATATTCTTGTTACTGCATTATCAAATGACTTAATTAACAATTTTTTTATTCAATTGACATTTGACATCAGATTCAATTTTCTCACTTACGTAAACTAAGAGAAAATATACATATATTTCATATATGAATCTAGAAAAAGTTATAAACACATTAATATCAATTTAATCACAGAGAGATACAACCAAACACAAACAGATACGAAAAAAATCCGTCTTTGAAACACGTTGAACATTTTTTATACAGAATATTCAAAAAAGAAGTAAGTTAAATATTAAGGCAAAAGTAATATTGAAAGCAAATTTTAAAAAATGTCAAAAGTGAATGTGCTGAAACAATATATAAAGTGATTGTTAGAAGCATGTGTGTATGATAACGTGATTATTATGAAGTATGTGCCAAAATGAACATTAAAATAGTATCTTGGTATCTTAAGTTCAAGAATTTCCATAAAGAAATGGAAACAGATGTCTTGACTAGTGAAGCGAATGATGATCAAAAATATTGATGATGCTGTGAATTATCATAATGCGAAGATTAATCCGTATGAAGAAAAATCGAATGGTGATTACATAGTGATAAGGTATATAGCCATCGATTATTAGGGTAGCCGGAAAGTTTCCGTACCCCTGAATTGGTAGTCATATTGTAAGAAAATATTTACACGTTAAGTGTGCAATGCGTCTGTGTGCAATGTCGCCCGCTATCATGCTGTATACACATGTTCATATGCCGCCACGTCCTACTTGATATTTTTTGGTTCATGTCCTGTGTGACGGTTCGAAATGCGATCTCAACTATATTGCACAATTCTTCATTTTAGCATAACGACGTTCAGACACATAGGCCTTGATGATTCCTCACAATGAGTTATCAGGAGTCGTGAGATCAGTACTTCGGGGTGGCCATTTCAATGGAGCTGGCGATGCTGGAGTACCGCGACCAATCCAGCGTCCGGGAAAATGTTCATGAAGAAACCCGCGCACATCAGAGCGAAATGAGCAGATCCTGCTGTAGCCATACGTGTTCCATGATACCCGCGCCTTCAAGCTTTGGGATTAACCATGTTTGTAACATGTGTAAATAAGTTTCGCCATTAATATGACCATCAAAAAAATATGGTCCAAAGAAATGACGTAATAGTCATCGCAGCCCACATCATTACGTGAGATGGATTCCTCTCCAATAATGAGTGTTAATCCCAAAAGACACCATTTTAGAGCCACCTGCATTCTAATGTCAACAACTGAAATAACATTCAATGCTAAATATTTACATTTATTACTACACAATAGCAACACTGTATATTCTGCACTAAAGTTTAATCACATATTGTTCCAAGTCCTAGCCTTAGTACCTAATTATTTATTCTGTTTACAATGCGAATGTTGAGATGATGTTTAATGAACTAAAAGCTAACAAAAATAATCTGATGAAACATTTAATATGTTGGAAACAAAGAGTTCGTAAACTGGGAAGCAAACACCATAACTTCGGCCATGGTTCGAAAACAACGTGTACGTAAGTGCGACTGTACGTAAATCGAGGGTACGTAAGTGAGAGTTTTGAGTGTAGAATTAGAAAAACAGATATTCTGAAATTCTTTTAAAAAATCCTAACATTCACAGGTTTTCGTAAATTAGTTGTTCTACAATCGTTTTGGGGAAATGTCCAATTGATGTTAATTGTCATAGTGGGATATAAATGGAAAGAAACACAACACGGTCATTTTGATGGTTAACGACGTATCGAGAATTTCGAATATCAGAAACTTAATGAAATGCGAAACTTAATAAATTTGATGGGTATCGCAGCTGCTGCAAAGCCATTAATGGCTGTGGGACTAATTTGTCAATACTAATCAGAAACGGGAGACGAGTTCTGCCATTTTTGTAGCTCTGTATCGAGATAAATGAACAGTAATTTTGTGCTTTCTACTAATCAACTGCTAATCGTGGTGCGATTGGTAAATTAATGAGGATCTCTGAAATCCGCAGAGGGATTACGGAGGCTTTATCTGCCAATCGTGCCTTTGTTTCTAGAAATACTAAATTGACGAAACGTGGCAGTGATGACAAACTCACTCACCCCAGGGGCCCATAACCTCGCGAAGAAGCGTAAGTACACAAACCCAAATACACACAAAAAAAGAAGATAACTATCGGTTATTATGAAGAGCCAAGATTGTTTAGTGATTTCGTTTTATATGTATATAATTAAAATTTTCTTTTTTAATGTTTAAGCATTGTCTAATAAATATTTGCTCTTGCATTCTTGCCAACTCCTATTCAAAACATTCAAAAAAAATATTATACGTCAAAATTTATAAATTTTAATGATTTGTCTTTATTATTATTATTATCGTTACTAATATTCTTCTAGGATGAACATTACATTCTGTGATTTATCTATTTCAGTAAATAAATACTATTACCGACAAAACTTAAAAGTATTGAAAAATTACTTATCAGGAACACTAAAAAATAAAATAATATTTTCTCAAAAATTATATTTATCGTAATTAATATACTAATGAACATACTGATCTAGTCAGATAACTTTAAGATAGCTAAAGATTTTTCAATTGTAAAAATGGTAAATCTTTTAACCGGACCCATTGCAATTCAACTTATATTTAATTAAATTATAGAAAATTATTTATCCATAAAAACAAAAACAAAAAAATACTGGGAAAAAATAAATTAATCCTAAAAAATAAGAGCATAATTGTTTTACTAGAAAAATTAAGTAATGAAATTAAAGAATATTTAAATAATAATAAATTTAATGTTTTTATACTGATATAATTAAAGCATTTCATTCTTTGAATATTAATAAAAAAAACTGACCTAGGACACAATTCATCAGATATTTCATAATTTCCGAAACAATATGTCAAAAAGTCAATTTTTTTTAAAAAAATTTAAAGAATAAATAATACATTTATCGGGCATAATCACATAGACAATATTGCAATCCATCTAAAATTATGCTGCAAATATAAACAATATAAATACCGTACCAAAAAAAAATTAAAATTAAATTTTTTAAAATCTCTTTAAATCTCTTAAATTAATTCGTAAAATTTATCCCTGAAGATACAAAGAAAAAACTAAGAAATGTTAAATATATAAAGTAATTTAATCTTCTCTCAGAAGTTCTCTAATTTATTGATAGTAACTACTGCAGTATAATCTTCAATAAAACGAAGATGAATACTAGTAATTACAACTTAAGAATTAAAAATGATGATTATTTTAAACTATAGTGACGCAAGGAGAAGGGAACCTTTTCTTTTGTGTATGTTTGTATGTGAAAGCACTCATCAATAAATTTGACTTCATTAACAGTCTATAAATCATGCAAAAAAAAATATAAAAAAATAATTATACATATATATAAAAGTCAAAGTTTGTATGTATGTTCTCGAGGCAATTTTACAGCTTTCGACGGATCTGAACCAAATTTTGCCTAAGTACTCTCTACTAAAAGTAAAAGTTAAAGTTTTTCCACTACAGGTGTAAGCAGGCCCTTGGAGACGTGGGAGATAAAGACTCCCGGCGTTTCGGGACTAAGTTGAGGTCGGGTGGTCAGCCCGACGCCCGCCCGCCTTTAACCCCGGGAAAGAAACCCGGTACCCATTCAATAGAGGGCTGGGTAGACCCTAGGATCCCTTCGGAAATTATAGGCTATCTTGGAACCTGGACACACCACTCCTGGTTTCATCCCCTTCACACATTGTGATGATAATAACTACTAAACCGCTTTAGTTGGAAAACGAAATTTCATACGAGTGTTCTTTGTCAAAAACGAACAGATGCTGTTTGATCGAATTTTTGAATAGGGGGGGGGGGGGTAAACTTTCTTGAAGGTATGCGTATCTCCGAAACTGCTTGAGGTGGAAACACAAAATTTGACATTAGTGTTCTTTGTCGAAATCGATAAGATGCTATTTGGTCGAATTCCCGATATCGAGTCCTAAGGAATGTAAACGTGGGGGAGAGGGGAAGTAATGGGCAAACTTTGCTGAAGGATCCTTCTACGGGGTTTTCAGGTGCAAAATAAGAATATAATATTTATTGTTAATATTAATTTGTAATTATCACGTGATCTTTTACCAACTGAGGAAGGTTTGAAGGGATATGGGTATGGAGAAGAGCAGAAAGTGGTGGGAAATCTTTCCGATCTTAATTTCATATCTAGGAATCTCAAGTTACAAAATACGAAAGTAACATTACTTTGTACCTATCACGTGATTTTTGTATCAACTGGGAAAGTTTCGAAGTGATCTCACAATTTCAATTTCTTTCTCATCCACATCAGGACATCTGTTTTTGGAAACCCCTACCAAGAACAGATATTTCAGCTATTGATCAAAAAAGTTATATTAAGTTTCTCAGAAATATAAAACTGCTTATCCATTTCTCGAATCTTAATATCACTTTACTGTTAATCTTAATAGCACTTCTTAAGAAAGTATATTTGGTCTGTCTGTCTGTCTGTTGTCTTTTCAATCATACATATATTAAAAATAGATAATTATTAGTAATACGGCATGGTAGTTTATTCAACTATTGATCATGAAATATCAAGTCTTTTCAAATTTTAATTATACATTATTATATCTTTCATAAAATGCTATCTGATCTCGTAAAACTCTGTTGAAGTGATGCTTCTAATAGTTTCGAGCTAAAAAGTAATGAAATAAATAAATATTTCATCTTCATTGAAATATAAAATCTATAGCTATTATTCATTTTATTCATTTCTTGATATTATTTATAAATAAGGTGGGGGTTTTTTTCCAAAATAATCAGTGAAACTTCTATTTTAAATTAGTCTTAATCACTACTATTTACATATTTTTTTTTGTCTTTCGGAAGTCCAGTAAAGGTAGGATTCTATCTATTAGAGCTGCATGAGTCGATCGGAGATGTGAATTGCAGTCTACTTGTAGGCTACAGAAATAGAAATTTATTCTGCTTTTTTTTTGAAAATGTGACTTTTTTTATGTAACTTTCCAATAGAAATGATATTCATCAATTTCATAGGAAGGGAGGGAATTGAACTTTAATTGAAAACATCACATTAAAACTTTAATGAAATTTATGAAATCTAAACACACATTAAAAACATATTTTTTAAATATATTGAATCCAAGCTACCTTGAAATAGTTTTAATAATTTTAGAATCTTCCTTATTAGTTCTTTTTAAGTTTTTATGTTTTATTTTAATATTCCAGTATGATTCTATTTTTTTAGGTTTAACTTGTAATTAAGTTAAAAAAATAAAAAGATTATTAAAATAGTAAAAAAAATTCCATTTCGTCTGCTAACTAAATTATCTTGAATATTAATTTACAGTCAAACATATTTTCGAAATAATAAGTTTAAAAAATTACAATAATAATACATTATTTATATCAATAACGAGGATCTATATTTTAATTGAATTCCCTTATTAATATTCATATTGTATGGTATATATTGAAAGAAGGACCATATACACAAAACCTTCAAAAATAAAGATATATTCATCTTCACATAACATGTTTCGAGGCTTAACCTCATCTTCAGATATAATATAAATGAAAAAGCATATTAACATAAATGGCGAACGGCCATAAACCTACTTATGACCAGGAATTCACAACAATACAAGGAATATCATAAATTAATATTATCAAGACATTATTACAATAAAGATACATAAACAATTCCCTTATTTTTCAAATTTCCGTATTAGGTGTCAACTTGTATTTATTTGTTTCCAAAAAAAGAATTCAAAATACGATTTATTTCGATATTTTGGCTATGGAAAGCTACAGAAGCTAGATCCTGCAGTTACTTGCAATCGTCCACTACTGGTCCCTCCCGTAGTCCCTGGGCGGGACTTCATTCGCGGTTGTGAGGAGGACGTCTTTAGTACCCTCAATTAAAACAAAGCTCTGCCGTCGCCATTGGAAACTATAGGCCGGTGGCTCTATGGGGTAGAGGAGGCTGTAATTCCGACTCATCAGCTCCGATAGAACCCTACCTTTAAGAGGACAAATACGTCGTTTAGAGTTAAAATAGCAAAATATTATACAGACAAGAAATGAGTTGAATTTCATGACTCCAGGAGTTTTTCAACACTTCTTTTAGTGAAGTGTGGAACTAAAACAAAACGACAATTTGATAAATGAAAATACAAAGTTATATTTATTTTGATCGTCGGAAGCGCAGTGGTGCCTCAAAAGAAACAAGGTAGGGATAGCGATTAGTAAACCAATCACAATGCTTCGCAACGTCTTCTGATATGTTTAAGAAAATATAATTGATATTTCTTTAATTTCCTTATTATTATAAATTTGATTGTTGCGAATGCAAAAGGCGCAATTGTTGCGATTATTTTGATTGTTGTGATTGTTGTAGAGCTGTATTATCAACGTGATTGTTGCTAATGATAATTGCGATTATTGGGATTGTTGGAATTGTTATAGAGCTGTATTATAAATGTGATTGTTGCGCATGCAAACGACGCAATTGTTGCGATTGTTGTGATTGTTACTAATGATACTTGTCCACAGACAGACAAACCGGGATTATAAGTCTTCTGATACTTAGCATATATCAGAAGACTAACAAATGAAAAGGGCGTGAAACAGCTGTTCTAGGATGTCACTTGGTAAACAATTTGGTCTCACCCATTATTCTTTATATTTTATTTTCTTTCTTGTATACCTAGGCGTTGATTTTGGAGGTCGAATGTTTTGATCCACCCTCCCGCCAAATAATTTTCATTATGACCGCTCCAGTATAGATCTTACGGAATAAAGATCTGTATTGAATAAAAGAAACGACAAACACACAAGTTGATTTAAAAACATGTAATAGAAATTTAAAAATACATTCGAAGCCTTAGCGGCTTCCCTGTCAATCGACTACAATAATTATTTTGTTTAACATTTATAATTATTGCGGCCACAGATTGACAAAGAAGCCGCTAAGGTTTCGAAAGTTCTCGAATTTTAGTAATGTATTTTTAAATTTTTATTGCATGTTTTTAAATCAACTTGTGTGTTTGTCGTTTCTTTTATTCATGCTCAATTTTAAGCACACACTAAAATATTTTAAACTAAAGATCTGTATTACGATAGTTGTTTTACGTACACTTTCTTTCTATTTTTTAAACTTATTCTTCTCCTGACTTAGTAACAGAGAGACAAACTTAAGTCAATGAATTGAGACGCTCCTAAGAATTTGTAAAAATTGGGCCTTTTTTTTTTTTTTTAAGGACGGGGGAAATGCATTTACGCATACCAAGGAATTGGTAATGTGAGACTCAGTCATAAAAGACTACTACTCACTAAAACCCTACGTCCGACTTCCAAAACACCCTACACGGAACCACCGTCAGGTACTACATCGCGTATGGCAGAATGACTAAAAGTCCGACTCACATATCATTTCGCAACTGATCAAGTCTGATTTTCTCAGCCATACGAAGTTTCCGTATAATAGTGGCAGCATAGTCAGCCACTGCCGTCCAATTAGCCTGGGAGATAGTCATCAAGCCAACGATGTTCTCTGGAGTCACACGCTGTCGAAGGAATTTCTTCAGCTCATTTCTATCTTTACGGAAGCGTGGGCAGACAAAGAAGACATGCTCCACATCCTCGTCCAAGAACTGGCAAGTCGGACATGACGCACTGTCGACAATTCCGAAGCGCCTCTGGTACGCTAGAAAACTACCATGGCCACTTAATAGCTGAGTCAGGTAGTGATCCACCTCACCATGCTTTCTTTCCATCCACGTTGCAATATTAGGTATAAGATTATGAGTCCATCTTCCACTGGTCGATGAATCCCATCGTCTCTGCCATCTATAGGCCTACTTATGTGTGTGTGTGTATACATACACACACAGACATCTGTGTATATGTGTCTCTGTGTGTCGTGTGTATCTAGGTGCATATGGTGTGTAAAAGTTACAGTCCTATTAGATCATAACAGTCTGTAACTGCTGGTGGCAAATAATTTACAAACTAAAATGATGTACATAAATTGTGAAAGTGCTACAATAATAGATTCTAAACTTGAAGTTCTGTAACATTCTATTATAACATCATTAAATGTTATAAGTTTTAATAGGAAGGGACAACAACAAAAAATTATATATAATAACGATTTTTTTTTTCATTTGGAATTCCTCCCCACTTAGATACACAATCATCTCATACTCATTCACACACGGACACTCTATCAAATCAATATCTGTAATAAATTTTTATCAAATATATTCTTTAAAAATTAAAATTTCATTATTAAAAGTTTAAAAGTTTCATTTTTTAAAAACTTAAAGTACTAATGCTAAAATGATTAAAATTTTCAAAATAAGAGTACTGTAAGAGTGCTGTTAATAATTATCCTATAACAATATAATTGAGAATATCTTTTTTATTTTGTCAGAATGTAATTAATAATTCAAGTGCGAATAATTTGCAGATATGATTTGCAGGAACAGCAACAATCATGGATCGAAATTGAAAATTTAGTAGTTTTTTTTTTCCAAGTCTTAATGTAAATATTATAATACTGATATTGTTGATTGTTATTCTAAACTTCATATTATTAGAATAATATTATAATTAAGACATTACCGATAAAGTCAAACTTGTTCAGTTCTCCAGTGAATATGTTATTTAAAAAAAATGATGTATCGAAGAATTGAAATGGAAATTATTTCATTTTTGAAATTTTTGGAGTGCATATTAATTTACTCCAATACACTATAAAAATTTTAAATCAGTTTCTATTTTCAACAAGTATTAATATTTTAAAGAGCTTAGAGATAGATTTATATGTATATCGACAAAATCAAAATAAATTCGTAATATTTTCGCTTTTAGGCAAATACCCATTTAACAATGATTTTGATAAACAGTAATGCTACATTTAGTGACTGAAACCTGGTCGGATCTTTGTAATTAATATTACATAAAGATTTCAACGTAAGCAGGTGTGCAGGCTTAATTATTGTTTATCAAAGTAGGAATAGCACACGTAAAGACAATATATATTGGACCCATTTAACAATGTTTCCAGATTTCTTACAGGTTTTATATTTTTGATTTTTTTTGACAGAGTTCGTTTTGATTCTATTTTTTATTTTTTTATTTTCGTGATGAATTAATACCAAGTTCTAATCTTCAGTGAACATTTTAAAAAAAAAACATACTTATCTCAAAAATAAATTTGTTGAAGGTAACCGGATGATGAAACATTAAAGATTAGAGTTAGAATGAAAAAAAGTAATTAGAAATTATGCATATTATTATCAGTATTGATAGTAAATATTGTAATAATACGTTTTTTGATACTATGTTGATGTGTATCATTTAAAAAATAAAAAAAAATAAAAAAAAAAATATCTTGCCACAATTTGAAGGAATGAATGAAACATGAATACGTGACTCTATTACTACAAAAAATGACTTCTCTAAAATCTTAACTCATTATAATTTTATCTAAATCAGCTTTATTTTATTTTTCTTGTTTATTTATCAGTTAATCAATTCTTTCCGTCTTGAATGGAGGTCTTTTGTTAATGACATTTTGGCTTTTGAGGTTTCTCTATTTTGTTTATTTAATGGGTAAAAATTGGAACAAGAGGAGCTGCTCTAGAGACCAGTGTCTCGAACAGTGTTGCTATCACGATGAAATTTACTCTACGATTAGCGGTGCTCAGAATGCGGCGATCATGAGATAAGTGGATTCAACTTGACTGTTAATGAGTTGCTGATATCCCGTGCGGATGCCCATGTCGGTAGAGATGTTGCACGGTCACCCGCTTGGGAAACAAACCGGAAGATACGGCGCAGACTCGGCTGTGATTCGTCCCGGCCGGGGATTTATGGGGAACGCCGCAGTGTCAGCGCTCTCTCCGGCTCTATCTGCACCTTCCGATCGTGAGTTATTAACACGCACTGGCTGTGTTATCTGGATCCCGCCCGTCTTGACTGCAATCGGGCAATGAATGAATTGCACTTCATATCGGCCACTTGATAATGAAGATGCGTCTTTTGCTGTTAACTTTTGTTCCGCTTGCGTTGACTTCAACGACTGATAAAAGTACAAGGGAAATAACCAGACGCGAAATTCAAAATATCGTCCACATTAGGAATACAAGTGAACAGAGAATGTCTAAGATGGCTAAAACGACTAAAATGCAGCAGAAAAGTTACAGTTTTTAAGGGTTAGATTTGTTTTAAAAAAATTTAGCACAACTGTCACTTGTAGTAATGTAACCTTTATATTATCTTAATATCTGATGTAACTTTCTTCCGTAGGTAAGAAAATTTTTATGGAAGAGCAAACAGATACTTTTAATCTCAAAACTTTTAATCTCAAAAATAAAAGATAATTCAATTGGTAAATATTTAAATGTTCGTGAACTAAAAGAGATGTCATTTTCGGTCACCTGTTGTGAGCTAGGAAGTGACCGCAGACCATAAGTCATAATTTTTCCCCAAGTCTGTAAAAACATAAAGGTTCCAACAGAATACAATTCATGTCTGTCTGTGTTTTGGCCTATAGATGTGATGATATTTTTCGTTTTGGGACAGATATTGGAACTTTGCAAGTTTTGTTTTAATTATGTTACATAAATATATTATTAAGTATCATTGAATAATTTACGTGTGTTAAAATGGATTAACCAAGACAGAAAAGGCCAGACACACAAAAATACTAATGCATTTAAATTAATGAT
>JAFIDM010000001.1:50820810-50846117 GCA_023159025.1 Thereuonema tuberculata | reverse complement strand
ATTTTTGTGTGTCTGGCCTTTTCTATGTTATTAAGTACTTATGATTTTTTTTTTTTTATATCTTGCATTGCTCCAAATATCTTTACACCAATAATCGTACATCAAAAGATGTTCTGAAAACTGCTTTTCCGTCATTTACTATGTTGTTATTGCTATTCCCCAATACCAGATTCTCATGGTTCTTGGTTTGTCCATGGGATCTTCAGAAGTTTCAATCAAAATTTCAGAAATTTTCAGAGCTGCTCGCCCTTACTGTCGAATATTCATAGAATACGAAGAATTCAAGCTTACTAGATGTTGTACGACCAGTTCAACATCTGCACCCAATGCTTTATTTATCCTGTATAAGGCGTACTTTTAATCCTCTTTTAATATATCTTGTAAATCTATTGTAACATACTGCTAAATATGAAAAATGCATATTCTGATTTATTTATTAGTGTTCTTGATATCAAATACAATAGAAATAACCATGAACTGTCGCTGGATGTCAGTCTTTTATATGAATGTAAAAATTTAAGCCTCTTCACTCTGAGAACTATTTATTTATTTACTTACTTGTTTTATGTAACATAAAAAAATTACCACCAACTTTATTGTAACGGTTACATTATGGATTGACTTTTTAAAAAAAACTAAAAGTATCAGTTTATACACAACATATGTTTTTTACGGGAAAAATGTTTATTAAACTCTTTACATGTTTCGTAATATTTTTTTGTTATATTTTAAAAAGAGAATTAACAAAAGAATTAATTCTCTTTTGAAAATATAACTAAAATGTTACGAAACATGGAAAGAATTTAATATTTTTCCCAAAAAATATCGAAAATGTATAAATTATATGATGGGATTTCTTCAGTATTTACGCTTAAAATTATCAGGTTTAAAAATAAAAAGAAAAAAAAAAAAAAAGACATTTCTTACAATCGATATATTTTGTGTTTCCGTTCTTTTAAAGTATAGTATCTTTGTAGTATCGTTACTGCCGCTGTTATTGCGTTCTTTTTAAGTCCATCTGTCCATATTGGCCTATTCTGTTTACTTGTATGATCATGTGACTTATAATTAGTTTAATTATAGTATTATTATTTTCGATATACAGTGTATATAGTTCGTTTTTGTTTCCGAGAACCTTCAGTGCTTTTGCGCATGCGTCAGGTCTCCTTCGATTTAATCAAAATAGGGGTGAGGAGAAAAAAAGTGGGGATGTTTACTTTTTATCAGTGTTAGTTTGCTAATAGCTGCGTTCTATTTGCACTTTTCGGGAAAGAATTATGGAAAGAATAGATACTATTGCAAAAATGCTCCTTCGTTATTTTTTTCGTAAAAGCGAAAATGTCCAAACAGGTCTTAGGAAAGTGCCCATCTCAGCGTATCACCCCTATGCGGAGTAGAATCGTCCGGAAGTGGCGGGTCTGGCTTTCGAAAACGAACAGTACTGTATTAGTTTTGTATTAAACATAATTTTTGACAGACAAGTGCATTTGATTTTTTTATTGGCTGTGGATCAACAACCATCTTGTATTCTAGGCTTATTTCGAATTGAATTTTGCTGCCCTATACGGAGTCATGAGAAATGAGACAGAGACACCTAGTGTCACGTTTTGGAATTGCAAAGCAAAGTGTCATTATATCACCGGACACAGGGATTCGTCAAGATTGCACTTTATTTTCTATCGTCTGTGGAGGAATTGCCACAGGCTAAAATACACGCTTCATTCAGTTCCATTTAAGTGTAACTCAAACTCATTAGGATAAACAAGAGACAAAAAAGACAGGAGAGAAAAGGAAGAACAGATGGAAGACATAATCAGCTTCACTGCACTTCTGAAAGACCTTCCTTTGAGGAAACTATTTTTCTTGGGGAAAAAGGATTGCTGAAAAATGCTGAACTTAGAAAAGAAGGGTGTGTTAAGAAGAAGTCTCCGTAGGAGGTCTGTGTACTAATTGGTCTGCGGTGGGTAGATGCTGCGCGCGCCTCGGCCTTATATGCCATCGATGGGAAACACCGATATGGCCAACGTAATTTGGGGCCAATATGACAGTAGTGTCACGATTAATGGGGTTTCACGCCGCCTCTGCAGCCCCGGAAAGGAACAAACGAATGATGGGTGGGGGTCAAGAGTTGAGGCTTCCGGTCGGGACGTTGTTGAAAGACGAAACGAAAGGAAACACACAAACGGAGGAAGAGGAGCCCAACCGTAACTAAAAGAAGAAACTGGGATGTATTTACGGATACCAATTAAAACACGGAAAAATGCACTTGGCACCGAAGGACTGGTTTGGATTTCAAGCTAAAAAAAAAGAAATTTCTATTAAAGTAGCCAAGTTTTAACTTTTAATTTAAAAGCAGTAATTAATTATTCTGATGGTTACGCAGTTCTCCATTACTATATCATTTTCTAAGAGTTAATTAAAACAGTTTCTCTTAAAAAAAAAAATAAAAAAAAAATAGAAATTCACTATCACTATTATTATAAGGTTAGAAAAGTTTCGGCATCAGATTTGTCTCTATCTATCTTTATAATTATATACTATACATATTTTCTTATTTATTTCCAATGGTAAAACTCGTTGCCTTATCTACTGGTTTCGAGTTGCAAATAGTCTACTATTTAAAATAATAAGAATATATGAATATATTAACTATACTAAGCCAGACAGAAATTTGGATTTTTATTAAGATTCCAATTCAAAACCCATATTCCTATTTCTGCAAAGAAATGTTTCTTCTAAGTCAATTTATCAATGCTAGAGAGTGAATGAATCCGTTTAATCAGCTGTAATTTTAATTAGCTAGAAAAAAAAAGATTTTTCTTAAAATAATAAGTATAAATAAATGTTCTATGAATTACAGGGAAATTTTGAAAGAAGTTAATTTATATTAATTTAAAATGTTCAACATTTTTTTCTTGTTTGTTTGCTTGTTTGTTTTTTTTGAAATTGCGAAAACGATTCATAAATCGTTTCTTCAAATTTGCTTATTAAATCAGTAACTTCTTTATTAAATGGCCTAACTTCAATGACTTAACAAAAGTCTTCACTGCAATAGAATTTCATCTGTACTCATTGGATTTCAACAAAACTTTACTGTTTCTGACTTCTACTGCTTTTCTGTAAACATTTTTCGATTCATTTTTTTTTTTTTTTTTGTAATAGCCAAATTACAAAAACAAAAGCTAAAACAAAAGCTGGCCTAAGGGTTTGTTAAACATTGTTGACTTCGTACTTTTTCTTATTTTATTTAAAATTAAAAGTTTTCCCTTGCACAGAAATCTTATCTAACTTCCTGATTCTTTGTAAAATTATATATATAGAATTAGAACATTAAAAAGTGGGACTAGAAAATATTACTGAATACCAGTCTCAAATATCTTCTTTACAATTTTGATGAAAACCATTGTGAAACATAATATATATATATAAAGTACTTAAATAAAATAAACTGATTCATTAAAGTCTATGGCTATATAATTTATTAATGTTGTAATTTACGAAAGAAACTTAAAAATAACGGGATTAAGGTCATGGGCTCAAGCTGTTACCAAGGAATTAGACACAATTTACGAAATCCGTCTTATATTTCTGTGGACTACTTTTGAACATTATTGAACAGTGGCGTTGATGTGTGCTTTCTTTATGTTATATCACCATTATAATGAATACTTAAAAAAGCATATATTGACGGATTGTAGAGAAAAATCTTCAATAAACAAAATGTAAATGTGGTCAGATAGTCTCTAATAACACCAATAATTTAGAATCATTTAAAACATTTTTAAAAGTTACAGTTGAAAACATTTTTAAAAGCCATAGTTTAGATTCAGAGAATTAGATGGCTTCTATTTAATCTATTAAGTCTTTCAACACTGGGAAACCTTGGCTGACGAGAATCTAAGAATTAGATTACCATGTTGTCACCATATGGTTACATGTTTCCAGTTGGCTACGAAGGTTTCATTGTTGTATAATAATTTTCATTTCCTATTTTTATTAATTCATCGTAATTTACTATTCAGAGTTAATTTTAATTCATTTACAAATATTATATTAATTGACTAATAATTATAGCAGTCAAGTGGAATATTTAAAAATATAAATTTTTGTTTTAACGTTATGAATTAGCCAATTATAGAATTGCACGCACTAATTATTGCACTAATTGAATCTATCAATTTAATATAAACGGAGAACTAAAAATTCTACCAATTTCATAATTCATTTCAATTCATACCAGTTGAGAACAACTCAAAACGTTAAACTTTATAGTTCTTATAAAACGGAATATAATAATTTCAGAAAGATACTGAAAAACCTTAAGCTGACCTATGACTGTTCTGAATGAAAAACTGTTCTTTTTTTTGTTTTTTTAAAGGCTTGTCAATTAATCATCAAAACAGTAAACTTTATATATATATATATATATATATCATTATTCATAATTATTACAATTCAATATGCTTAAATAAGAACAAATAAAGTCTAAAGAATAGTCTAAATATTACATTATTATATATTGTCGCTGATGGTTTGTATAGGATCTTTCACTTACCATTTTGGCCATTTGTTGAGATATTTTTAGACTTATAATGAGTTACTATTAAAATACATAGTACATATTTGCGATGAAAACTGAAAAACTACTGAATAAACGACATATTTTTACATAAATACAAGTATTAAAAACATGGAACAACTTTACAATGTAGTGTGACATGATTTGAGCATATTACCCCCAGTATTAAATAACCAAAAATTTCTCCGAAAAATATTGGAAAAAGATAATGTTTTTAAATTAAGGCAAGGGTGGGGAGGGTAGGGGTTTGCACACACAAAAAAATCAACCGAAACTAATCCCCAAGGCCCCTCCACCTAACGTGTGGTCTGAGTGATTTTAAACGGTAATATCTGACCCTTTTTTATCCTTATCCTTATCCCCCACCTAACGTCACCTAATAAAACCTAACAAACACAAATTGTGCCACTAACACTTCTCAATGACACCAAAACCATATTAGGTTCTAGTTTCAAAAAGAAATAGCTTTTTTTTAATTATTATTTATACATTTAACATTTTTCTTTCTTTGTATATCTTTTTGGACGAGATGCACGAGGAATAAAATCGCAGATAAAAAACTCAATTAATAAGCAGAAAGCAATCAATTAACAATATAAATCATTTTTATATATTTCAGGATAACTATTTTCACAAAAACAATATTTTTTTTTTCTACCATTTAAGAATGTTCTATAATCTATTCTGGTTTCTATTTTCATTATCTTTTGTTGTCTATCAATGTTCTTCTAATTTTAAAACGAGAACTAGAAATAATGGACAGTTAATTCAAGGAAATGAGGCAGAAAAAAGCTGAAGTTCTGTAACTCGAGAGGAACGAAGATGTTCTTTTTTACTTGTTTATCTTCTGTCCATTTTTAGCTAATGGGAGATATAATTGCTGTTTAGCCAGTGTGCGTCTTCTGTTCATTAAGGAATTCGCGTTAATTAACCAAAGATTCATTTGGCTACTGATTTATTTCCAATTTTAAAATAAAAAAAGGAAACAGCTCTGATTTTATTAACTAGTATTAACATTAACTGAATTGCTGAAACTCAAACGAATATCATTTTTTAGGGAATTTTATTATTCACAGAAGCAAAATTTCGACTTTTAATTCCTCAGCTATTGAATGACTAAAGGACAGACGAACAGACCAAATGAAAAAGCAAAATTTTAAGTATCAGTAGAACAGAATAAGTCTCTTTAGGTTCAACAAGGTCAAAAAAGTGGCAACAATGTAAATATATGAAGGTAAGACTTGTTAACACCCAGGTCATTAATAGAGACAACGATTGACAATTTAACCATTTCAACTTACAGAAACTTATTCTAGAAAGACAGACCATGATTAAGAATACTTAAGAAATAGGAAAAGATGTTTATTTTTATGACTTGTTCGTTATTTTGTTTTTATTTGTATTTTAAAAAAATACATTAGTTTAAACGTAAGAATCTTTAGCATGTAACTTAGGCAGCAGAAAAGAAAATTGCGTTGTAAACACATATTTTGTAAGGCCCGCATTATTTATTCAAAAACAAAATAATCTTTTCATGGTTTCCAGCAGTCAAGGAATGAAGAAATTGGGCTTGATAAGATTTTTCTTATTGAGAATTGCGACATAATAGAGAACTTAAGGAAGATTATCAACAATATATAAACTTACTTACACGAAATGACTAATTCTAGAACTTGACTTTCCATATTGAATGCTTTAGTGACCTCCTATTTATATAGTAGCCCTATGTATATATACATATATATATTAGTATATATAAATATATATATGTATATATATTAAATTAAAATAGATTTTAAAAAAATACAGCTGCAGTAACAGTAATAGTAAAAATAAATGGCTTTATGTAAATTCCCGAGCGATGCTTTTTAAGCTAAAACAAATTAAGAATTTAAGAATTAAGGAGATGTTACCCAATAAATAACATATTATCTTTGAATATTTCCTATGTTCTAATAATTTCTCTGATGCAGGTGTTTCACACACAGGAAATCAGTCACAACAAAATATACAAATACTTCTGTATTATAAACAACAAAAGTTTACGACCCTTAATTCAAATGATTAAAATAAAGATAATTCATTTATGTCATGAATAAAACTAAATAATAAAGTAACCAGATGCTGATGCTATACAAGCATAGGTTATTTATTTCATGAATACGAATTCTATCAATAATCTTGAAATAATTCAGTTCATTTGAAATGAAAAACATCAAAAAGGAATGAAAAGATCCTTTATACTAAGATACGAATTTACTTTCTAAGTAATACAATTTGCTTAAACTAAACCCTAACATAAAAGAAATAAAAAAAAAATAATAATTTTTTTTGTATCTTTTAACCATATTCATACAAAATATTAAAAAAAAAAAAGAGAGAGAGAAAAATGAAATGCTCTCAAAATTTCCCTAACCCTCGAAAATCAAAAGGTAACTAACGGAAAATCTCTTTTCATGGAGTAGAAGAAGTGTCAAAGGTTTTCATGTCATTAGAAATCATTCACTTTCCCACACTAATGAATACTGTTCAACTATGAAATTACAATAGCTTTATTATTGAAATAATTTATTATAAGCAGTGAACTCATAGATATATTACCTTCAAAATTGAAAATATATATATACAAAATATCTTAATATAGAAAATACATATTTTAAAATTAAATGAAGAAATCAATTCATTTATATCCTGAAGTATATTATTACAACTCACAAAAATTGTGAATTTTTCATAATTAATTTTTGATTGATTACATGAAGTTATTAGCTATGAAAGATATTCGGTAATAAAATCCATTCTATTAATCTCTTCATTACTTTACTTACATCCAAATTCTAAAATATTAATTCACTTTATCAGTTAATATCACCTTAATAGAAGGTGTTAATAAACCTTGAAGTTAATCCAAACAGATTCTGTCTTCATAAAATGTTTTTGAAAGCATAATAATACTAAGCCTTCTAGGTATTCATAGGAACCTGTGACAGCTGTTTCGAGATACTAAAGTTATCATCAGCTACATTTACCCAGCGTACAAAGAATTCTCAAGAAATCAATCCTACTGTAAATCATTCAACAACAGCATTTCCAAAAGTATAATAATTCATTTCTTCTCGGTCACTCTGTACCATAAAATAAAGTCAGTAGTATAAACACTAAGCTGGTATCACGTTCCATATGTTTATATTTACAGTAATAAATAATTACTGAAAATGCTACTTACCACGACATCAACACTTATCTCAATGGGGATATGTCTTCACGTGACAAAAATATATCAAGACGAGATTTCTTAGCTGTCGAAATTAAAGTCTAAATCTATCCATTCTATCTCGTGTACGTTTTCTTGGTCTGCTCATTCATCGGATTCTAGTTTAAAATTTCTTTACATACCGGTCGCATATCAAAACGAAAAGATTCCTTAACGGTGTGTCTAGGCAGGATTGTAGCCCCTCCTCTTCGGAAAAAAGGAAACAACACATTTCTTTTGTTTGTTTGAACAATTAAGAGCACCCCCCCCCCAATCCTCCCTAATTCCAAATTCTTTGGCACGTCTCCAAAACATATATAAATATATTACATATCTAAAATAGCAAATACTCATTATCAGATTGACGATTTAAGCTTACTGAATATTTCGTTAATATACCTTCTCTTTGAAGTACCGTACTTTGTATATTTATAAATTTTTCTGAATCAAGGTTTTAATTTATTACATTTCCAATGAATAGCATTACTGGTAAATTCTTATTTATTTAATTATACTAAACACTCGTTTATCCGAATTTGACGGGACCTCGCCCGTTTCGGATAAACGAAATTTTGGGTAATCTGGAATATATTGTATTAATATTGGTATTAATTATTAATATTAATTACATTAATTGCTGTACATTAATGCTACTAATATATTTACAGATATATTGCTACAGTTACAGTTACATCGCTTGTTTACGCTATTAAATATTGATTATAGCGACGGAAAATTGATTTTGTATACTTTTAAAATATTCTAAAAATCGTTTCGGATAAACGAGATTTTCGGATAAACGAGTTTTTAGTGTAATTTTTTTTTTACTGAAAAATTAACGTTGTTTGTATTTCATTCTGTAAGAAAACTATAAATACAAACAGGTGACCGTAATTTCTGACTTTTAATTACGCCTAACTGGAATGAACTTTCAGACAAGTCAAAAATTTTGAATGATTTAGTATATTCTTACTTTCTACAAACTGTTAATTTTTGAAAGTGCAATTCTAAGACAACTTAATTCTCTTGTTAAATGGTTTACTTCTCAATTTGACGAATTAGGCCTTTTTTAATTCCTTATTAACATGTAAATAAATAATTTATATCAAACTAAAATATGCATCAAAGTTTACACATTTATTTAAATTTCTAACAAACTAAACCGATGATCCCCAATATATTATTTCAAAATGATTTAGTTTTTGTTTTCTCTTTTTTTTTTTAATTTAAAAGCAAAATTTAACGTCTTTAATCTATATTACTAAAATCTTTTATTTCTCTGTCTGTCTGTCTGTCCGGCGCAGTTTTCTGTGAGAATGAAAAATAGAAAGAATTTTTTCAATGAAACATCCGCGACAGGAATCGAACCTGCAACCTTCTGATCCGAAGTCAGACATCTTACCCATTAGGCCATGGGAACTACAACTCTCTTTATATTGCTTTTTTGACTTATCTGTCAAAACTGAACTGACTTTGACTGAAAAGTAACAATCTATATTACTAAAATCTTTTATTTCTCTGTCTGTCTGTCTGTCTGTCTGTCTGTCCGGCGCAGTTTTCTGTGAGAATGAAAAATAGAAAGAATTTTTTCAATGAAACATCCGCGACATGAATCGAACATGCAACTTTCTGCTCCGAAGTTAGACGTCTTAGCCATTAGACCACGAGGACTACATTCTAATCTACAAAAACTAAAAATATATCATAGATATATGATTCACAAGCTGGTTCTAAAAGCAGTCGTAGATTCAAAGAATATAGACATCAAAAATTATTTAAAAAAAAAAAAAAAAATTTTAGTTTCAGTTTACTTGATGTCATTTATGTGTGTGTGTATTTTTTTTAATAAATAAAAAGTTGTTTTCCGTCACATAAGCGAGGCTTCCGGAGCGAAGCGACGGGTAGCCGACTAGTAATTTATAAATTAAGAAAAAAAATAACAACTGGACAGTAAATATGCTTTCGCACACTGAGCCAACATCAACGGGAATCCTGAAAGCTGTTTCATTCTTATTAGGAATTATCAGCAGAATTTACCCTTGATGTTTGGCGCGAAAGTTGGCTTAGTGTGCGAAAGCATATTAACTATCCAGTTGTGGTTTTTCTTCGTAATTTATAAATTATTACGGACGTTAAATTTTGCTTTTCAATTCACTTATGATGTTTTTCTTGTTATAATTAAATTCCTTAGTGCGTTTCTGTGAAAGGACAAGGGATTAATGCTGTGAATTTCACAAAATTACTTTTTATTTGATTGTTTTTGCTCTCGGGGCCATTCCCTGGAGCGAAAATGGTTTCCCTTTAAATTTCGCGCAGTCTGAGTGAAAAAATCAAGGTTAAGTTCTGCTGATGATTCCTAATAAGGATGAAACAGCTGTTCAAGATTCCCGTTGATACTGTGTGCGAAAGCATATTTACTGTGCAGTTTAGTTGTTTTCTTAATTTTTTTTTTTTAAATTAGAAAGAATTATTTTTTTTCTAACTGAACATTTCTAAAGTTTGTATTGAGTTTTCAAGGTTATTATTGACATCTTCAGTAATTAACGAACCTCCTTCGAAACTTTAAATTAGATACTAAAACCCTTTACTTTAAACTTATGATTTTTGCTTGATTAAGGAAGTTCCATTCAGAAGGCGAAAGAGAAGGAGACGTTTAAGATTCCAGGTGTACGAGCAAAATATTCCCCCTGGAGAGTTCTCCACCTCAACCAAAGGCCTGTAAAAGGTCAGAATTAAGTCCTTCAGTTTCATTAGACGCTGAGAGACGTCGGATTTAAATATGATTTATTTGAAGACAACCTCCGTTGTAATAAAAGCGCTGTTTGTTTTGATTTTTGCTCTGATTGCATTGGTAGGTGACCCTACTGATTAACATAATGTTCTCTCGCTCGCTCGGGAGGGTTGCTTCGGCACCGTTATTTATGTGCTCCCGAGGACGAGCCTTGGTATTAAGGGGTGAAAAGATTGCCTGTAATGACGAGGGGGGGGGCTACTATTAACGCAGGCTCCTTGAACGCATGCGCCACTCGGGGTGCGAATTTCCGAGCCAAATGTCTCTCTTGACAATATAATTCTTGGTTGGCAAACGCCAACTAACAATCTCTCTCTCTTTACCCTCCCCCACCACTAACACCGTCCTTATCTGGAAAATAGCTCACCGCCCCCATCTTCACCCCAAGACACCTCTTTCACCTTAGATCTACTTCATGGAATTAACATTCGCACTCAACCTCCAGTGACAGCAATCGATTTTGCGAAAAGCCAATTATTCCTATTAAAATGCTCATTCGGATCCCCACAACAAATTAGGCCTATCTAAATACCCTTTTCCTTCCGCCGTTTCTCAAGAAAAGAGGAAAATAACTCGTAATTAATAATAAGTAATTATCTTACTGAGGCCCGTAGCTGAAGTTTCATTACTTCAACCTCTGATCTTTATCAAACGACGGCTTCTATTACTTGGTAAAAATCTCCTTAGAAAATTACTGAACACATTAAAACCATAAATATGATCTCCTACAAATATAACATCTTCGTCTTTTTATTGCACAGTATTTCGTTCATTATATTACCAAACTTCATCAGGTAGAGGCAGAAACATGAATGTTTTCTTTCTTCTCTACAGAGAATCCGTAAATAAATATTCAAAATATTAATAACAAATCATAGATCGTTACATCTTAATTCTGAAAAGCATACAATAACTCATCCGTTTTCATATTGTTGACATCAAATTCCAGAAAATTATACAATGATTACTAGTGTATTAATGTAACGCTATCCATCCATATAATAAGTCCTAGTTCTTTTATAAGTGATCTACAATTTACATTAAAACCATTTTCTGCAGCAAATTAACTTTACAATTATAATTCCTTCGATAAGATAACTAAAAACATAGTATTCTGATATTATGTTATCCATTAATAACGCTATCCAAGACTACAGAATATGATTGTTGGATAGATTATTATAAATGCACTTTATTCACGAAGAATAAGTATTTAGAATTACACATTAGTCAATTAGAAAAGAAAATAAAGATGGAAAATTAAGGATAAAAATACAAGTAGTGACCATTTTCAAGGATACAGAAATTAAAGGAAACATCAAAACAAGCATTAAGAGGCAAAAAAAAGGGATAATGTTTCAAAAAAAGGGAAACGTTGGATTTTTTATTCGTAAATTTTAATTTTTAACCTTACATTATTTTTTAATTGGCTGATATGCAATTCTAAACACTTTGGTCCTTTATTCACTTCCATGTTTAAATTACCCCTGCTTTTTCTTGACGTCATGTCGTGATGTAATTTATATTCACACGCACTCACATTCACGGGTTAGGACACGAGTTTTATTTAATTACACTTTTGAGATCAGTACAGAATATAAGATTAAGTTAACTAATTAATGTAATATTAATGCTATACAACGTTAGAATCGGATGTAAATTTCCTATTCAAAACCCAATCTTCTATTTAATTTCCTGTGGAGTCTTCATTTGAGTCATCAGCGGCAAATGGTAGTTACTTTACTAAATACTAAGAATATCAATTTTATTAATCTAAGTTTTAATTTAAAGAATTTTGTTTTGTTTTTATTAATTTTTTACAGTAATTACAATGACAGATAATCAGATTTTTTTTTTTAAATTTAAATTATTTTTTTTTTTGGAATTTTTTGATTTTTTTTTTTTTTTGGTCAAGTTTATTTTTTACGAAAATTTTAACTATAGTCTAATTTAAATTTCATAGACCATTGTTTAACTGGCTAACAATGATACTAATGTCTTCTTTCTTTTACGTATCACATTCATTAAGAATAGAGAGTTTTTGCCCAGCTCGCTATTCTATACGGTAACGCTTAAAGTCACATGACTGGTATTCTGCGCATGCGTCACTGTCCCGTAGAGGAAATACCGTTAACGTGACACGTTAACTTTCCTCGAATAGCGTATCGCTTTAGGGTAGGAAACACGAGTTCCGATAAACATGAGTTCCGACGCTAGCGCTCCTGGTGACGAATTATAGAACTTGAAGTCCAATCGATTTGTATCTATTTATTCGAAATTGCCGATTACAAAAATGATTTTCACGATCGGAGGGCATCTTTTTCTTATGTTTTCGTGGATGCTTTCAGAAAACGTTACATTAGTAATCAAAATCATTACAGAATTTCGGCTTGAAAATTTGAATCGGCGAGCGAGATTCAATCGAGATGGAATCTCGAAAACATATCGTCATTGATCGAGATTTAACGAGACTGAATTATTTATCGAAACCGATAACAAAGAAAGACAAAACGATGAAAAAAAAAAAAGAATATTTCCGATTTTAATTAATTAATAACATTCTTTCTTTTATTCGATGCATTGACTAAATGATATTTATAAAAATCAATGCTATTTTTTTCGTAAATAAACCGTAGGCATGATGACAATTAAGAAGTGTAAATTTTCACGTTATGGCAAAAACTCTCTTCATGACAGAGCCCGCTATTGTGGTTACCTTATTCGTTCACGTGACATTTACGTTTCCCGTATATAAATCACGTTATGGCAAAAACTCTCTAATACTGATGGAATAAATCCTTTATCATAATGATGTAACAGAAAGAAAACGAACATCAATGCCATTCTAAGCAGAACAGGACTTTCAAAAGAGGCCTTTTTATTTTACCGATATATTACTGATAATAAGACAAATGAAATGGCAACATGGTTGATTATATAAAATTCGCTCTCTTCATGTAAGAGTGCCACGAAAACTGCGCTATTTCTGAAAAGGAGTTTATAGTTGTTCCATGAAAATGAATACATTGAAATCTAAGGAATCGATATAATTAAATTTGCAGAATCTATCGGAATTGGAAGAGATTGCAGAAAAGTTTACAATTGATATTTACATGCTTTACTTCACTCCAAACAAATATAAATAACAATTTTTGTGATATTTACATCTTTTTTGACGATAATGTATATCATTTTCCTGTATACGACAATTTAAGTTGTTACGAATTTACCAGGATATAATGTTTAAGGATACCTATGTAAAAAGACGAAGTATAAGCAAAAACAGACCCTATTTTAGAAAAATAACAAACTATAATTGTCGTGCCAACTTTCCAATAATCGTTTGGTAAGATCACAAAAAAAAAAAAAAAAAAAAAGAAAGAAAGAAAGAAACAGAATAGAATAAAAAGAAGATAGCAAAAATGAAGAAAACACGAGAATATTCTGTTAAGGAGAAGCGCACTATAGTTTTTTAGGTTTATTTTGTGAAATTAACTGCCAACGTATTTGGAGATTTTTGATCGATATCTCTTTACATTATGATCTGAGTTGAATTAAACCTCAATAGAGATTTTCCTATAAGAATCTAATTTTCTTCTATCAAATTTCAGGACAATTAGGTTTTGACTGACCTTTTTTTTAAAAAAGAGAGACGGACTTAATTTTAATAATAATTTTTAATTTCAACTTAAAATTCAATCTAATTTTTTTTTCTGTTCTAATGTTTTATTTTTCCTCTAATAAACCTAGAGGAGGAAAAACTCACCAACTATTTGACCAAATCTATAGTATTCTTGCTTTTAATATTCAGATATTAAAGATTTGCATCTTGAGATTAACTTTTGTTTTCTAAATAGCTTTTTACTAAAAAAACTTGAAATTTTTAGGAAAATTCTGAATGAAAACATGCCAATGAATGTTTAAAGAAAAAGCGTTCTGTCGTAACTTTACGAAAATTATTGTAATAAACTGTCATATCAATTATCTCAACCCAGTTTACAACCAGTGATAATAGGAATAAGTTTCCAATTTATAACTGCTGCAGTACCTCCGTTTTTTTTTTTTTTAAATAAAACCACGATGGGAATATTAACTTTTTTTTCTTTATTATTTACTTGTGACCTAACATTAACTTTCGAAAAGTAGAATATACAAAGAGAGGATCTGCCAATGTGTTAAGACTGAAAGCGCCATCTATGAGCAAATAAAGGAACTTTTTTTTTTCTACTTAAACAGTAAGTCTAGATTTATAAATAATTTTTTTTTTGTGATAAAAATAAATTTATAATGTCTATTTATTTCAATAATAATGACTAACTTTTTTTTTCGTTTCTTTAGCCTACTTTCCTAATAAAGTGAAATTTACGAGATCACTCAGTCTGTATGTGTGTGTTGATTACTTGTTAAACCACTGCATGGATATTCTTGAAACTTAGTATGTATACTTAATCATTACATACAATCTAACTTTTATATGTGAAATCCTTGCCATATAGATCCTCCTATACTTGAGGCAGAGACAAACATTCCTATCGAAAAGCATTGGAATTAAAATAAATGGATTTCTATTTTATTTCTAATAGTAATCTTTAATCTCCTTTTTCTCTTATTTAAGTAATCCATCAATTAGCGCAGGGTTTGATCTGAGTTAATCTGATTTTGACGTTGGATTAAGTAACAGGGATTATTTATTTATTTGTTTATTCAGAAAATGCAAAAACAAAATTTTCTTCAGCAGATATTACAATCTTTTCATATTTATCATTTTCAAAAAAACGAAAAGAAAAAAAAAAAGTAAGAAATCACATCTTAAAGAAAGTAAGCTTTAATTTCTTCGAACTTCTTGTTATTTTTCTAATGGTGGTAATCATTAGAAAATTACCGAGAACTATTTCTATTGTAACTATAGCATAAATGGACAGTCTTTATAGAAGATTGGATAAAGTTGGAAATTCTAAGTCTTCCGCTTCATAATTTAATAGCCTTTAAATTTATATATATATATTCTTTTCCATATTTCGTTGATTTTTAGAAAAAACATTTTTCCTTACGAAGTACAGAACTAAATGTTAAGTGGTAATAGCATACTTATTAACGAAATATATCGCTAAAGTTCAATACTAAAAACTACAAATATTTATTAATGTTTTTAATATTAATTAATTCATCTTTGCTTGTGACAAAAAAGTTGTATTTATTTATTATTTTTATTTATTTATTAATTTATTTATTTATTTATTTATTTACTAGGAAGTCTGTGATCACGTGATCTTGGATTTTGAGATAATTTGTCACCACCCGTGATATTTTGAGATATTTTGAGATAATTTTGTTACCACCCGTGACCGCTTTCACGGCGAAGACCGTCGCGGAGACCCGGGATGTCCAGTTGACCCACTTAGATAAAAATGAAAATGTGAGCATCCTCAATACTATATCTAACAGTTGCCACCTTATTTGTATTTCTGTGTCTTATGGTTTCAGAGAAGATAGTTGACAGAAAAAAAAATCAACTTTTCTTTTAATAATATAGTTTCCGTTATTTTTTATTCGTTGCTTTCAACTTCTCTGGTTTATTTCCAATGTTTATGAAGATAATCTTCTTAATACGCTTAAGATACAGGAAAGCAGAAAGTGTAAAATTGGTTTCTCAATGGAATAAATATATTATATAATACGAGATACAACACAACATGCGACAAAAGAAAATTATGGTATTATTTTGGTGACGCAAGGGTGTGTGAACAGGTTATAAACTCAGTACAACGTACGGATGCTTAAAAAAGTTCTATTCAGTTCCATAATAAATTTTAGGCTGTGTTTATTGTTCCTTCAATATTATCATCCACGGTGGCTCACTTCAATGAACTTGTATCTATTATTATTATAACTTGTATCTATTATTGCATTGCAATATTCGAAATACTAATAAGGTAGGGATAGCGATTAGTAAACCAATCACAATGCTTCTGATACGTCTATGAAAATATAATTGATATTGCCTTAATTTCCTTATAATTATAAATGTGATTGTTGCGAAAGACGCAATTGTTGCGATTGTTGTTGCCATTGTTATCATTGTTGCTAATGAGATTTTAATGATACTTGATCCCAGACAAAACGGGAATATAAGTCTTCTGATCTTGATCAGAAGACTAAAAAATACGTATCTCTTCTCTACTAATACTAAAAACTAATTGGTTAGTTACAGTTTGGCTTGTGTTAACAGTAACACAAAGTCTATTAGTCCACAGTTTTATTTGTTCATAGCAACTAAAGATCTTGATTCAGTTTAGTTCGAAAATGAAAAAGTAAATAAATAAATAAAAAGAATCTTTTCTTATAAAGTAATTAGATTAACAATAATCCTTTCTTCCGATTGTTGATTCCTATAAATTAAAAAAAAAAAAAAAGCTAAATTTCATAAGAACAGTTTTCTAATTCAATTTGAAGATACTTATCAGAAATTTCTTTTTGTTAAATTGGAGAAAATAATGTAAAGGAAGATATCTCCTTCGTCTTCTTCTTACTGTAAAGGCTATAAAGGCTGCTCTTTTCTCATGTGGGTTTCGTGATGGTGGCCGATCCGCGCTGGGCAGGTTTTCTCGGGGTTCTCCCGTTTCCCCTGCACTTCTCCCACCATACTTTCTCAGTCTTTCTCTCCATCTGTCCTTATTTCCGCGGGATAGTACAATATACCTACGGTCGCAGAGCTTGGCTTCTCTGCCACCAACATTCACTACATAACATAGTTTTTTAAAACTGGTTTAAGAACAGCCTATGTTTCCTCGGGTTTTCCTCTAATTGTGATAACGAACAAACAATATCTTCATTTTCCATTTTCTGAAATTCATTAAATCCAAAATTATTTTTTTTAAGTTGTTAAATCTAAACTAATCAAAGAACGAAGAATCAGTGGATTATCAAATGAATTAATTTACATTGATCGCTTCTAATGCTCAATAATAATCTATAAGTGCAGATTTCTCAACAGAGATCTAAACGCGTTTGTTTTCTTTGCTTGTTTGTTTGTTTTCAACAACAATAAAATGGCAAGTAAAGTTTCACTCTAATAATTTATCAAAACATTATTATAATATACAGTTAAAGGCTACTTTACGCGCTCTCCAAAACATGCCTCAAAACAGCGAGTGGCTCGAAAAAAAAATCCCACTTGCTCCAAATACATTAAGTTCTGTATTCAGGTAAATATTAGAAGTCGACGCCAGCGCCCTTGATGGCGAGAAACATTTATTTAAAAACTACGACAGTGTTTAACTTCACACTGAAATCGTGATATTCTTTCCTCGTGGTTACAACACAGGACTTCATTCACCACATTCTCTTCCTCCGGGATCTTTTTTTCCTTTTTCTTTATCTCTGCTGTGAAATGAGTTGAGAATTAATAGCAAAACAAAACTGATTATAAACTTGTTTGTCGTTTCGCCAATCAGTATTTTTAATCGCGATTAAACGAGAGCAAAAAGCGATTTGCCACTCGCAACTGTAAAGCGTCCAAACTGCAAATATCAAATGGCAACTTTTCGAGCGCGTTTGAGGTAAGTTTTCGAGAGCTTGTAAAGTAGCCAGTATACTAAATCTCACCGTACTTAAAACATCGTATGTATGAACCAAATACATTCAGAGTATTTTAGATTTGGTAGGACGGCTGCATCATTGTTTAATAAGCATTAGAAAAAAATAAAAGGGGGAGGTTAAAACAAAAAAAGTTTTAAAATCAATTTTTTATAGAAATTCGCAAAACAGCCGATTTCTGACGAAAATAATTCAAACTCCACTTCCTAGGAAGCTCAAATTTTGAAGATAAATGTAAGTTGTTAAGAGATAGATTCAATTGACTTGGATACAAACCATCCTACAGCTAAGGAGCATGGAATCAAAAAACTGTCAAAATATATTGCCTTAAAAGCGCAATAATGGTGGTAACCAAAAATACTTAAAAATTAAAAATTAGAAAATTGTAATGGTAGATAATGTTAGCAAACGGGAGCTCTGTTATTTTGATAAACCCACACGGGCTAAAAACACCTAGTCTCCGAAAATAAGCGCACACAACAGAGAAATGTGAAAGAATCAGTAATACTGTCGCAGAGAAGCAGTAGTTGAAGAAATATTGAAGATATAAAATTAAATCACAAGACTGGGCTAGGTTAAATAATTGTATTTAAGTAATCTTCACAAAACTGCAAATAATATTGAAACAAAAACTAAGTAGATGTTGATACACATTTTAATTGATGAATGTATTTGTTCACATTTGGTGAAATAAGCTTATCTTAAACTTAACTCATTGGAATAAATTTATCCCTGTAAATAACGTTGATTCGAATTCTGGCTGAGTTAAAGTGCAAGGGATACTGTCCTATTTTTCTGAGTTTTGGCAAGATGGCTGCCTTGGCACTACTTTTAAGATATGAATTTTAAAGTTTTCAATTAACTAGTGAAAAGTAGGATGAGGTTTGCAGGTAAGCTTATTTAAAAATGGTTTTGCACGATCTTTTACTAGAAAACTAACCCTCATCTGGCTAAATGCGATCTTGAGATAACAGTATGCACCATTGTGTATCCCTGCACGGATTCGGAAGTCGATGTATCCTTACTAAATCGTCTATTGTTATTGTACCGTATTCTGCACTTTAGCCCAATAGAATAGTTCCTTAAATTATACAGTTTAAAATATATCGATGTTATCCCTTTTTTTTTTTATAACGAAGTCATAATTCATAATTCCATACCAACTTCCGGTGTTCTTCATCACCGTCCATTTTTTTTTTAAACAATTAGCGTAAGAAGTTGCACATGCTTTTTACTTGTTTATTGTTGTTATTATTCTTACAAAATCTTGCACGTGGATTCATAATCTCACGATGAATTATTATTGAAAAAGTTGAAATCTGAATTTGACTTTTCACCATAAAATGCTTCAAATTTACTTTCACAGTCATGGTACAACTGCTCCGTTTTTGATCTAAATATACAGCTAATTTCATAGTTAACCAAAATATCTTGCATTAGTTAGATAATATAAAGAAATTATGAATTATTTGGATAATAATAAAATATCAATTATCAGAGAAACTTAATTTTTTTTTTAACAAAATACAAAAAGCTTTAACTTTTAATTGGAATTAATTTTTAATTTCCAATAAATCATTTATTTATTTTAAAATTCTGCCACTAATGTTTTTTGACGATGAACAGATGACTAAGAGTCGTTAGTAGCCAACAACTTGGCTTCATGAAAATCACGCTAATAAGTTCTGAGCTTGTAATTCACCCGGCTAATTTGTCGTTAGCCGCTGATGGATCGCGGGCTTCATTTCCTCCCCAAAGTCTCTTGCCAAATGAACCGAAAAACTCGACCAATTGCATCGTTTTCTCTGACTTGAAGATGATGAACATTCTCCCGGCTACTGGTGACATCTGGCGGCCACATTGAGAAAAAACACAGATTTTTTTTTTCATAGACTCTGAAATTAGGTTTTTCAGTGAAATTATCTCTTCAAGTTTGTTTGGTTTTTTTTTTTGGTTTTTTTTGTAAAGATAAAATTAATAAGAAATTTAAAATTAATATGAAATTTTTAAAAAGAATCTCCTTAAGATGTAAACTGCATTTAAAAATTGCCTTTTATTTCTAATTAGCCATTTCTTATTAACTAGGATCGTTTCACAATGATAAATTACATTTAAAATTTTTCTAATATATCAACAAGTAATTTATATTTTCAATGAAAGTATTTAATGATGCCATTTTATTAATTTGATTAGTATTTAACACCTAACTTAATCAGCCTAATCTTGTATATAAATATACATTTTCTTATTTAAATATATATTTTTATAAAAACCTAGAATAACTAATTACTACATTTAACATTAAAGTTTTCATAACATCTAAATATTTGTTATTTCCTAAAATTCACATTACGTATAAAACTGAAAAACCAAAAACATAAATAAACTTTAAATTCATGCAAACACTTTAAATAAATGAGAAACATGTAAACAACACCTAACTATTAACTGTCAAAATAATGTAAGGCCTTTATAAGATTTCATGGTACAATTTTTATAGCTTTGTTAAAAAGTTCTAAAAATCCTTATAAATTTTTTTAGAAAATATTTTAGTTAAAACAAACAAACAAACAAACAAACAAACAAACAAACAAACAAATGTTTCCAACTTTTGTTTATAAATATTTATTTCAACTGTATCTCCAAAACGGTTTGACTGCAACGGAGTAAAACAAACAATGTTACACAGAACCAAAAGAAATCGTAATTGAGAATAAAGGCCACACTCACTAGAGGCCGCTAAATTTCAAAACATACTACAAAAAAAAAAAAAAAAAAAAATCATTGAAAACCTATGAACTTTCAAACCATTCAATAAACTTTCTATAAACATTCAAAATCTGGACATGAAGTAGAAAAGAGTGAAAAACAAAATCTGATCTTCATCTGAAAAACGTATAAAAATGTAAGTAGTAAGATGACAGTGAAATGGCATATTCCAAATTAACGAAATATCTACTTTAAATGCTGAATCTTATTTAATTTAATGCTGAATTCAATTTAAGTGCTGAATCTTATCAGTCCAAAAGGGTGTTTAAAGCCTAGAAGCCGTAAATAAACTCAATGACGTATTAAGGAAAGAGAAATTGTAAAAAACTGTTATTTTTTTATTTTATTTCGTTGTCTATTTGGAGATAGATACTACGAGGGCAAGTCAAAATAAATTGAAACTGATGGCCCCCATCCTGTAAGTTTTACTCACTGTGCTGTATTTCAAATTATTTCTTTTTCTAGCTTTTCTCAGTTGAAATCAGAATACTTCTAACGACGTTCTGTCATTTCGCGAATCCGTATTCCAGGAAGTCATTTGTATTTCCTGTAAAGTCCCATCCCCGACGCTTCCACCAGGAACGTTCTTGATGAAAACGTAGAGTTCCCCCAGACTGCACTTGAAATTAGAAAATCACTTGTTGCCAAATCGTGGCAGTAGAAAGGATGGGACTGTGTCTTTATTTAAAACTCGCTCACGATGTTCACAACAGAGGCTGGCATTGTCATAGCATTAACGCCATCTATCAACAAAGAGTCGAAGCGGTTTTTTTTTTGTTTTTTTTTTTTTACGCGAATATGTTCCGTCAAAGTGTTTAGGACCGTAACGTCGTGTAACTACTGTTTTTAGGGACACTATATTCTGATAGCTCATTCCTCAGCAGTCAAAAACAAAGTAATGACGGTGAACTTTCTTGAAGACGAAGCAATTTTGGCCTTCATAGTTCAGATCAAGTCATTTCGAAACAGTTCTTTACGGGTTGTTTTTTCTGTTTGTTTGTTTGTCTGTTTAAGAATAGGACTAACAGGGCGTAAAACAATCGATCTTTCATCATCCAAGACAACTGAACGAAGAAAGCCATTGCTACACTTTAATGTTATATATTTACCAAAGTAATAGTGCTATCACCTCCTTGATAGCACTATTACTTAATATTAATAGTTATTCAGTAATGACTTCAACTTCCGTCGCCACAGATTTTACATGAATAATTAAGAAACTTTCAATAAAGGAAACTACTGTCTTCGCCAACAAGGGATTCCACTTCAGAAATTTTTTGTTGAATTTTTTTTTCTTTTTTTTTTCTGAGAATTCATTGCGTCACAATAAATTCAAAATGGCGTCCGTGCAAGAACAAGCTACGATCATCAAGAAAGGAGAGACTCTTCATAGTCAAGTAAGGAGTGTAATTTGGAATGGTTTCCATTATTTCAGAGTAACAGTGAGGACAAGGTTAAAATTACGAATTGTTAGAGAAGACTGTTGTGG
Source organism: Thereuonema tuberculata (assembly GCA_023159025.1). Lineage (NCBI taxonomy): Eukaryota > Metazoa > Arthropoda > Chilopoda > Scutigeromorpha > Scutigeridae > Thereuonema > Thereuonema tuberculata. The sequence goes on along the minus strand of JAFIDM010000001.1, from coordinate 50,823,640 downwards.
CGATCAATGTATCCACATCCATCGTAAACCGGATAGTTACAGAGGGAAAAGTTAAAGCCACGGTAGAAGGGAAACTTCTTGCCACTCCTAGAAAGAAAAGACCTCACTCAAAGCCAGTTTTAGGTATGGATGATTTTGACTTAATCAGTTGTCAGAGCCATCAGTTGTATGGAAAGGTTTCATGAAAATGAATATCTGACAATTGATTTAATTCATTCGAAATTTCCAGCAAAAATGGGATTCGGAGGCGAATTCTTCACCTGAAGAGAATGAAATACGGAGCTGACATGAGGAAATTCTGTCAAAAGGAGTAACATTGTAGCTCATAAACACAGGTATTTAAAGCAAGTCAGAAAGTTACGTTTGGCAAAGAAACCAATGGAGCACTTGAGGATAGGCGTGGTTTAGTATGGCTTTATGGAATGAAGAGTGTTATGTATCAAAATGAAGATACTTTCACAGGACAATTCTGATCATTATCAAAATTAGTAATATCCTTCAAAGGTCTTAGTTACATGATGCAAATCTTATTCGTTACGATTAGTCGGTTGGCATTTATTCAAAATTAATTTTCCGCAGAATTATGTTGAGATGGCAAGCAGGAACAAATTTTTATAAAAAGTTTGTACCTTTCGCTAGTAGATGGAGCAATAATCTAAAAAAAATCTATTTTGGCGCTTGGTAAAACGATGCATAACACTATCGAATTTAAAATATGCGAATACATTTTCCTTTGTATTATTTTCAACGCTTTAAAAAAAATTAAGAAAAAATAAAAAGAAAAAAGCACTTTTTAAGAAAAGTAAGCTGTATCTTATTCTTATACAAAATAATCTGATTTTTCTTTTTCTTTCATTTATTTTTCTGGTAACTATGGTTGTTTGTTATGTGAAATGTGCTTCCAAGAATAGAATCCCAATTAATAACCGCCATCTGAAATAATTCATTACAACATGCTTAACGACCCTCTTTTAAAAGTCAAATAAGTCGTAGAATAATGTTTACTGGAGTTATTACTCATAATTAAGAAGTCAAATTTAATGTAAATAAATAACTAGCAAACCGGTCAAGTAAAATTTTTAGCGATCACGTGACCTTGGATTCTGAGGTCGTTTTCTCAGTCACGTAACCTTTGATCGCGACCTGTAAAAAGTTCATCCCAATGAGATGAAAAACTTGTCTTTATATTTTGGTCATCTAAAATGAACGGTTTAGAAGTTGATGATTTACGTCATCGTGACTTCCGGTTGATCTACGTCGATGAAAAATGAAAATGTGAGCATCCTCAATACTATACCTAACATTTGACACCTTATTTGTATTTCTATGTCTTATGGTTTCGGAGGAGTAGTGGCCAGAAAACATCAATATTTGAACTTAAGTCACGACTTCCGGTTGTCCCACATGGATTATAAATCAAATATAGCCATCCTCAATATTATACCTAACATTGGACATCTTATTTGTATTTCTGTGTCTTATGATTTCGGAGAAGTAGCGGGCAGAAAAAAATCCAATGTTTTCTTTTACATACCGTCAAATGATATGGTCAAATGATGCTTAAAATCATCCAATTTAAAATACGCGAACACTTTTTCTTTGTATTATTTTGAACGCTTTAAAAAAAATTAAGAAAAAAGAAAAAGAAAAAAGACAATTTGTTTAAGCTTGTGCTGAATTTGTTTCTTGATTTATTTTGTTTAAATTCTTCGGTACGTTAAACTTATTTTACCGTATAGGTTTACATGAATTCTTTAAAGAAGAAGTGAAAAATAAACATTTGGATCACAGATGCTCTTGTAATTTTAGTAGATAATATATTTACACACAATTTAAAAACAGAATCAGATCAGCTCTATCTGAACGCTCCCAGAAACAACAACAATGTTTAAAAAAAAAATTACATCTGTGAACGCTGTGTAGTCCATCGATTCAAGCGCTGTATTTTATGCTTCAGAAATTAAGCCACGGTGTCGCTACTTTCCGTCACGCTGAAGCTGAAGCGTTTCTGTAAATGAATTTCATTTCTTTTAGATTATTTTTTTCTCCTTAATTTGTGCTCTATCAACAGAGATAAGGGAAAATACTTTGGAAATGCATTCAATTTTTACCTAAATAAAGGCACTTTGTTTTTTTAAAGAAACTGTATTTTGAGGCTGCAATCAAAGAAGGATTTCGAAACTGAAACCTGAATTTTTACAGTAAAAGATTGTTTTCAATAAATCTTGATTAACTTGAATATTCAAAATAACTATTAGATATCTTTAATATTAAATGGTTAATATGGAAAAGGAATCCGTAACTAACACTTTAAATTTCTTGATTGTTAGCTTTCCAAGTAGATAATTCTTAGATAAGAAAAGAAATAAGAACAATAACGAAACTAGAATCAGAAAATTATTTTTTTTTTTTAATTTATCTCTTCAAATGAACAAAGTAAAACGAATGCTAAAGCTCAGATAAATGAAAAACAAGGTTACTCCAAATTATGTTTTATTGGCTTAAATAAATAAAAAATAACTATAAAAACATAAGATAAACGTTCTTGTACAATGTAAGTATAAAACTGAACATTTTAAAATTTATTTAAATAGAAATTCCGTGATTTTTATTTTTTTAAACGTAGAGAATTTAAAAAAAATGGAATTTATATATAATACAGTGTTGTTCAAAATAAACAGCACTGAATCATTCCACATCCCCATGCGATCCACATCCCCTGAATAGTTTTCTGGATGTTTCTGAATAGTGTTCGGTGGTTAGTGTGGAACACCAATTGCTTCAACATCCCCAAAGATACGCGTCAGGGGACTTCCCATCGAAATAGAAA
>JAFIDM010000001.1:50786220-50815810 GCA_023159025.1 Thereuonema tuberculata | reverse complement strand
TAAGCTGATTTGAATGTGATTAAATATTTTATTAATATTAATTATTAGAATGAAACAGAATGTAGTTTATGTTTCTGTTTCCCTACTTTCTTGTACGTCAAGATTTTATTCTACATACGAGCATTTGGCTAGTTTTAAACTCAATGTTGATTACAGATGGACTTTCTCACGGCACATCAAAGATATCCTCAGGACACATCACTGTGCCGGCGCACAACAGTTGAGAAGCTCTGCTGTATGAATACAGTGTTTAGAGAGATGCGTTATCTTGTTGATAAAAGATCTCGTATTAACAACATGAAGAAATGGGACAGTCAATGGCTGCAAAATGTTGGTAACATATCGTTGGGCGGTTAGAGATCCCCTTATGATGCCCAGCTCTGACCGAGATATCCTACTTACGGCACTCCACACCATCACACCAGGCGCTGGACTAACGGGGTCTGGCGAAAATACTGGGTTCCGGTGATAGCGGCGAATATGTTACGTTACTGTTATGTTGACCAAGACAAAAACAAAATTCATCACTAAACACAACCGTTTGTTGCAGTTCTGTCTAAAGCAATATCACTGAAGATGCGTTTGCGTGTGGGCAGATGTGAAGAATAAACACAGTGCAGACCGAATATATTCGCAATGAAAACTGTAAATGCCTATTGTTTACCATACGCATAGTAGATATTCGAGGAGAATCTGTTGGCAGTCCCTTTTGCAGTGCGTTGCAGTCGCGGCAATGGCATACAAATAGAGCTCCTGTCGTTCTTTGATTGCACGTGGTCTTCCCTTTCGGCGTGGCAGGAATTTTTCTTGGACCAATTGGCGCCATCTTCGATGGTGCTGCAGGGTGTCCCACTCGAGTGTAGCCCCGATGTTCCCTTGTCGACCTGTCTGGTCTGTCGAACTGACACTTTTCGGAAATACCTTCGAGTAGGACCAACGCCATCTTGAAAACAAGGCCTGATTACTACGAGTCCACGTGTTTAGCTTCCCGTTGAATGACGAGCTTCTACTAAAGAAATGGATTAGTGCAATCCCCAGAAAGGATTTTCAACTAATCAAGCACACCAAGGTATTTATAATTATATATTTCACAGTATTTTAAATTTTATTATTTTTAAGCATTTAATAAAACAATTCTTTTTTTTTTTTTAAATTGAAGTGCTTTGCAAATATCTCTTGAATTATACCATGTTCTTTTTCTTTCTTTCTTTCTGTAAATAAAAATAAATTATATTTCTGTCTTCTAGTTTTAAAACAAAGTAATTAATTTTATTTGCCTTAAGCCAAACACACGTTATTTAACTGATAACAAAAATGGAGGAAAAAAAAAACGTTCTTTAGTATTAATATACCTTCTGTTAATTATTCAATATATTTGCCATATTTTTGTTATGTGGCAATAATTTTATAAGATGATATTTTTGATGTTTTATTTCAGTTATAATTTGAATTAAAATATTGAATGAATTCTTAACATTTCAAAATATTGAATTCAAAATCTCATATATCAAACATTTTTTTACTATACTGTGATATCTGATCTACATTGCTGTTTTTCTGTTAATAGGTTTGTGAGCGGCACTTCAAGACAGATGAGTTTGAAAAGAAACAACTTTCTTCGACAATAAAACTGGACAATCTGTGTCTTCACCTCTGAAGATACCTCGACTAAAATGTGGAGTAGTACCATCTCAGTTTCCAGGTTGCCCAGAGTACCTCTCTAAAACAAAATTCACAAGAGAGTCCTCAGAAAAAAAGGAAGAGATTAGAAGAAAGTACCGTTGAAAAAGCTATTAAGGAAAGCATCAACAGTCATGAAACATACATTGAAGACCGTGCGTTTCAAACTCGTGATGAACTTCTTCAATGTTATGAGAAACATGGCACACCGAAAAGATGGACTATTGAATCAAATCCTAAATCTGTTGTCTTTCTGTATTTGGTACTTGAACCTGCTCCAAAGATTGTGTATTCTGCTGTTATAGATGATGACTTGAATTTAAAATGTTATGTGCAGGATACTGAACCATGAACAATACATGAGGCTCATCAACTATTTCTGGTCCCTTCACAAATAAATAACTACAATTAATTAAATGTTATCCTTGAGAAGCTGAAAACAATTTCTTTTACTAAAAAATTGGAAGATAGATTAAATAACGCAGTAAAAATGGTTCAGAGCATATTAAAGCCAGCTGAAAATGAAGTATCCTCTGAAAAAAAAAGAACATTACAGATTTATTCAGGAATAGATGGTTCTTCAACAAGAAAGCAGTTCGATATTCTTTTGAAACCTTAATTACATTATCTTTATTATTTTCAAATTCACCACATGGATACAAGTTTCTGCATAGCTCAGGCAGTATCGTCTTACCCCATCCCAGTACTATTATAAGACTGGGATGGGGTAGGATGGTTCAAATTGCTGTACGAACGAATCTTTAAATAACAATTTTTTACTGTATGCAAAGCAAAAATTTAAAACTTTAAGTCTTCATGAAGTACATATAACATTGATGATGGATGAAATTCATTTAAAGCCATACTTTGATTATAAAGGACGAACACTGTTGGGTCAGTCGTACGATTGTTGTGAAGCTGCTACAAGTGCTTATGTCGTCATGATACAAAGTTTATTTTCTGCATATAAAGATGTAGTATACATTCTCCTAGTCAAATGTATTACAGCAGAAAGACTGTTTACAATTTGAAAAAGATTGTGATAGGCTTAAAAGAAATAGGCTATCGTGTAACAGCTATTGTCAGTGATAACAACTCCATCAACAAAAAACGTGTATCATATTTTGCAACACTTACCAAGCCAGTATTGTTATCCTAATCCAATAGATTACTCCAGACCTTTAATCTTCATAATAGATCCTGTCCACATTTTCAAAATTTGAAATACATTTAATGTATTCGCAACAACTAGTTAAGTCAGAGAGTTTCTCAGCAAACTTTTTTGTATCCTAAGTTTGATTCTGATGAAAATTGTATTAAAAAAGCATCACTTCCTTGTGTAAAGGCTTTACATGAACTTGAAGTGGGAAACATAGTTAAGTTTGCTTATGGACTAACAATAAAATCATTGAATCCTTCAACATTAGAACGACAAAATGTAAAATTGGTTTTGCAGATATTTAATTTACATAAAATGGATGAGACCAAATTATTTGGTGTCATCCATTTTATTAATAATTCAAATGCGCAGTTTGAATTTTTTTGCATTAAGAAAATTCATTGGGGCCTGCGCAATGCAGGCACATGGGTTTTCATACTAATATTTCATTGCTGAATTTTTCTTTGTTTATTTTATACTTTGAGGCACCACTGCGCTTCCGATATACCATTTAATTTACATGTTATTATAATAGTCTATCTCTATTAGGTCCAAAACACAACCTTGTAAATTTCAGTGATACTGCTGATTGCTTAAAGCAACTTGGTGGCATATCACGAACGTGAAAACGCCACTTAAAGGACAGAGACGTATCTGTTTTTATGTAACTTTAGTGACTGGTTAGATAAATGGCATGAATTAAAAACTTCTGGTGTTCACCTCAGTCATCAGACTCATAGTGCACTAAGACATACCACTTATGGCATTATTGAAATGGCAAATTATTGTTTTCAGGAACTGAATGTGCAATATTTTTTTGCCAGGAAAAGTGCAGACTGATCCTTTAGAAGATAGGTTTGGGAAATATAGGCAGTTATCTGGTTCAGTATATTATGTATCAGTGCGTCAGATTATGGAAAACGAACTACAAAGCTTTTTGCCATTACAGTTAACTTCTGGAAAGTATGGCAATTTTTTGATTGATAAATTCTTTATGGATAATTCTTTTGTAAGTTATAACATTCCATTGAAAGAAACAGTACTTAAAGTCATTGAAGTAACTGAGGAAGATGTAAATTCTGAAAAAAATATTTTACCAGTTTTGATGTACATTGGTGGTTATGCAAGCTATGCTGTACTTAAACAGTATCCATATGATTATTGCAAATCACACTTAACTGTTTAGAAATCCATGAATATGGATCCTCTTTATAGCTTCATTCAAAGTATGGACAGGGGAGGACTATTGTATTCACATTCAAATGTTATAGATGCAACATTTTATTGTTATGTAATCTTTAAAAAAATCATAACATCTCCTGTAATGGAAGAAGAGTTTCTGAAGCTGAGCTGCCAAAGAACTATTCTGTTATCTCTGATTACCAATACATTGGCAGAACGTGAAGTATCTTTGCTTGATGTGTGTGAAAAAGGTCACACTACTGAAACAGTGCTCCATTATATTGTTAAAGAAGCATACAACATTTTGTTAAATAATTACTGTAAAAAACAAAATGATGTAATACAAGTCTTGAAGCAAAATCGCAAGTTAAAAACTTTGCAAAAATAAATGTCAAGAAAATTCTTCATTTTTTATTATTTACTTTGTAATATAATTCAATAATAAATTTCTAATTTTTTATGAAATATAAAATTGTATGAGCTACAAAAATTGGGTTTAACATGCTGTCAAATCTATTTGGAGATGACTGTTAGGCCCAACACAGAATAAACAAACAAATGCCTTTCAGATTCATTTTTATGAGGGGGACTACAGTACAGTTGTTTCACCATTCTACTGGATCTTCAGCTCTAGCCAGCCCCCTCGATAAAAATGAATCGGAGAGGCAGTCCTAAGGTGAAGCCATAAGCCAACCTGGCTATGACCTCGCCGAAGGCAAAAGGCAATGAAATAAATTACCGAAAAGCCGAGAGGCAATATCGGCAATGTTCCTACAACTAGTAGGCGAACAACAATAAATAACAAAAGGACAAAACAACAAAGGCCGCAATAAAGCTACAAAAACTGGGTTTAATGTGGGTTTTTAACCCCCAAAAGAACTGTTTCTTAATACAATAATAATTATAACTATTGTTTTATAATTGGTTTCGGCGTGCTCTAGCTGCTAAGTTATAGATATTTAGTCAGAGTTTTTCATAGAGATGCGTACCTAACCGGTTAATCCTTCATAAGAAGGCAAACAATGGCCACTTCCGGTTTGACTTTCCTCGTTTTTTACTCATATCTTTTTTTCCCGCACTTTCCTTCACTTAAGATAGATGTCATTCGATAGCTCTTAGGTAGGGCTATAAATTCGAACAATCAAATTCTGGTTCCCTTTTGCCTCCTTAGGAGGGGAGGGGAAAAACCAGTTTTTTCCGTAGGACCCCATGTTAAAATAACTCATAGAGTACGTGGTCGAATGGGTTCGTTTTTTCAGCTATAAGTAGCTGTTGATAAGGGTATTAATTGCTGTACTTTTGTAATCCCCGCACGGCTAGAATTGGGTTAGGGCAAGCCTAGAAACCAAAAAAAGGCTACTTCCGGCCCCTTCTTCGTTTTTTATTAAAATCTTTATTTTCCCGCACTTTTCTCCACATAAGACAGGTGTCATTCGATAGCTCTTAGGTAGGGCTATAAATTCGAGTAATCAAATTCTGGCACTTCTTTTGACTACTTAGGAGGGGAGGGGAAAAACCAGTTTTTCCCATAGGACCCCATGTTAAAAAAACTCATGTTAGTATGTGGTTCGTTTTTTCGGCTATAAATAGCTATTGATAAGGGTAATAATTGCTGTAAATTTCGTAATCCCCCCATGGCTAGAAGTGGGTGGGGGCAAACGCTCATATATCGTGGGACATCTCCTTTAGTGTTCCTAATAATGTAAATTTTCTGCATCAGTTAAGAAATAGTTCAAGTAATAATGATGTAGTGAATTTATATACGTCTTTATCAGTATCTCTTAGCCATGATGCAATTGATCATTTTTATAATCTTAATCTTAATATATATGTCACAAAAGGTTTGATTGATATTAATTATATTCATACATTGGTAAATATATATAAATGCAATCATTTAAATTTAAAGATTCTGTCTATCAGCAAAACAAAGGGGTGTTCATGGGATTGCCATCCTCAGCCATACTTGCGGAATATGTCATACATTTTCTAGAATCCAAACTATGGGAAATGGAATTAGTCAATAAGAATATATCCTTGATATGTAGGTATGTAGATGACATATTTTTGTTAGTTAATCAGAAAGAAATTCAAAACATTTTATATGCTTTTAATAAAATTGATAATAATATCAAATTAACAATGGAAATAGAAAGGGACAATAAGATTCCTTTTCTGGATGTTCTAATAATTAGATCTAAGGGTCAATTTCACACAACAGTATATAGAAAGGAAGTTAATGCAAATATTACTATAAATTATAATTCAGCAGGACTGGTAATTTATAAAACCAATGCAATTTCTTTGGCAGTCAATAGAGCTATTAAAATTTGCTCCAATCAGTTATTATTATCTAATGAATTAAGATTAATCAGACATATCTTTATGGGAAATGATTTTCCTATAAGTTTCATTGATACAACTATTAATAAAACCATACAAAGAAATAGATTTTCTAGACCTAGTACTAAAGATAAAGAAAATAAGAAATTTGTTTCTATTCCATATGATACTAACCTTAAGCATATGCTTGATCCCATTTTAAATCAGGCCAATATAAAATTAGCGCACAAAGCTCATAATACTTTAAAGCACATCTTTAATGGGAATATTAATAAAATTAAGAATGAAGAAAAAATGGGAGCTATCTATGGTATTAAATGTGAAGGAGGCAGTGTTAATTGCACATATTTTGGGGAGACTGGACGTAAGGTAAAAAAACGAATGAAAGAACACGAAACAGCGATAGAGAAGAATAACCTGCAATATTTAACAGCATTGTATCACAAAAATTCCGGCCACACACTAATGGTAAACAATCCCGTCATTAATGGGATTGAGAAAGATTGGTACTTACGAAAATTCCAAGAATCATTGTTAATTAAATCTAAACCATGTTACAATACTGATGTTTCAATTAAAAACGGGCTGCAGTACAATTTACGGTGATTATTTGTTATTACATGTGAAAACTTTGTTATTCTACATTATTGTTATGTTTATATCCAGATAATTGTTTATCTAACGCGCTGTAATACAATTATACGGTGATTATTTGATGTCATATTTGCTATTTATTGTTATCCTAAATTACTGTTATATTTAAATTCAATTCCGAGCCTGTTTCTCTTTTCCATATTTATTTATGATCATCTGACGACGAAGGATAGAACCTTTGCAACATGTAATGTTATTTATTATGAAATTATTTATTTATATATATTTTGTCTTTGTGTGTTTGGTCCTTTATATTATTATTAAAATTAATGATTTGTATTTAAAAACTGTTTTTATTTAATTTTTAAAAAAATAATTTAATTTCACACAATTTAAAAAAAAAAAATTTTTTTTTTTTTTTTTTAAATTGACTGTTGCACTAATAATAGATATTTTTAATACAAATCATTATTTTTTTATCATTTCGTGCATTTTTCAATTTTTTTGAAGTTGAAAATATCTGGTTATACCTAGTAAAATTGTTATGTTCAACTTCCTTTTCAACTATCGTAAGTCCTGAAGGTCCTTCTGGAAGGACTTCTTATTTTAAATGGTTAAAAAATTACAAATATTTTCATGGCACTGAGGTTGTAATAATACAAATTTTATGGAGACCCCAAAAAATTTTTAGTATATCTGATGTTGGAATCCAGGAGGTTAATGTTTTACTCAGTTAAATATTGGTTAGAAACTGAATACTTTTGCACAAAATACTGTAAAAAAATCCATACATACATATCTTTTTTTAAATAGTCTTTTTTGTATGTTAATGTATGTGATTTTAATATGTATTTGGAAAATACATAAAAAATATGCTTTAAAATATCTTTATCAAGTTAATCTTGAATAGTTCAAATAAACTTTTGTTATTATTGTTATTTTGGAATCATATTTTCACTATTTCTAAATCGTCTGCTTTTAAAAACTTTAAAAAAAAAATCTAAATTTTTTTGTTGATTATATGCTACTTAAAAAAGAAAAAAAAATCATTCTAAACAATTTAAAATTTGTTGGATTTTATATGTATAATACCAAATGAAACAGTGTTAAATTGATTATAAATAAGAATAATTCAAATTTTTAAACTACTGAATTATTTATCAATCATTAAACTTTCGCTCGTTAGTCATATTTTTTTTCTTTCAAAAATTTAGGTAAGCAATATCAATTTTTTGGCGATTACAGTAAAACCTCGTTAAGTCGTCACCCGGATAAGTCGTCACTCCGTTTAAGTCGTCGTTTTCCTTTGGTCCCGACAAGGTCTCATACACAACAATGTAAAATAACCCTCCTTTACCCGTCACCAAATTTAATTCTACTCCGGATAACTCGAAATGGCCTAAAGCATTTTTCTTCTCCATTTTGCATGCCATTGTGTTGTCAACCCCGCCCCTTCACTTTAAGAAAGCCAAGCCTTTACGGGGAATTTTCGACCATGCCTGTCACTTCATTCCTTTCCTACCCCTTCGGAGAATTTGGGTTCTTGGAATCTCGCTGCTAATCATTCAAAGCACACTTCTCGCTGCGACTCTGTCGCGTGTAAACGTTTTTCTTGACCGCTCCTGAGTGTGACTTCATTTCATAGCGAGTAAGCCCCGCTATAAGGGCTATTGCTTCTCTTGCAATTTCGTGGTTGGATTACGATTTTAACATGCAAGGGAAACGAAAACTTACCTCGTTATCTTTTAAAGAAAAAAAAAGGACTTAACTGCACTTTTTGAAAAATCAAATGTTTCGAAAACAGCTTTTGCCAAAGAACACCATATTCCCAGGACTACATTAAACGATATTCTATCATCGAAACAGTAATTGAAGAAGCTGACTGCAAAGACAAAAGAAAGAGAATGAGAAATCGAAGTTTGACGAGATCGAGGAGGTTTCAGTTCGATTGCTAAAACATGCCAGATCGCAAAATGTGCCGATTTCTGCCGTGATTCTCAAAGAAAAAGCCATGGAAATTGCTAAGGAGTTGAATATTGAAGATTTCGGCGGCAGCAATGGTTGGCTGGAACGTTCCAAATACAGACATTGACTTTCTTTTAAAACGATTAAAATGTGTTAACTATAAAAAGTGTTTTTTTTTTATTTTCCACTCATTCATTTGCATGAATTGATTTCTGAAAATCTTGGTTTTCTCACCGAATCCTACAGCAATTCATGAAAATACTGTATTTCAGTGTCTATTTGGGTTTTTTTTTCCAAAATTCCCACTCCGCCTAAGTCGTCACTCCGCCTAAGTCGTCACTCCGCTTAAGTCGTTAAAAATGTTTGGTACCTTGAGTGACGACTTAACGAGGTTTTACTGTATTAGTTTTAGATTAATAATTTGTTGAATGAAATTAAAATCGGTAAGTATAATTGTTTCTACGATCATGAACTTGAATACTAAACGCAAAAAACAAAAATCGCATCACTAACGTGAAGGCCCCACTTCAATGACGTCACAGAACACTGCGCAGGCCTTGTTTTCAAGATGGCGTTGATAGGACACCTTGTATAAGGTTTATACATGGTAGCTATCTATCTCGTGGTTATTGTAGCTTCAGTCTAAAGTTTAAAAGTCCCTTAAAAATGGTTCGGAAAGAGCAAATAGGTTAGAAAAAAAGCTTTAGATTGCAATTTAAAATCGTCTGTACGTCCGTCCTCCTGTGACCACAATAACTCAAAAACTGTACAGTCTGGAAAATTGAAAGTTGTTAGAAACCTGTAAATATCAAAAGCTCAATTAATTTTGATACAAATCGCACCAAGGGAGCTTTTGGCCGAAAACAGTCAACGTAACAATATGAACAACTATTTTTTCTCTTTTTTTTAAAAAAGTTTTATGCGCTCTTACCAAACAGGTATTCGAAATTGCCATGAAAATTATGTATGGTTTTAAATAACGATTAAATTTAAGCCTAAAATATATAAAATCGGTATGGACAATAAATGAATATAAAGATAAAAACTAAGAACTTCAATGACGCTTTCAAAATTCGAAACCGAAAATCAATGGCAACGGCTACTCAACTGATGAAAACAAATATTAAATTTAATGCTTCGGTACATTATTTTAATCGTGTTTTCAATAGATTTTTGACATATGTGCATCAATACGTGACGACTATACTGCTTAATTTAATGATAGAATAACTAAAATACTATGCTTTTTATTTTTATTTTTATGCAAAATATTCTTTGACTTTCCTAATGTGAATAGATACATTACTACATACAATATATTGAACTTTAATAAAATATTTCCACAAAAATGACGAAATGATCAAAAAACATAATAATAATAATAATAAAAATCACAACTTGAAATAGCAGGTTCGCTACAGCCCGTCTAAAAAAAAAGACTTCAAGATCTACTGTTAACAGAAATTCTCACTAATAGAATCGTTTTAACTATCAAAATCGGGCTAGTTTGCACTTGCGTAAAAAATTAAAAAAAAATAAAAACAGGTTTACATTTCATAAAAAGGAAATACGAAATACTGGTCCAAATACTGGTTTACCTGTCTTTCTGTTCATTATTAAATTTGTAAAATGTACAATAATGTATGTAGTAATTTAAAGTTTATTTTTAATAGTAGATTATTTATACTTTAATTGAAAACTAATAACTTGTCCTTCCTACTGGACTATTTTTGGAGTATTGGCCGAATCGAACTGACGAGAGTTAGAAAGCTTGAAACAGTCCGATTCCCGCTATGCAAATTCCAATAAAAGCTCAGTGAACCTTTAACTGTGTGGGTTTTTACGTTGTTTTTTTTTTCTTGTTATATCTATACATCATGCATATTAAATTTTGCTATTATGAATAGTATGTTCTTTCCAATAAAACATTAGAGAATGAAGAGGACGTGTTGACAAAAATGCACATTCTCTAGTTAATTATGGAGGATTCAGGATATTTTATAAGGAATTATGTGTCTGTCTAAATTGTCATTTTTAGTAGTTATAGCTTACAGGAGGATAAGTTCAAAACAAAATAATGAACCCAATATTAATTATTATTTGTATTAGCATTAATATTATGTTATAGACTTATTGTAATAAGTCTATAACTTATTGTTATAGATTTTTTATAATAAAAGAAAGAAAGGATTTGAATGTTTCCATATTTCGATTATTCTTCAAATATAAAACTTCAAATATTTATCGAAACTTAAAAAAAAAATTAATTTGAACTCAAATGATTTCAGTTGTTTGTCAAAATCCTGGTCTTGAAATTAACAATAAACATACAGAAAAAAATAGCTTGTAAAAATTCTAAATTCTACTACAACTCAAACAAAAGCAAAAATGTTAAAAAAACAAGAAATTCTATAAAAAGTGAAGTAAATTTTGTAAAAGGTTAAAAAAAGTCAGTCTGTAAAGAGAAAATGTTGTCAATTTCTCTCAATAGATGGCGGTTGTCGTCCTAATGCCTCAATCAATGAAGTGATAGATTACCAAAACCGGCACTAGATGGTAGCACCAATACCGATATTAGCGATAGCATTAAGTTACAGTAACTTATTTTATGTATGTAAAATCGATTGTAAGTCCTATTAGTCCCAAATGTATGCATGCTATTAATAATTTATAACACTAAATTGTACGAACAAGCAACTTCCTTCACTGAAATAGTTTAGCACTATTCAAATTAATTAAAGGATTTTTTTTTTTTTTTTTTTTTTTTTAATATTGTTCTTTTGCAAAATTAATAATTTACTTTTTAAAGACAGTAGTAAAATCAAAAAATATATTTTTTAATACTAATTAACGAAACATTTGTGGTTCCAGGAAATTACATCTTAGAATCCATCATAATTGTTATTGTAAAAAAAATGTAAGACATCTTAGAAATTTTTGTTTAAATATTTATTAAATGTTGATTGTTTTCACAAACTATTAAAATGGTTATTAAACAGAGAGGAATGTGCTGGTGTAGGATGCAGTAGCTTGTGTTACAGAAAGAAATTACTGAGATCTTACAAAATGGATTTTTTTTTAGATATACAATTATCCAATTTTAATAAAACAAAAATCCATCATAATAGTAATAATATATTTTTAAGTTACGAGAATTTAAAGTCATATTATTACTTTTACAATTGTGTTCGTATTTATCATTATATTTGGAAAACTCTGAAAGACGATTTTTTTATGTAGTAGATTTAATGTGACATAATTTTGTTACACTGAGTTACTTATTCAAAGATTAAAATCAGTTCACAGAGACTAATCCTGACCAAGGACCCAACAGATAACAAGAGATCATCTTGACTAATTTTCCTTTTGGAAATTTTTTTTTAAAAGCATTTGCAAATGATAGAAAAAGTGAAAGACAGAAAGGAAGCCCATAGCCTGGTACCTCATGCTACTTACATACAAATCGCTATTCATGATTTTAAGTTAAGCAATCCCATAAACAGGCCATGCAGGCCCACGGGAGCGCGGGAGGTAAGGCTCCCAGCGTTTCGAGACCAACGGGACTAGATTGAGGTCGGGAGGTCAGCCCAACGCCTTAACTCCCGTTCTACACGGCTGGATAGACCCTAGGATCCGTTTGGAGGAGAAAGAAGTGTGGAAAAATTTCCGCCCTCCGCCGAGGCCGGGAACCGAACCCGCCACCTCCAACCCGCAGCCAAGCGCCCTTACTCACTCGGCTACCGGGCCCACTATTCATGATGTAATGGGTTCATAAAATCATAACTTTAATAATTTACTTATATATTTTGGATTACCTTTCGTTTTAAAGTTAAAATAACATAATCAGGAATATATCTTACTCAATATTCCATCATTCGAACAATGCTTCCGTTTCTTAACAAGACCTTACTGCAAAACATAAAATAAATACTAAATTCTGAAGATTTTATGTTATGATTACATGATAAGGAAAAACCTTCATTTGTTTTTTGCTTTGTGTTATTTATTTATTTATTTATTTATTTATTTATTTACTTTCGCAGGGGAATGTTTTTAAACATATTATTAAACCCAAGCGAGCGGAGCTGAAGCTTTTGACATGAAAAAAAAAAAAAAAAAACACAGAACAAAAACAAACTGATAAAGATATTCTCACAACTACGATATTACATCCATGACCCTTGACCTACAAATAGTGACCAAAACACTTCAGTTGCTTAAATCCAATTAATTTTAATCATATCAAAATTAGTGAATAACTGGAAGGATTTATATTTAATGGCAACCATCTTTCTTTTATAAAAAACAAAAAGAAAAAGAATTTTTGCCATCTTCAAGCGGTAATTTCTCGACAAGAACCCACACAGAAAATGTAAATGTAAAAGATAGTTCGTCTCTTATCTTTAAATATGCACACTAAGTTTGAAGAAGATCCAGTCAAACGTTGCTAAAGGAAGATGCTCGTATATACACACACACAGAATTAGTGATTTGTGAGCCTCTGTTTTTTTATGAAATTAAATTTTCAAAGAAATCGAAAAAGTAATCGCCCAAACGCATTATTTTCGACTGAAAAACATCCTTATCTTTAATCACTTTTCTTATTCTCTCTCCCTACAAAGACAAATAGATTTTTAATAAAATGATGAGACACAAATAATCACATTTTAAGATATTTATAAAAAAATACATAACAAAGATGGAGTCTTTCGGGTCCCTATGCGGGCAATAGGTGTTGAAAAGGGGTTTTGCCCGCATAGGGACCCGCAAGGTTCCATTTTTGTTAAGTATTTTTTATAAATATTTTAAAATGTGATTAATTGTGTGTCTCATCATTTAATTTTAATACAGTTAAAAAAAAATTTACAAATAGATTTTAAATAAAACTATTTCTTTTCATGTCTACTTCAACTAGAAAAAAAATTTTTGAAAATTAATAAAAAAAAAAAAACTAACTAAGTAAATCTTGATATTTTTAATCATAATACAAACACTGAAATATTCATTGAAGGAGGAACACATTTAAATTTCTTTAAAAAAAATTGAATATTAAATTAAAATTATAATTAATATAAGTTTCCGAATTGCATAACGAAATTCAAGATATCTCAGAAATGAATTTCGTTATGGAATCCCAAACTGTTCTGTAATTATTAATTTAATTTAATTTTTCAATTTTTTAAGAAAATTTAAGTGTGTATACCTGAAATTATTAATTGAACATTGTCACATGTGAGTTTCATATAACAAAGTAAAAATCAATAATATTTAACATCGAAAAAACCTACTTTACTTGGCATCTACATTTATAAAATTTAATCTGGTATATCTATATTATTTGACATTATAAAACCTGTCTTATAGAAACGATAGCAAATAAAAATCTCTGAGATAACATGGTAAAAATACATCTTATTTAACGTGGTAAAATATATCTATATTATTTTATATGGAAAAATTTAATATATTATTTAATACGGTAAAAACCTTGGTTATTTGATGAAATAACAATATGAAATAATTTTAATAATAACATTGTTCGGTCGAAAGAAATTAGACATTAAAGCCGGATTTGATTGGGTTCCAAAGAATGAAGTAAAATAAACTGGCTGTGGAAACGAAATTAAGAAAAGTAATCAGAAGTACATACAAGAAGTTATATGGAACTATAAGATTAAATGGGCAAAAGATATGAAAAAAGAATGGGAAAAGTTATGAAACAAGGTCATAGTCTTAGCTCATTATTATTTTATCATCATTATCTTTACTAATCGATAATTAAATATTGTAAAAGAAGAAAATAAAATTTAAAGTGAGAACTTGGAAACTTAGATTGTGTTTGTAATGGTATTTGTTGATGACATCAGCAAACATTAAAACAGTGTTATATCAACTAATAATCACGGGTCTCCAAAATGAAGTGTATGAATGGTCAAAAGCACTAGAACAGTGGTGCCCAACCTTTCGTAATATGGGGGCCAAGCTTGACTTTGCTGTGAATCTCGCGGGCCACAATGTGGCGAAATCTCCTATTCAACAACCAAAAAAAAAAAAAAAAAAAAAGGTCCCATTAATACAAATATGTACGTGAATATAGGAATAAAAGAGCGGGCCACATGTAACAATTTCACGGGCCGGATATGGTCCGCGGGCCGTAGGTTGGGCATCACTGCATTAGAAAAAGAGGCATGCATGTGAATACTGACAAGTGAGAAAAGTAAAATCTTGAAAGTTTAATGTCTAAATGGAAAGAAAATAAATTGGAACAAGTTTCGAATACTTTGGCACAGTATTTAATGAAAGTGCAAAACTAAATGAAGAAATAAACAATCGTATTGGGAAAGCAAATCAGGTTTACTACCAATTGAATAATAGATAATAGAGAAAAAAGAAGTAAGTAATAACTAAAATTCAGATCTTTAAAGCTGTTTACCTACCAATGCTCTTATGCGTCTCAGAAACTTGGAATATGCTAGAAAGATATGTAAGAAGAATAGCAGCTTCTGAAATGAAGAATTTAAGGAAGATAATGGAAAAAACGAGAAAAGATAGGATTAGAAATGTTTCAACCAGGAAAGAATTGAAGAGAGACCAGTCACTGAAATAACTTAATAGGAAGGAAAGAATTCAAATTGTATGGATGTCTAGTTAAAATGGAAGACGAACGAAGATGAAGGAGAAAAAAAAAAAGAAAAGGAAGACCAAGAATAGAATGGGAACAATATATTGATAATGTTATGAGAAGGAGAGAAAAAGAAGAAGCCTAAAGAATCTTGAAAAGCTAAAATACATTTGCATGCGAACATAATTAGAAATTTCTGAAGGGCTCTTAGAAACCTCAGGATTTCACTGAATTAAACTGATGATCACCGATACAACGAAACAGATATCAGTCAATGCCTCATACAAGTTATCTTAGAATTGAGTTACGAAGTCTTTCAACTTTTGTTGTGAAATTTCAAATATGTATCCGCTTTCTATTATCTGAATTTTAATTATTAGATGATGTATAATTATGTTAATTTTTGATATATGTAAACGAGTATACGTTAACGCAGTGCTTCTCAACCTTTTTCGCTTCACGGTGCACTTTTAAATTTGCAGAAATATCGCGACACACCAAAGCTTATTACAAAAACCCACGGCACATCAAGATTTTTCATTGCTTTTAATGCATATAAGTCATATTAGAATGGCTTGAAAAACGCCTGTGATTTACAATGAATGTAATAGCTTATTTTAAACATTTAAAAGCACCCTGAAATACAGTTTCTAAGGTAATTTGAAAAGTGAATTAATACTTTATTAACCTTCCATGTTTGAATGAAACAGAATCTACTTTTAAAATTTTCAATTGCCCTGATTATTTGATACCTAGAATTTAGAGAGATTAAGCCATTTAACTAAGTGTGAGGATTATAGATGCACTCTAAATAATTTTCTTGTGACACAACAAGGGCATCCTCGCGGGGCACATTGTACACTGGTTGACAAGCTCTGCATTGATTTAAACGATTGTAAGAACACTGATTTAGAACAGTTATTCTCAATTTTTTCTCAATTTAATACCCTTGGCGGACCATTCTTATTAATTGATCGTCCAAATTTTATGAAGTAATAATTATATTAACGATGATAATAATTAAGTTTAATGATTCTAATGATTTTTATTAAAAAAAAAAAGCATTAAAAAAAACTTTACATTGTAAACAAAAGACAATCGTAGATAGAATCAGCATTATTTACACTCTTTGATATATTTCTTTTTAATTTACAGTTATTTTCTTAACTTTTAAATAATAAACTGAGGTACACTGTTAGTCCGGTAATCTTGAATCTAATTCTTTTTCTTTTTATTCCTGACTCCTCTTAACACCTGACGCTAACAGCGGTCGACGCAAGATAAAAAGCACCGCGGATTTCCTTTGGCGAGAGACGGCAGATGTCAAGTGAGGGAGGCAGCAATCGCCTATTCAGCCGTTCAGTTTGGCCCCGAAAAACTAAGGACCACCCTTTTCATTAGCGTAATTATAGCAAAGCACCCCTGCATCGCCCAGGAAATCTCAGGAAATTGAAGCCACCATCAATACTGCTTATTTATTTACACAACTAAAATATTTATAGCTTCCTATTATTAATAATTGTTCGGGACTTATTCAGCACTTTCAAATTAAACATAGTTATAATTACATAATTTCTGTACAAGCACAAATAAATTAATTGTAATAAGTTAACATACAAATTAACTATTTTTTTTAATTAAATAAGGGCTTTACTTCTGACTTCATTCCCGGACTTAGAACTAGATCATTATCAACCAACACTATTCAGAATGCCTCCAATTGATATACTTTTATCGGAAGCGAAACACAATAACGTTTTTTTAGGTATTATCCAGATAGCTTGTAAAGTGCACGAAAGAAAATACAAAATTCTCCAATCCGTATGTAGTCAAATATCTATTTTTGTAAAATATGTACTTTTATTACTTTTTGCAGAACTTACAAGAAAAAATATTAAGAACAAAGAATCTTATCAATGTCATCTTTTACATTTATAACTTACCAATGGATTCTGAGAATTTTAATGAATCTAATTAGCTTCTCTCTTAAGTCAATCACTGTGTTTGTTTATTCATCAATTGCAATGGTCTGCAGAAAGTTAAGATTTTGTCGTCGAATTAAATCTGTCAAAGAAAAATCATTTGCGAATAAGAAGTCTCTGTCCATAAATGATCTATATAAAATTTCAAGAAAAACCGTTCACTGGCTCAAAAGTTATTAAGAACATACGAACGGTAATACTTTGAAAGTAGGTGAAAATAAGAACGAACTATATTGAAAAAAAATTGAAAAAATGAACTAAAAATCCTGTCGATGACTAGTTACAATCATGTCTGTTAACTGGTAACATTCCCTGAGGCAAAAATAAGTGAATATTTGAACAAAAAACAAGTAAGGGGTGCCTAAAGAATTCCTGCTGTTCTAGCCCACTAGCCGCTAACGCCCACTCGTATTCAGCCTACGTATTTTATTATTTTATTTATAATATTTATATTATTATATTTTCTAATATATCTAAGGCTTACATATAAGTCTTTTTAAGATTTAAATATAAAACACCACATTAATCGTACTAAATATTCATGTCCCAAATTTTAACGAAGCTTCATGTCATTTACTACCTTAAACAAAGGAAGACCACTTTAGGTGTGTGTGTGTATGGATATATAGTCTATTTATAAGAATTGTGTGATAGTGACAACTCGAAAATTAATTAATCAATGAACACCAAACTTCATATTTAAGAGTTTAATACTATTATCTAAACCTGATCAGATTTTAGAATAAATCGGCCCGTTTTTATGGCCACTTTTTATAAGGGCCAAAAAGTGAAACATAAGTAACTTAGAGAAAAATGTACTTATGAATATCAAAAATTGATTGATTTGATTGATTGTGGTGAATGTGGGTGGCAGGGAAGTCAAGCACAGCGACCTGTAGGTCTATTGTGCTATCTCATGGAAATGAGGACAGACGGAGAGAAAGACTGAGAAAGAATAGTGGGAGAAGTGTAGGAGAAACGGGAGAACCCCGAGAAAACCTGCCCAACGCGGATCGTCCACCAGCACGAAACCCACATGAGAGCCGAACCCCGGTACTCAGAGGTGAGAGTCCAATGTCTTATTATTTGAGAGTTAATATTTTGTCCAGCCCTCATTAGGTTTGATGTTTGTAGCCCCTGTTTAAAGGCAGTTCACAATAAGGACCGTGTGCTGGGCACTGAAGTTAAAAGCGGATACTAATTTAAATGAATTTTCAAATTTAAAAGTTTAAATTACATCTTATTAATTTTTGATATAAGCTTACGTTAACCCACCTGATGGGTCACTTTTAATTAAGACCCTGAAGTAAATATACGATGCCCTGAAGTAAATCAAAGAGTGTAGCATGATTTACATCAAATTTCATATTTAAGAATTCAACCTTAATCCTAGATCTCGTTAAATTTTGGCATTTATATATCAATGTTAAGACTCTAGATGTAATTCAGCTGTTAATCATAAGATTACAATTTTTATTCTTGATTTTTAGAAAAAATTTACAATGTGGGAATGGGTGATTAGATTTAAACTTAACTACATTACTTTTTAAGAGCTATTTTATTTAGAATCAAAAGTTTCTGACTGAAAAAAAAATAAAAAACACATTTTATTCTCACAATTTACATTTCCCTTAACGTGGAGAAAGTCTTGCAGCAACTCTGCTGCTATCCATTAAATATAAAATTGAAAATTTCTAATGTTGTCTCTTCTTCGGCAATTAAAAATTGAAATTCGGCCAGTTTCTCACGTTACGAACGTGTATCATCGTACACCTGAATTACCTGATGATATATGTTCGTAACGTTGAGAAATTGATCGTAATAATTTTTATTGTAACTTTAGTATTGCTGTATTTAATTATGTATGTAGGCTTCTTTCACCCACCAAGAATTACATACGTTACTAATGCTTCAGTGATAAGGTATTCAGAGTTTTTGCTGTATTTTCGATAATAAAGAACAGGAGATGCTACTTTTTTGTATATATTAAACAATAAATTCTATGCAAAATTTTGCTTATATTTTTAAAATTCACTTAATTTGAAAACTATAATTTTATTTCAGTATTTTATAATAGAACGAATTCAAAATTTCAAAATCTTGCATGTAAAATAGGTGGTGTTGTATTAACTCTGTAGTTAATTATGTTGGTAAGTTCATAAAACTGAGATGTTTTAAAGTATCTTTTGAGTAGGACTCTTGTGCAGAAGAGAGGCTTCTCTGTATGAGTCCAATTAGCATGCGCCATTGACCCTAGTGGTCGACCCCAGCGACCCCTCGCTGCGTACCATAAAGAGCGTCGTAGTGATCTTGGGGACTACCAGGCCTAAATCGGCACGAGAGGTGGGTAGGGGGTCAGAGAAGGCGAGGGGCGGGTGTTTGTGTATATATGTTCAGAGCGGATAGATAAACAGTAGATTGTTATGGGAGAACGACCGACAACTACAAAGACCAACTCAAGGGTCCTTTTGGTTTGTCAAAATGTCCGGAAACAATTGTCTCTCTCTGGTTTTGAATGGCCTACGCTATCAAACGCCTTTGTCAGATCTCCGACAACCAAGCCCTACTCTAATCTGCTCACGATTTATTTTCTAAATATAAGCAATAGTGGAAATAATAAAGGGATACAAACCGTTCATTGAGTTTTCATCATTCATCGAACATAAAGCTGTCGAATAAAAACTAATTACTGCAGAAATAAAAAAGATAAAATAGTAGTCTATTAACATCCTACTTTTAAGAACAATAATAAAAATTACAGAAAAAAATATTAGGGCAAGATTACAGAGTTTAAAGCTTTTTAATAATAATAATTTATAAATTCATAGTAATTTCTTTATTTATTATTTACATTTTTGAGGCTGAATAAAGTAAAACTTTGATTTTCTAATTTCTGTGTTTCTTTTGCTTTAAAAGTCATTAATCATTTCTGAACAGAAGAATAGAGGAAAATAAAAAGCTTCTACTTAAAAAAAAAGTTCAAAAGAAAAGCAGTGGAATGGTTTTAGATGTAATTCATCATCAATAACCCACAGTTGAGAAACAGATCTAAGTAAATTTAGTGGCGGTATTTTAAGAAGATAAGATATCGAAAAATGAATTATCAGTTCTCATCTCTCTCCTCGGAAAATTTAGAATTTAAAACAGAACATGGAAATTATACTTGTTATATATCTTTCAATATCCTCTTCAGTGAAATCTCAGTATTGTTATTTTAAACAGATTAAATGTGTACTAGGTTTCTTATTCTGTTCCTTTAACTACACTTCCTTCTCCGTCCAGGAAAAAATAAATAAATAAATAATTAATATTCCACATTATTAACGTGAATTGATTTTAAAGAAAGGACCAAATACACAAAACATACTAAACAAATATGTATAATGTAACTTCATTATGTATGTGAGTGGGCTTCTTTCAACCACCAAGAATTACATACGTTACAAATGCTTCAGTGATAAGGTATTCAAAGTTTTTGCTGTATTTTTGATAACAGTAAACAGGAGATGCTACTTTTTTATAAATATTACAACAATAAATATTTTGATTTAAGCCATTTTCGATTTTTTTTAACAGAAAACGCCAGAAAATGATTATGAAAAGTGATGTTTATTTGTCCTTTGGAATGCTTACATATATCCATTCAAATAGTTATCTTGTTTTTTGTTTTTCTAATTACAATTGATGAGCATTCTACTTCATTTACTTAACCACTAATTGCCACTAATTCAACTTTTTTAACGCATATTCTAAATTCTACATTTTCCTTTAGAAAAACAAATTAAAATTAATTACCCTACTTGTTTGATTAAAGTCTAGGGAAGACTTCACTGAAATCTTTTTATCCATTTTTGTAAGTTGTGAATTTCAACAATTTTATTTACATTAATATAAGCTACGTGAATGAATGATTTCGTTTTTTTTTTTGTTTTTTTTAATCTAGTCCACCGAAATGCTAAACCTACAAGACTTTTATTTGATAGATTTTGCTTTTAAATAAGTCATTATAGTCCCTGTTAACTCTGTAGGCAGTTCCTAGAGCCTAAACAGTCTATTAACTACAAATCCCTTCCTTAATCTTATCTTGGATTATATGAATGAAAGAAAAGAAAAAAGGAGGCGCCAATAGGCTTCAATTCACTTAAACTGCTGAAGAGCTACAGAATAAAGAAGAATATTCTTTTCCATGATTATTAAACTTGAAAATTCTGCACAGAAAATCCATCGTACATACCTTTCATTACACTAAATAAATTTAAACTTTAATTTTATTTATGATCTTGAAATTAAAGTTCTTACAGCCTTTCCTTTTTCTTAATTTTAAATTTAGAAATAAAGAATTATTTCAAGTAAATAAAAGAAAGTAAGTCTTGAAATTACTGAAAAAAAGCACGAATTATTTACATCTCATCTTTTACCTCAATATCATGAAAAAAAAGTAAAATTACTTTTAATTGATATAGAAAACATTCATAAAAATAAAATTAAAAATGTACATGTTTCACAAGCATACACATCAACGGAACCACGGACAGCTGTTGCGAGCGTTGATGTTAATCAGAGCTAAAGAATACAAAGCAGCTAACCCTATAATTGCGTTTAATAGCAGCTTGTGGTGAGCTTTTGAGCAATAATACATTTCTGTTTGTTATTTTCATGTTTATTTACAAACTTTTTTTTACAGTTGACATCTCCTTTCGAATATGCAGCCATCACTACTTAATACAATAATAATTTCTTATTAATTATTTCATTCGTTAAAAAAAAAAATATGTCTACATATATATATATTTGATGATTCACAATCTTCCAGATTAGCAGTTATTAAGAGTAAAATAACGAACAAGTTATTTATCAAAATCTTTATTTACTTATATGTTAATGATCATAATAAAAATGCTTTTATTTGGCCAAAATATGTTGTTAAGTATTTAAATTAGTTTAACAAGTGTTCAAGAAAGAACTTGTAGCCTATTTTCGTATTATTATTATTGTATTAATTTATTTAATTAAATAACGCAAATGACACGTCTTGGTTTATGCACAAACAATTTTTAAATCTAAAATCTGTTGAATATAAACACTGGAAGTTTTTCGTTTTTATAAAAGAAATTAATGAAATCCGTATTATTTTCTTAAATTGTTTAAAACCTATTAGTCTTCTTCTTTCTCAGTTCCCTTTAGGGCGTCGGGGCTTCCTCAATCCCCTTTCTTAAGAAAATTAACTCTGTCCATGAACAGTCTTTTAACCTCTCTAGCATTGTTTTCTCTCTTCATTGCCATTTCCTCTATATCTTCTATCCACATCCATCTTGTTTCATCCTTTTTACTTCTTTCTTCTGTTGTTTCCCATCCTTGTAATATTTCTACACCATCTTAGTTGTTTATTTTCAATGTATTCTATTAATGGTTTTTCGTTTAGCTTTTCTGTTATCTTTGTATTTCTAATTCTATCTCTTCTTTTCTTGCTATAACTCCTCAAATATTTCATTTCTGCTGTCTGTATTTGGCTATGATGTTTAGTAGTCATAGTCCAAATCTCAGCTCAGACTATTTATAAATTTATAATTTAGTTTTAGTGTCTATTTCTTTCTTGTTAATAATAACACAGTTTAGCTGAAAATAAATTTTATTTTATTGATTGATTTACTGTAAAACCTATTAGTCTTAGGTTATATTAAAGCTCGCGCAATTTTAAAGGATTAAAAAGCGGATTAATATTCACTATTTAAGATATCCATAGATATTTTTCGGTTCTAAGGCTTTTTCTATGGGAATTTTGTCACCTTAACGTTAAGGCCTCACAGGGAAAAATTTCAAATATAAAATTGCCTCTTCCTTTAAATATGCCCTCAAAGTTTCAAGAAGATACATCCAGCAGTTCAGAAGGTATTAGGGAAGCATACATATAACACATAATAGCCACTTTACTTCTAGGAATTAGGCTAAGTATGGAAATATTTACATTTAAAAAAATTGGACCTTTTTTTGCAACAATTACGGTACTTATGATGTATTCAAATAGCTGAGACTTACCAGGTAATACTTAGTTCTAAAAACATTTAGCATTTTCGAAGAATAAGATTTTGAGACCGAAATTGATTTTGATCATTGATAAGAATTTTTTATCTATACCTTAGGTCCTATATCTTAGTTGCTTTATGTAAAGTTCTCTTTAAATGTAAGATCTAAAATTTAACGTAGGTTATACATATAGATCACGAACAGAACAACAGGGAAATGCAGAATTGAAATTAAGTCCCGGTAGATGTTGAAACTGATTTAGTTTCTAAAGTTGTCACAAAAACTGGCAAGCTCCATTCACTCGTGTCCGACTCTCTCATTAGTGAAGGTTTGGTCTCTTTGTCGGACAGACAGTCCAGGTGTGTCATTGTGTGTTTATCTGATGCCGGGAATCAGTCGCGCCTTTCCAACTCAAACGTCGTATTTCTGGCGACACGGAGGGAGTTAGTAAGATCACCATCATGTTGTTCGATCAGCCAAAGCTAATAGGGATTAGATGGCGGCTTCCTATTTAGATCTTAGCCTTCGCGAATGTTCTTTAGCGTCAATGAATAGGGTAAAACAGATACATAAACAAAGTAATTGTGTCTCAGCAAACAGATTAGTTGGGTCTTTGTAATAGATTCGGAAATAAAGGATTCCAAAAATAATTTCTGGGAAATGTTTTCCTCTTTCATAAGGACAAAGTAGAGTTAGAAATCTATACATCTATTAACCAAGTTATTGTAAGCTGTGTGTCTAAATATGTGAAAAGAAATATAAAATTAGACATGAGATTTAATGTGCTTTAGAACATTTTTACAGTAAAATAAAACAAAGAACGCACATAACTGAACAAAACAAAAATGCACTGAGTTATTTTTTGATATTTAGCGGGAATATATGCTAGCGGGGATTAATTCTTCACCCCTTTTTATTCTTGATTTTGTTTAAATGTTTTTTTAATTCAGGGGTCATTGATTTGTATGTTTGTCCGTTTTGTATATTGTCACATTTCACTGAGCTAGGTATGCTGGACGGATTGGACTGATGAGAGGTCAATTAATCTCGAAACAGTACTGTCTCTGATTCCCAGCACAATAACAAAAAATAGCCTTGAAACAGTACTGTCTCCGATTCCCGTAAAAATACCAAAAAAATAGCTCAGTGAATTTTTGTTTTGTTTAGTTATGTGCGTTATTTGTTTTATTTTACTGTAAAAATATAAAATTACTTTAGATTAAAATGTTTAATATATTATGGAGTTGGGTTTGAATACTGGTTAAAAAAATATTTTAAAGATAATTATAAACATAACGATCCCGGTGTTAGGGAATCCATTTCAAGGTCGGAGACATTGTAGGGTCTCACGAATTTAGGGGTCTCGACCTTGTGAAGCGTATGGGGCCTTATGCTTTTATATAAACTTATAAAGAGTGCCTCGAAAGTCCATATTTGCCAGAGGTTCCGCATAACGTAAAACCGCCTGTTGGGTGAAATGTTTGTTCTCATCATTTTCAGGGATTGGATTGCATGAGAATAGTTAAAAATAAAGTCTAACTTTTTAACCGAAAGGAGAGGTTTAAATCTGTGTTTGTATGTTTCTACATCCTAATAAATTTGAACGTATTTTTTCAAGAAATTAACTATACCAGAGATATAGTCTAACTGGAGATATGACCCCTAAAAGTATTAGTTTACGAAATAAATATAACTAATCTTTTTAAATCTTTAAAAACTTGTCTCAAAATTTTAAATTCATGGAATCTCAAAATTAGCTCAGTTAAAAAAAATTACTGAAATTTATGTCAATTATCAATGGAAACTGAAAGCACTAAATTACTTCAGTTAAGTGAAAATCAAAAAATAACTAACAATGAGAAGGACTGATGAACATCGTCTGATAATTTAAGCTTAAGCATTTAGTTATGTAAAAAATAGCATCACAGTAGTAAAGAAATTAATTTTACTTTGAATTACATTTTGCCTATTTTCTTACAAGACTTTTAAAGTCACTCAATCTGAATGTGTGTTTGTGTGTGTGTGTGTGTGTGTGTGTATGGTTCCCAAAGCTTCCACATCCCACCCCGATATCACCACCCACAATACACTTGTTTTTAACTGCAAGATGGCTCTTCTTGAAACTTTGCATGCTACTGACAAAAGGTAGCCTAACATTTGTATTAGAAAATTTTTCTCGAGAAATTAGCGCGGGAAGGTGACAAAATATAGTATAGAAGAACATAAACAAATGTAAACAATGTCCAATACAATGGATTTCCGTCAAATTTCTAAGAATGTATTTTAATCTTTTTAGTAATACCCTAATTTTCGTGCAATATTAAAAATTAATTAAATTTACGTAATTTAAGTAAGTAGTACGAATTTAATTAAGTTTTTCAGAAAATGGATAGTTTTTATTCGTCAAATAAATTCATTTAAAAATGTAAGGTGCTTTTTCGTGTGTGTTGATTTCACGGCTTTAAAAACTCGCAATTTTTAAAAAAGTAGACTTCAAGTTCTTTCTCGAAATTACTGATTCTTGTTTTTAAAATTAATGTCTGTGTGGTAGTAATATAATTCTAGGTACTTACGTACTACCAGGACTTAAATTGTATAGTCGATTTCTGGTATGTAACCTCTCCAGAAGTGTAATAAAAATAGGCACTTAACGTACTACCTGATATTGTTTGGAAAAAAAAAGAAACAAAACAAACATTTTCCTTTTAATTAACAGTAGGTTAGGTTAATTGAGGTATAATCCTTTCCATGATGGTTCGTTTGGAAATACGACCGAAAAAAAAATACTGTCCATTTCGAAATGACCAGCGTTATCATAAATAATGACAACTACAAATATGTTTAAAAAAAAGAAAATAAGCGAAAAGAAAACATCAGAAATCGATTATAAAAAAAAATGGTCCCAATAGTACATAAGAACCTAATTCTATTTTACATTGAAGAAAGTAAATCTGTTCATTAACACCTTATTAATAATGTTTAAAGTTTAACATGTCTAGTTCTATATCAATCATTTATTTTGTGCTAATGTTGTTATTATCCGCATTCTAAACTAATGGTCTTTTTAAAAAGTCTTAAAATAGCCAACACACTGAGTTTAAAATTAAAAAAAATAACTTATTTCAGTTAAAAAGTTCAAACTAGTTTCCTTTAGTTAACGGGTCATCTTCAATGAGTGAAGACCCGTTAACGGGAGGAAACTAGTTTGAACTTTTAATTGTTAATAGTTTTTTAATTTTAAACTTAGTGTGTTGGCTATTTTAAGACTTTTAAAAAACTTTTATCCCATACGTTAATAATTTTAAAAACTAATGGTCCTTCACTTGTATTTTAGATAGAAAAAAAAAAGGAAATATATAGATGCAATATAGAAATTTTATTAAACGAGTAATGAAAAATACCTTAAAATAATGACTAATGGAGAAGAACATTTAGAGAAAGCTGCGTTTTCTTTTTTTTTTTACAAAAGGTTAGCAAAAAGTTTTAAATACATATTAGCATACCTACAGAGTTTTTGGACTGCAAGATATGATGAATTAACATAGATTAAGAGGAAAATTATAAAAATTATAAAACAACAATGCTTATATGATGATCAATTTCTGAGTTTCAATGTGAGAAAAATAAACGTTATTTTGACTTTAGTGTTTATGATGATTAAGAAAAGATCTCAACAAAATCACCGACTTAAATAACAATGTAAAAAAAAATAATTGTAAATTAAGTTTATTACATTTCACCATAATAAGATGTAAATAATAAGTAAATAACGCATCTACACTGTCCGGCCACTTTAGTAGGTACATCCCTGCTGTGCGTACAAATGCTGTGCTCACAACAACTCTTCAAGCCGGTAGGGGCAGTGTCATGGGGGGATGTTTTCCTGGCACACGTTGGGTCCATTGATACCTCTGGATGCAGGTTAGGATGCTAGAGCGTATCTAAACATCGTACATATTAACAGTTTATCCTCATGCAGATGGCTACTTCCAGCAGGATAATGGTGCACCAAGCCCGCAACACTAAGGGATGGTTTGAGGAACATTTTTCCTTGCTGCAGCGGCCCGCTCAGTTCCCGGATCTCAGCCCGATTGAAAATTTATGGTATGAGCTGGAACGGGCTACAAATCTAGGCCTACCTCCATCAAATCTTCAGGAACTGCGTGACACACTCATGTCTGCATGGTACACAATACCTCAACAATGTTATCAGCATCTTGTGGAATCCATGCCTCAACCAATTCAGACTTTTTTGAGGGAAAAAGGAGGTCCAACACGCTACTAGGTAGGTGTAATTAATAAAATTGCCGGACAGTGTATGTTGAGAGAGAGAAAAAAAGATGATTAGTCCGCAGATGATGAGTTTCTCAAATCACATTTTCATTCATAAATATGTGTGCACATAAATACATAGTTTTGAAAAATGTAGATTCTCAGCTTTTGTATCTAGAATAATCCCCTTTATAGTATTATTTTAAAAACATATTGTTAATAATTTAACGTGTGCTTGTTGATATATAAAGATCAACTGAAGCAGGTAAGCACCGTAACATAAAAATAAAACACAATTTAATTTAAAATGTTAAAGGACGCCAGGCTTTTCGTCCTGTACTACAAGACTTTTTCAATGGCTAATAATTTACCTTTATATTGACTGACTTTGTTGGGTAAAGCATTTTCTGTTGTATTGAAAACACCTTCACTTACATCTCCTGGACCCA
This sequence comes from Thereuonema tuberculata, assembly GCA_023159025.1. Taxonomy (NCBI): domain Eukaryota; kingdom Metazoa; phylum Arthropoda; class Chilopoda; order Scutigeromorpha; family Scutigeridae; genus Thereuonema; species Thereuonema tuberculata. Next base: position 50,787,538 of record JAFIDM010000001.1, on the reverse strand, counting down.
ACTGGACACAGCAGAATTGCTAGGTACGGTAGTTCGTGCAAAGTGTGCTACAGGTTTAGGACTTAGTATCTTCATCATTAGTGAAATAGATTTGAGAAAAGAATTGAGAAGAAGCTGTTCTGAAGCTGTTTGCAGTGATGACGACTCCTTTAATGACACAGCGTGTTGTCAGCAGCATCTCGGATAAATTGTTTCATTTTTATGATAGTGTAAAATTGATCTTTATATTATTTTACTACTCAAGTCCTATAAGTTTTTTCATTTCTTTGATTCTTTCGTCTCGTTAATTTATTTGTAATTTGATATTCTAGTAATAAAAAAAAATAATAAAGAATAACATCACAGCATCAGCATTTCACCAGATATTTAAGCTGTTCCTTTTTATTACATTGATTAGAGCCGAAATTAACTTGAAATATAGTATAATATCACCAATTCGCAGCCGAAATTTTTTTTTATTCTTATTAAGAAAGAAATTTTTTACTTTAAACCAAATGTAAAATATCTTTTGAAACGCAATTTGTATCTCTTTTATTTCCCGAAGAACAACGAATTGATTGAACAGCTGTTCAATAGAACGTTCTGGAAATAAAGAAAGAGAAGGAAGGAGAGAGACGAGGTGAGAGAATGTAAGGGAGGGGGAAGGCAGAGGTTAAATTATAAAAACTTTAAAAGCTTTTCGGAAATGAGCTCACGACAATCTTCGTTAAATTGGGGCGGCCTTTCCTGTAGCGGCGCGGGGGTGGGAGAGGATCTCCCTTGCCTCTCACCCCCCTACCCTAATGGCCCGTGAACACAGAACGTCGTATAACCTTGTAACAGGATTAAAGAAATTTCATCGAACGACAACTTGCCTGTGAAATATCGGCAAATCTTCTCACTGATAAATTATTCAGCCACTTTCCCTGTCAGGGGTTATTATTAGCGGCATGCCGTACGACATACACAGCTCCCGGCACTGCTAGACCAACAAAAGAAGTCATTACAACTTTCAATTCAATGAAAAAGAAAGAGGGGAAAAAAGACAAGCAAAAAAAAAAGTTAGAAGCTTTACAAAGAAAATAAAAATGCCCCTATAATTTCATCAGCCAATAAAACAACTAAGTTTCCTTGATACACATTGCAATTAAATCTTTACCATGTTCTTGTTGAAATATTCCTTTGAGTTCTAATTTCTTTACGGCCTTTGTTTTTAGTTTCTTTTCTTTTTTTTTTTTTTAGATATTTCTTTTAGAAGAAGAAAAAAGTAAAAGCTGTCTTGAAATTATCCAATTAAACAACCAAGCTTTTCAACTAACATATTGCATTTAACGTATAC
>JAFIDM010000001.1:50754394-50773522 GCA_023159025.1 Thereuonema tuberculata | reverse complement strand
ATTAAGACGATAACCATAAGCGAAATAATTAAATTCATAGATATAGTTCATTTCAAATTAGATAATAAATATTTTCCTTGTAGATGATTGATGGATGATATTCATTTGTGCTTTCGTAATCATGACCATCTTAACTAAAATATTGTTTCCCATTAAGGATGAAAACATCTCGATTCATGAATGATCGAAAATTTCGAAAACATGAATAAATATAAAGGAGTAAACATTAATTAACTTGAAGTTTATAAGAAAATGGTATTAAAGTGAGATTACATTAATGCTTAATTTGTACTGTTCGTTTTCAAAAGCGAAACCTACAACTCGCGGACGATTCTACTCAGCAAAGGGGTGATACGCTGAGATGGGCACTTTCCTAAGACCTGTTTTTTTTTTTTTTAGTACCTATTATTTTTGCAATAGTATTTATTCTTTTCATAATTCTTTCCCGAAAAGCGCAAATAGAACGCAGCTACTAGTAAACTAACAGTGATAAAAAGGAAACATCCCCTCACCCCTATTTTGATAAAATCGAAGGAGACCTGACGCATGCGCAAAAGCGCTGAAGGTTCTCGGAAACAAACAGACAATACTTAATTCTTACTTTATTGTACGTTGTTTTTCAAATGTTATATCTTTTGTTTACTTAAATTAATTCTTACTTTGTTAAATATTATATCTTTTGTTTGAAATTGGTTACTTGAATTTGTTTACTTGTTTCGTCAACAACGGACAAGGACTAAATTACCATAAATCTGAGGACGACTGGGACTGGAAATCGAAATATTGTGTATTAAAATATAATAAAATTTAATAGAGCTTTAATGTGCATGTTGATCTAAAATTAAAATAAAAGGCCAACACACTTGATTAGGTCTTTAAAAAACATTTAAACATTAGAAATACATAAAGGACACGACCGGTTTCTCCTCAATGACGAGGCATTGACGAGTGAATATGATAAACAATAGCAGAGGATCGAAGGAAGTTTGTATCAAGATTTATATGATATATATCTAAATTGTCTATAATATTGCTTTCTTTCATTCACATCATTTATACATGTGATACATTGAAATCTAATAGAAAAAAGCAACCAAGTGTCAACTTTAATTTTCAGTTACTTAATAATGATTTCAAGAATTCAAAACTTACTCTAAATCAAATTCGTAGATTTCACTTATAATCTGCTAACAGAAAAGTTAATTCAAAGTACTATTCATTTTCAATAGAATTTTGAATTAACTTTTCTATTTGAAACTCATTTGCATGAAAGAAAAAAAAAATCGAAAGAGAGGCTTTGAATAAAAGCAGATTGGCAATGGCAAGTCCCTGTAGGTCTTTGTGGTTGTATTTATAAACACAGCAGGTCAAGAGCACGTGAATTAGGTGTAGGAGCAGAAGAGGCATTGTTCCCTTCTAACGATGTGGGTTCGGGAGTCTGTTCCCCACCAACCTCATTGGGTCAGAATAGAGTCCACGCGCCAACGTTGTCAGCCAAGAGACTCCCGCCACTCAATCTCATTTCGTAACTGATCTTTGTTTTGTTTTTCTCTTTTCCCAATTGTCTGCCCTTGCAGTACTTCTCCAAGCCACTTCAAAACGAACGAAAAGCCCATTGAAGTACTCTCTTGATATACTCTTCACAAGTAGAATTCAAAGACCACCCTGGGTTCCTATGGGAAAAACTGATGTTTTTTTATACGAAATGACTCTTCAGTTTTTAGTATTCATCAAAACGTAAGATCGAAACGATCAGGGAGAAAAGCAAGCACTTTGCTCTACGAAAAACGAAGTTTATTCAGACAACTCGTGATTTCCATTGTCGTAAATCGTCTATTTGGAAAACAATGATTAACTTATGGAATTTTTTGAAACATGAAATTCGCAACAAAATATCTAATGTCTGGAATTAATAAAAAAATAAAGATTTTTTTTTTTTTTATCTTTTTTCATCAGGAACAAGATGAGGTACTTGTTTTTGAAATTGTTGATAAGGATAAAAACTTATACAATGTATTATAAGTAGATTTAAATCATTGTTTTATACTCCTAAAACATGGAGAATAAAAACAATAATAATAAGATTTTTTTTTTTGGCCTTTACTTACTCTCTTCAGAAACAGAAACAGAAATTCTCTTGAAAACAACACAAAGAAATAATAATACCAAATAACTTAAATTAAAATAATACTAAAACTTAAATAAAAATATTTATATTTGTATTAAATTATCATTTTTAAATATTATTGTGTTTATTATTAAGTTTAAATCCTCCACTTTATTGGGATTTTAAAGGAATGAAAATTCACTTTTTTTTAGTTATGTTAGAAAATATCTGAGAATAAACGAGTCAATTTGAAATGAGAATATATTAAGTGAGAGAGATATTCTTGAAGCAAAGATAGTTTGCAAGTTATTTTGGAAGTATCTTGGATTTATCAATGTATAAAATATAAAACGTTCGTTAAGATTCAATTTTTTTTAAGCCAAAGATGAGGTACTTGTTTCTGAAATTGTTAGTAAGGAGAAAAACTCGTATAATGTATTATAATTAGATTTATAATATTGTTTTATACTCCTAAAACATGGGGAATAAAAACAATACTGTTTATTGGAGTATAAAATAATATCTAAATGGCGTGCCCATTTAAGTTGGTGTGCTATTAGGGGTGGGGGGAGGAGGGAGATGTTATTTTGTACAACCCGTGCTACAATATTCTTGTGTTAATTTAAACTTACAATTGCGTTTTAACGACATCTGAAAGTTAAAAGAGCACATTGCACAGTCGTGTTTTTTTCCTTTTTTTTTTTTAATCGTCCAATGCAATTATTTGTAGAATACTCAATTTACTAACAAGTAAGTAATATAATTTTAGCTATATAACCCATAATCTTGGACAACGTCAAATGTAGTTGTATCCAGAAATTTGGAATGGGGTGGTATTTTTAGTTGGTCTTAACTATTCAATAAATAAATAAATAAATAAATAAATAAATAAATAAATAAATAAATAAAAGCTGTGTTCTTTTCATTATGAAGGGAAGGTTTTTACAAATAAACGATGACCTTCCAACCAAAATAAAAAAGCAGATCGAAAATGCTACCATACATTTCTTTCATTTTCAGTCCATACCGACAATGAAAAAAAATAATGTTTTTAAATTAATTATTTTTGTCTCTGTCTTCACTTCATGTGAATCAATGGGAGTCTCGCATTAAAATTTGTGCAGAGAGTTTGATACACCTTGTATATGTGCGGTGCACTGTACATTAACCCTTTTCAAGTGGAAATTGAAATATTCCTAATATCCTAATGAAAGGATAAACATATCACCAAAGGGTGTATCAAAACTCTTTCTACAAATTTTAAAGGGAGTTAGGAAGCACCAAAACAAATTTTCGTTTATGAAAGTGTATCCGTCGACGGCAGCCTTCGGTGCTAGAGGACGCTTTTGGCTGGCCGCCAAGATCCCCTGATTTAACACGTGTCGATTTCTCCTCTGGGAACACATGAAGAACCTCATGTACGAGACTCCCATTGACTCGCCTGAAGACTCTGTCGCAAGAATCGCTGTCGCCGCTGCAACTGTTCACGAAATGCCGGGAATCTTTCAAAATGAACGGCAATGAATGCTTCCAGACGCTGTCATATATACACTGCTGTTACCGACCGCAACTTTGAGCACCTTTTTGAATAAACATGTTTTTCACACTTGTTTCCATTCATGTAGGGTTCATCTTGATGTTCCACGTCTCCTCTCTGGCTGATTCCAGCGCCACTAAATAATGCCCTCTAGCACCGAAGGGTGCCGTCAGAGGACATACTTTCATATACGAAAACGATTTGTCATGGTACTCTCTATTTCCCATTAAAATTTGTAGAGAGAATTTTGATATCTTCAATCTTAACTGTAACATTGATAAACTGGCAGGTCTACAGGAGGCTTTTAACTAATGTTCATATTAAAGTAAGTAATTCTGACTTATCAATCAAGAGGTTTTACAGTTTGGCCTCTAAAGGTAAAACAAAGTTAATAGGAGTCTTCCTTTAAAGGTCTATCTGTATTCTAAGGTCTGAATACCATAGGATAAATAGTTTAGAATTAATTAAAGGGTAACTTCTGTCTTTGAAATATATTATAGTAAATCTTTAACTTGTGTCTTTAGTGTTTTGTTGAATTTTTGACAAATGGCATCTCTTTATTTGTTTGAACATTTCTTAAATATTAAGTCGACGACGGAAACCAATGTGTTTCCCAGCATATGTTTGCAGTTAGCCTGTGTCTATGGGAAAGGTTAATGCAAAGAGACAATACTCCTGTAAACACAGATAGCTTAAGAAGTGAGATGGAAGATATGTAAATGCAGCGATCATTTTCCTCACGCTCGGTTGAATCTCCATGGACTACTAATAGCCGGCGCCAGGGGCGTTCCATGTTGCTTTGGAACCTTCCCCCTGAAAATCGAATCTGCGAATTCGGAGTCGGTTTTCGGTGTACGGTTGCCGGTAGCGGACAGTGGATCTGACGCACTAGTTGTGGAGACTCATCGGGCGGAAGGGCTTGTATTCACAGCCAGGACGGCTAGAGTTTCACGGCCGCTAAGTAATAGGGGAGGAAACCAAAGAGAATCGGGCAGCGATTTTTTCTCTCATCTCTCTTTTCTCTCTTATTCTCGTGTAACTGTTGCAATCAATGGAGTGTACACAGTAAAGATAGATACGAAAATCCCTTTGAGAGGCGGCAGGGCTCGTATTCGGACAACTGCTCTCTTCCCGCCGTTAACGATTGCCAAACAGAGAATCAAGGAAATTTACAAGCTTTAACAGTTTAAATGGGACAGTTTTTCAACAAAGAGAAAAGTGAAGTCATTGGCTTCTATTTTTTAAATACTAATACTAATAAAATATTAATATTTTACGAAATTATCTGTAAAGCCCAACTATTCCAACCATTCTAATCCAACTGTTTTGTTATATTCTAATTACCTGTAAATTGGTGTAGATAAATTATGTAAATTATTAAAAGAATTATGCTGAGGATGATCACAGTATCCAACTGCTAAAACTATTAGATTTCGTATTTGAGTTTAACTTTATAATGATTACAACATATTTATAATTAATATCACGTGTTTTCCAAATTTAACATTATGGAATCATTTACTTTAGTATATATATGTTATCTTTTTTAGTGACTTTTGGCTGGAAGTGCAGAGTTCGATCCCGGGCGGGAATTTTCCATTTAAATTCTTTTCTTAGAGTCCACTTAGCCCTTTTTAGAATAGATACCTGGTATCTTTCCAGCGGTTAAAAGGCGGGCGGGCATCAGGCTGACCACTCGACCTCAGCTTACTCCTGTTGGTCGGGAAACTGCGGGAGCTTTACCTCCTGCGATCCCAAGGGTCACGCAGACCCGATACTTTAAATCTTTATTTAATTAAATGCTCTCAATAAGGAAGTAATGTAATCAAAGCTCACATTCGAATAAAATTAATGACTAACTTTATTCCTGCATTCTTTTTTTCTATATTTGCAGTTTAGGAAAAGTTTTAATATTGAAACAGTTTTAATATTGTAATACACAATACTCCTAAAATGTCTTCTTTAATAATAACAACGATATTTCATTTTCTTTAACAGAAAACTTCTTCAGGTTGAATAAATGAGGACAAGAAATCTCTTTCATCTTCCTCAACTGAAGAAGTTTTATGTTAAAGAAAATGAAATATCGAAAACGAAAAACGAAAACGAAATATTCTTTAAATATATTTAAAGAAAACATTTTAGAAGTATTGTGTATCTCTTGATTAAACGAAGAATATAGTTTTAATATTGATAACATGTTAGGAACACGGTATCATTGATAACCATACTAATAAGAACTCTTCGTCATATATTCGTTATACTGTTGTATAGGTCATGTAATATGTTAAAGACTTTATTGCGAAAGAAAAACTTGAAAAAGAAGAACGATAGATTCTGTGAAATATCGTTTTCTTATAGGTGATATTAAAGAAGAAAGATATAATCATTAATAATCCTTTGTCATAACTTAGTGAAGTATCAAACATCATCTGATTTAAGTCTAAGGAATGTCGATAAAAATAGAATATTCGGAAAAATGGAATAATCGAACCGAACAAAAAAATGCAAGAAAAAGTAATCGACAAACACAATTAAGGTTTATGGAAGCTCTGAAGCTAACTTTATTTAAATCTTAAGTACATTTACTTGAATTTAATTTAAAATTTTTAATTAATCCTTGATTACAATATTCAGCACTATTTATAAATAAGCTAATAAGGAAATAAGGGAATTATAATTGGCACAAAACTTTGGAATATCCACAACTGCTGCTGATAGGTCAAATCTTTAAAAAAAAATATTATGAGGCTTGATTTTGTAACCTGGGCCTACCATTATAACTTCCTATGGTAAGTAAGCATTGATTTATTATGAAGACATTTTAACAATATACTGAGATCTTTTGGCACATTGAATTCTTGGTCATGAATTCAACGTCTTTCAAAATTAACAATAGCGTGCATTTAACACACTGAATCACATACCAGAGCTTCCTAATTCATGAATTATCTTGATCACAGATTAACAAGATTTAATTTAACTGTGAACATATCATTTAGTTGCATTCTTATATATGTTTTCAGTTGTTTTCTTATAAATACGAGTATTTATATTCTTTACATGTTTTCTGGTTCACTGAGATGTAAGATACTGGGCAGATTCAACTGACGATGGTCAGGAAACCTGAAATAGGCTATCTTGGATTCCCGGTATCACAATTTCCAAAAACAGATCAGTGAACTCTTTGTCTTGTGCGTTTTTTGATTTATTTCTCGTGTAATGTTTCCAAGCGCGTTGAATTTTTGCATTATATGTATTCTTGTATAATTACCATATTGTTATACGTTACAAGCATTACAATAACCTCCCAATGCTTTTTGGTTACTACCCTTACCTTAGGGATAAAAAGTCACTGTACACTATACGACATTTTTTTATAATATTTATCAAGTACAAATTTGTTAAATTTCCTGTCCCCGTTATTATGTAAAAAACACTGACATGGGTTTTATATCTAGTCGTTATTAAATTGACTTACAGGAAAAAAGAATTCAGCAGCTTTATTATTAGTCTCTAGAAATTAAAAATAAATTTTACCCTGCTCTCAAGTTTCTTTGCTTGTATTGATGTTATCTTCACAATGTTATCTTCAATCTTTTCAAACGACGACAATATACGTTTAAAATTTTAAAACTGCAGCGATGGCTGGAATACCCTGTATTTGTAATCAATACCAGTTGCTACAGAGGCGGTCTCATCTGAAGACAGTCTTTACAAGACAGTTCTAAGCAACGCGTGTTCTTAAACCCTTAGAGAAAGATATTCGTTCGGTAATGTGGTGTCTTCTCAAAGGATCAGATGAAAGAAAGCCGAAACAAATAAGGCGTTCTCTTTCATTAAGTGCTTCGGTTTGCTTGGGAAAAAAAAAAAAAAGAGCACAATGGCGCAGCATAAGAAAGGGAGAGCACAGTTGCGTTTTGTGACATCGGAAACTGCTCTGTCCCAGAATGCTTCGTTTAATTTCAACAATAAGGTGAAACAGTATCGCTGCAAATCGCCATCATTACTGGTAATCGTTGGTTGGAGGTGCTGCTGCCCTCTGATGCGCATTTATAGAACTATTTTTGATAAAAAGAAAGGGCGGATTTTTTTTATCAGAAGATATTACATAAATCTCTTGAAATTCTGACATCACCTGAATGCATTGAGGGATTGCTTATATTGTCAACGAATTCACAATGTTGTACATTAATGACAATAACACAACTACATTCGTAACCGACAAATTCGCATAAATAAAGTATAGGAATTATTAGCTTACTGAGGAGGGGTTTTAGTAGGAATTGTAACCTCCGCAAGTCCAAAAGGTGAAGAAATGTGGATTTATTGTTTGTTGGGAAAGTAACCTTCGTCTTTGTCACCTACGGTACTCCCTCATCCATAAAAAGACGCACAATTTTTCTTTTTTGTTTTTTGATTCAAAACTCAACATAACCTCTTCATTGCAAATTATTGGGCACGCCCTGGGTTTTGTTTTGTTTTGTTTTTTTTTTTTTGTTTTTGTTTTTTTTTTTTGGGGGGGGGGGGATTTGGATTGAGATTTCCGATGACATTTCATTTTATTTTATTTTACTTTTCGAACATCCAGTGGATAAATTTGGGCTACGTTTTTCTAAGATCTTTTAACAATACGGACAACAATGTTTACTAGAAAGGTAAGTATGTGTCCTTCAGACCTCAATCTACATACGATTTAACTTTAAATACAAGAAAGACGTGACGAAAGATTTTCCACTACAGCTAGGATCTTGTTTGTTCATTCTTTTTGTTTTGTTTTGTTTTTTTTTTTTGTTTGTTTTCTTAATAAAGTCAAATAGGTAGTAATACCTGACTATATTATTACACTAACAATATACTATCGTAACGGAGTGCTCCCAACTGCTTGAGTTAAAAAGCTTACTTCTAATTTGTCTAATTCTATTTGATAGAATTTGTACTTATATCCCTGCTCGTTACAGCAGCAATGAGCTTTGCCTGTGTTATGGCATCAAAAATGATTCAGTTCTTATGAAGTAATTTATAACTTTTCATAACTAGAATATTAGTCTAGTAGAAGAAATATAAAAGCTATAAATTCGATAAATTCGATAAATTAAAAAAACATAAAACTATACTTTTTAAACTAAAAATAAAAAATAAACATGAAAATAAAATCTAGAAAATTCATGTGGCACAAGAATTTTCTATATTTTATTTTAATGTGTATTCTTTATTTTTACTATACTTTTTCTTTCTTTTTTATTTCTTTTGATAAATTTAATTGCTTACTTTTAAATAACACTATAATATAGTCTAATAAAGTCTCCGATAAGTAATGTAAGGAGTTCAAACGAAAGAAAAATCTGGTCGTCATTATTTTTTAAGTTTCAAATTCACCAAATTACTGATACTAGGAAAATCTTAAATTAACAAACTTCATCAGAACAAAAATTAATTATCTCCTCCCATCTGCTGTTTTGGGATAAAATGCCCGTTTCCTGATCATAGTAGTAGTTCCTCTATAATATCCCAAAATTCAGCTTTCTAAATCTTGAAAGAAAACCAAAATCAACTACGCTTTTTTTTTTTTATTGCAGTGAACAAAGATAGATAGATATTCAAAAATTGATACACCAACATAGTTTCCTTGTTTTGTTTTTAAAATTTAGATGATGCCCGGAAAATTCAATACAATTTGCATATTATATTTTTTTCCTCTTTCTGCTCTTCTTTCTTTTAAATAACGTCATAAATCGATCTAGCCCTGTTTATCATTGATCATTCTCCCGCCAAACCTTAATGAGGTTTTAATGGGAGACGGCTGACTCATTGGCTCACATTTCTCATCAGATAATCTTTTTTTTTTCCTGTACCCTCTAATTTTCATGTTTCCTTGGTATAAGGTTCAAGAGGGAGATGAGTTGTTTGATCTCCATTGAATTATCATCAGCAATTGATTAGAGCAGATTCTTACTAAGGCTTTACTTGGAAATTACAATTATTACATTCCAATTAAATTTCAGTTGAGATTTCTATCAATCAACAAATTATTACCGATAAGTTTAACTGAAACCAAAGAGATTCACGAGATGAAGTTCATCAATTAGATAAGTTAATAATTACGGACAACTTTAAAGACAATAGACGACCCTATAATCTAGCGGAAAAGCATTTTTGTATTAAAATCTTCATATGTTAATAGTATTTTTTATTTTGATCATTTACCAGGTTAAATGGCAGTCTTTAATATTGAAGATGGACATTATGTAAATGACAAATAACTTATAATCATTTTGGGATATACATAATGCATTGAAAGCAGATAAAATCTAGCTGAATATATGTTTCTTGTTTTCTATGTCAGTAACTCAAGAGGAAATCCTGACAGACGTTTATTACGTGGCATTCTGTGATCAGCAGAAATAAAAAATAAGCAAATCCAAGTATTTCAAATATTTGTTTTGTTTGGCAGAGCCATTGGCTAATATACCAGCATCAACTATGATGCTGAACTCTTAGGTTTGTAATTAATACTGTACATACTCCCTAAGGAAATCAATACAAGTTACTATTAAACTATTATTTATATATAGTAATGTATTACAAATGTTATTTTTATATTTGGAACTTGGTACCGGAATCCATCGGGAAAGAGGATAGTAAATAATAATAATAATAATAATCAGTAAATACACTGATCTAGCACACGAGCTCCAGAAGCAGTGGAGGCAGGATCGAGTACGTGTTGTACCCATCGTTCTATCTGCCACTAGTCTGGTGCCTCACACATTGCACCACAGTCTCAGCACACTAGGACTTCACAAAAACACTTATGCACAACTGCAGAAGGATGTGGTACTCAACACTACACGCATAGTTAGGAAATTTATGGACACAACCACACATCCCTAATCATTCTTGCACACGTCTTTACACTTGGCAGTATGTGCTTTGGTCCTTGACCCGCCATATTGGCTTTGCTGGGGAAACCCAAGGTTTGAAACATACAAACATAATAATAATAATAAAAACAGCAACATTTGTAATATCACCCCTTTCTCCAGGTAGAGATGGATCCCGGTTCCAAATCCTGTAGCAGCTGATGGGATTCAGTATGAGCCTAGATGAGGAGTCCTCGATATAAGCCTAAATCATAGACACTTAATATCAATTCCTTTTCTTCATCCACCTGTATTTGCAAATGAAAAAAAAATATTATTCAATCCCTCAGTTGGGAGGAGGGGCTACATATAAACATTTTAAATTTTTATAACACAATTCCTTTCAAGTTCTTTTATCACAATTATTGTAGAGGAAGAATAATATGAGAAAATAGATATGATAAAATAAAATAAAGTTATATTTCTTACAATTATGATTTAACGGGCGCTGCTCATATCAATTAACCAAAGAATAGCCGACATACCTGGTTAAAAGATGAGAATTTAATGAAGATTAAAAACTTAATTACAAACGACAAAGGTTTCGAATTGACAACGCAATTCTTTAACAAGCAATGGATTTTTACAGGCAGATAACGTGGTTTTATACAGTGAATATGGGAAATATAATGTCACAAGGTGAAGTCACAATAAATTAACATTGCGGCGTCATATAGCTATGTGGAGTCCTGGCGGCGATGGCAGGACCTGGTGCAATGAAAGGACCTGGCACTGGAAAATAGATGCCCATATGCTGGAATGTAAATAAAGTTCAATATACGAATCCTGTTGGTAGAGGAAGACGATAGTAAAGATCTGAAAAATAAATTAAAATAATTAATTAATCAAATTTTAACTTATTGGATCTCTTTTTTTTAATTTATTATTTTTATTTTTTAATTAATTCTTGAATTTGTATTTCTTACTCTCAACTAGATTTAAAGAAGCCTATTTAGCCTTGAATTTATTATTGCTGTAAACAGATTGGTGCAGGGTGAGCAACTTAAAACCCTCCCGCCTCAGCTATTCTGTGCTGCCTCAGCTATTCAGTTGTTTTTATTGTCGATGACACGATATGGTCTCAAATTTAAAGAATTTAGTATCTTTTGCCGGTTTTAAGTTTCTCACCTTGTATTATTGCTATACGTAGAATATAAGTCGTAATTTTTTTTACAAGATTAACAAAACTTTTAAACTTAACTTTGTTTAAAATTTATTAACATTACTAATTTAAAAAAAAATCCGTTTTATCTTTATTATCCCGATTAATTTTTAATGAATTAGGATATATTTTTTCTGAATTCGATTCCAAAGGTTATGCTTGTCCAAATTCCAATCATGTAATAAATATTTGAGCCTCTCAAACATATTAAATTAAAAAGTTTAAATTCTAAAGAACCGTATCTATAGATAAGGTTTTAATGTATTTATCGGCAATTTGCTTAGTTGAGTCAAAAATATTGATTGTAAGAATATAGGATTTTTTATTACTTTTCTTTGTCACGGAAAACATTCACTAAGAATATCTTTTTTATTTCCACAGATACAGTAGTTAATTTATTATCGTAAATCGTATTTGTATTGAAATAAAGCCATCAAAAGATTTTTTTTAATGCATTGCTATTGAACATATTTCTCTATCTTTCTTGAATTATTAAACTTTGATTTGTTACAACGGTAACTGTCATCAAATTAATGTGTAACGCATAAAATTAAATTTCGTTTAATGAAAACGGTACAGCTGTTGTATTCTTTCCTATTTAAACATAATTCAGTCTTCAGGTATTCATATTTTTGCAAAGCAAAATTTTTAAACTTATTAGTTCGCCATTCAAAACAGGGTAAAATTCATTAAAAATACTTAAAGTAACACACATAGATTAAAATATTAGGCTAAAGAACTTAAAAACATTGAACGTTACTAGTTTCAACCCCCTATTGCGGAGGTCTTCAAAGAATGATTTTTGCTGCTTAAAATTGTTATTGCAGATACTAGATAGTTGGATCGAAATATAACTAATACTATTTAACGATATATTTATTATTATTACAGCTATTACGATTATTATGTTTGTATGTTTCGAACCTTGGGTTTCCCCAGCAAAACCAATATGGCGGGTCAAGGACCAAAGCACATATTGCCAAGTGTAAAGACGTGTGCAAGAATGATTAGGGATGTGTGGTTGTGTCCATAAATTTTCTAACTACGCGTGTTGTGTTGAGTATTATAGCCTTCTGCAGTTGTGCATAAGTGTTTTTGTGAAGTCCTAGTGTGCTGAGACTGTGGTGCAATGTGTGAGGCACCAGACCAGTGGCAGACAGAACGATGGGTACAACACGTACTCGATCCTGCCTCCACTGCTTCTGGAGCTCGTGTGCTAGATCAGTGTATTTACTGATCTTGTCTGCGTGAGTTTTCTGCATGTTCTTGCTGATAGGCACTGCAATATCAATGAGATAGGTCTGTTTGTTGACCTTATCAACAAGTGTGATGTCAGGTCTGTTGTGATGCGATTATTATTGTTATTATTATTATTATTATTATTAAGTATTTACTTTTACCTAATTAAATAAATAAATTAAACGTATATGAAAGCAAAATTTTAATTAATCTTTATATTAGTGATAAAGAAATCGAAATTGATTCTTATCCTATATAAAGATGTTATTATTATTTTTTATTTTTTTTTATAAATTAACAACTTTTATACAAAACTGTCATTTTTCATTGAACTAAACAAATGTATGTGTGTATAAATTTATATAGCATTGTTAAAAATGATGATGTTGTAGTTATAAGAACGAAGGCCATTTCAGGTCCAAAAAATGGGTAGATTGATTTACTTTTTTAATACCACACAAATTCTTAATATTGGGAAATATTTGACACGAATCATGGATGTATATAGCTCCGCCCCGCTTTCCCTGACCAGTGTTGTAGGCTACATCAGCCCCAGTGTGTGATACCCAAGGATTTAAAAAAAACTTGTACAGAGGCACTATACATACTTAGGTTTAAAAAATAATACATTAATAATATTATCTTATAACTTATAATCAAAGGATTTATGGAGCATTTAATACGAAAGAAAAAAAAAGAGCTTGCGGAACGCAGCCGGAGTCCGTGGAAGGTGGGCGCCCGTGTGCGGTGCACATATCGCGACGCCTCATGTTCCTGACCCTTACAATTGATTGAAATTTACAAAAAAAAATTAAAAAAAGAACGGCAAAGTGTAAGAATAGATGTGACAGGTAATTCCAAACGTATTTACATCTTTAACGAAAATGAATTAAAAACAGTCAGTTGAAAACTAATTAGAAACATCAATAAAAGCTTAAATTGGTGTAATTTAGATAAGTCTTTATAAATGTGTCTGTTTTTTGTTTGTGTTATCATCTGCGTTCTGGGATATCACGTGAACACCCTATTGCCCAGCGTCTCAGCACTTGCCCTTCGCTGGGATTACGATAGAAGCAAAGAAAGATAGATGCTGGCTATTGGTGAGGACAATTAATCGGGCGTCCGCCTGTGGTTTCAGGTATAACAGCTGTTAGAGATTTTCACAGCGATGATATCCCACCAGGCGCACGGCCAAGTAAATTGCAGGGATTTAGGATTAGGCGTTAATCTTTCCTTAACCCCCTTTCTCCATACGTGAAAGGAAGAAAATGGCTTGAAAACAGGGCGGGAAACAATTCATGTGTTATTAATTTCGAAACAGAGTTCAAGGGGTCTTTTTTTTTTTTACTTCAGAATTCGGTAGAAAAAATTTTCACAATAAATATTACAACATACGAACAAAACAAAAACAAATAAAAAAAACTCCTGGTAAGTCTAAAGCCTTCAATTATAAATAGAAAGTAGTTGAATTTTTGTTTCAAAATGCCTGTTTTTGTTTTTGGTTTTTTTTTTTTTTTTTCGTACTGATGTGCTTTATTTTTGATATGCTTAAATACGCTTTAATTTATTTTTTTTTATTTTAATATATTATTACAAAACATAGCCCCATCAGGATTACAAATAAATCCCAACCACAAGTACTAGGAATTAAAATACATTTAAGTACCGGGTAATACAAAATAAATCAAATACTTATAAATATCACAAAGTAAATAAAAAATCATTATCCGTAGTGAGGAAAAAAAATCTAGAAGTTTTAATTCTAGTCAATCAAAGCATTAAAATATATTGTTAACCAATTTCAAATATATTTTTTTAATTTTGAAATTATAGAAAATTTTAGCAATTTTTTTTAGATTTATTTATCACATATTGTAATATTTTATTGGGGGGGGGGGTAATCTCCATAACTATCAACAATTTTTGGATATTCTAATTTAATATTCGTTAAGTGAGTTGGTATTTTAAAAAAGAAAGAAAAAAGAGGGAAGGTGCTTTTAGGCTTATGATACCATGAAGCCTTACATCCTCGGTTTGTCTGTCTGTCTGTGGACAAGTATCAACTCAGCAACCACGAGGGCTGGAGACTTGATTAGTGTCGTTGAAATGGTCTTGCCAAGAGCAGGGCCCCACAAGGGGGGGTCAGTTGGTCCCTCAGCACCGGGGCCCGGCCGTCAAAGGGGCCCGGGCTTGTCGATTTGGAGATTCCCTTTTATTTTTTTATTTTTTTTATTTTGTTTATAACATGCGGGAGGGGGGAAAGGCCCGGTATTGCATTTGATACCTAGTCCCGGAATTTGATGTGGGGGGCCTGGCCAAGAGTTGTTCAGAGTCGTAGAGTTTGTGTCTCTAGCTGGTCGGGCTCCAAGATAGCGATGACGATTAGTAAACCAATCACAATGCTTCGCAACGGCTTCTGATAAGTGAATGAAGAAAATTATTCAAAAGCTATTGAATTCAGTCTATTAACAAGGTTTGAGCTAAGAACGACGATTATGTATATATATATATATATATATATAAATGAATGTTTCTTTCTTTCTTTCTTTGTCCTTTATACACTCCTAGGCCCTTTGACCTATCTGCACCAAACTTTGCAGAATTACTCTTTAGGGCCCTGCGGAAAAGATAGGCTACCTTAGAACCCTGAAGGTAAAATCCCTGAAATATCCAAATATCCATCTGATGGTGACAATGAGAACTACACAAATATTGTGTAAAGTGAAAAATTCGCTCTCCTATGGGGAGCAGGGACACCACACTTGGGTGGTGGAAGGCGATACGGCTACCTAAGTTTCCCACCTCCAACCGAGACCGGGCCCTTATATTTAGGCACTTCTCGGGCCCCCAAGTCAATTGCAATAAGTGAAAAATTCGCTCTCCTATAAGGGGCAAAGACACCATGGGCCTAAGTGTCCCACCATCGACCGACACCGGGCCCTTATATTTAGGGTATCTTCTCGCCCCCCCCCCCAAGTCTATTGCAAAAAGTTAAAAACTCGCTCTCTTATGGGGGGAGGGCAGGGACACCACACTTGGGTAGGTGGAAGGCCACACGGCTACTTAAGTATCCCACCTCCGACCGACACCGGGCCCTTTCTTTCTTTGAGTGGCATTGCAACGCATGCCGGGTGCAGCTAGTAACATGTAAATAGTGATTTTTCTGTATTTTACATTATATAGATAGGAGCTACTTGCATCTCTTTTTTTTTTAATCATTATTAGGAATTTAGTGTATTAACAAGGTTTGAGTTAAGAATGGCGATTATTCCATATAAATAGGGGGTGGGTAAGATAGTATGGGGTCGCAAATAGACTCGCGCGCGCATTTTCTAGACCACCCCGGCGCAGTCTATTCTAACGTAAAGGTAACTCAATCTGTACTCTACTCATCCTTCTTCAGTGTTCATGAGTCTATTGTGGTGAATTTTGAATTGTAAAGTTTTCAATAAAAATAGCTTGTTAGCTTATTATAACTTTTGAATAATTTTCTTCATTCACGTATCAGAAGCCGTTGCGAAGCATTGTGATTGGTTTACTAATCGCTATCGCTACCTTGTTTCTTCCAAGAAAGGCTTATACATAAATCCTATGAAAAGACAACCTGACGCCACTCTTTGTGTTTCATAGTTGATGGTTGGTCACTTAGTTGGAAAATTTACATTCTCATTTTATCTGAGATAAACATTAACAAAAAAAAAAAAAAAATTATTACAATCCGAGCACAGAAAAAAAAAATGCTCTTTTTGTCAAAAAATTTCCTAAAGAATTTTCTGAATCTACTTTCTTTTTTTGACAGATTGCATTTTTATATTACTTTGTTTTTTGTAAGGCCGTAAAAAAAAAATATTAAAAAAGAAAGTATGTGATCAATGCCTTTTGTGGTGAGAGGTTAGCTGCCCAAGGCAGCTGCATTTCCTCAATTTATTGTCCGTTTTTATTTTGTTGTCTTTAGTTTCTGAGGGTCACTTGTCATCTTAAGAATATATTTTATTTCTCTTGTACGCCTTTTGAGTTTTTGCTTGCCGAGTAGCCCTGCCTGATGAGAGCCTAATAAGCTCGAAACAGCTGTCCCAGGGTCTCAGCTTGACTCAAAAGACTTTCCGTTATCATTTTATTAAGAAAAGGCTCGCCTTATTTGTAATATTCAAGCAGATCTTCACTTTTTTCTGAATTAAATTAAATAAAATATTTAAATAATTATTTAATGTTGCTTAAATCCAATTAATCAAATCAAAGTCATGATTAATGGTTTACTAAACACTTGGGAAATCCTTGTGTATATTCTATTGTTTTTCTAATGTCGTAATTGTTATCACATTCTTGGAAAGTTTTAGGATATATGGTACTTTTAGTGACCCCGCAAGGAAGAGCTATTAGGATTCCCGTGACTGCGCTTAACGCCCTCTGCAGCCCAAACCGGAAGTCAGAGCCCCATGAGTTAAACTCTCAATGACCTGGAGGTTTGACGAACAATCCGACTTTTAGCTGGCCATTGACCGGGTCAGGAAAATGCTGGTAATTAGACAAAATTGGGGTCTATCTATATTGAATCGACTATTTTGAGAACGAAAAGCATATCCACGATCCAATGTGGCCATTTCGGTTTCAAGGTAGCCATTTACAGATTAGCTACAAACTACAAACACTTGCTTTTTACCAAATTCAAAAGTAAGATCGCTGTAAATAAATAGGCAAGCCAAATTAGAATCTTTTACCGTTACATGAATAGCTAGCTCTTTTGATTATTTAAATATTTGAATTATGAAGGATACTTCTTTCTTATCTGTTCCTCATAAAAAAATTCGCTAAAGAACACATAATATTACTTACACGCGATTACCACAACAATATACTATTTTTCTGTTACACCGGAAGTCTCTCTGAAAACTTAGGTGTAACTTAGGCTACAATATAATTGGAGTAACATTTTTTTTGAAAATTCTTTTAAATAAAGCCAAAGTAATTGTTCAAAAAAAATTGGTATTTAAACTAACTGTTCAACTTTTCCAAATAATTAGTTATTGTTGCTGTATTGCAATAACAACCGAGTAATGAGAGTCGTATAATGACTAGCCCACAATTCCTATATATGGTTCCAATTTATGGTAAAATCAATAGGAGCTCGCACTGACTACTATCCATTTACTGTTACAATGTCAAGATAGATAGTTTTAAATTATCGTGACTGTTCGCTCTTTATTGCTAATGTTATAGTAACTCTATTCCCATTGAAGTCCAATGTGTTCTAAAATGAAAATATCTTGCATTTATTAGCTACGACTATGAAGTTGTAACTTCGTAGGATTATGGAGGAGAAGTAGGTTGTACTTCTATCTCTGTACGTCCGTCCACCAAACTCTAACTGCTATGCTCAATGTTTTCCTCTACAATGTATATTAGGGAATATTCGATTAACCATATAGTATTCCTACCATTTAGCCAAAGAACTGCCGAAGGTCTCAGAAGGATTGATATTTTTTAAAATTTCAATTGTATTCACAAAATTTACACAATTTAAAAAATTTGGAATAATTAAATGGATTTAAAACTGACAAGAGCTCTATTATTTAATGTTTTTGGCTTTCTTCCAAAAGCTTCAAAGAAACGCTTTATAGATTTATTCTTCAAATGAAATTACTCTGAAATTGTTTTGAATGTAACGTATCCAACATTTACAGAAGGAAAATAATTTATCTTTTGGACCCTTCTAAATTCGTTTTTTCTTTAATTTCGATTATGAAAGGAAAAAGAAGGCTTAATTCCACACCGCCCAATACGCTTTTACCAAATTTTAATGAATAATTACAGTGAAGCTGTTGCTATGCTACGATCCGAAGTAAACAAACCAAATCCTCCTGAACTTATAATTTTTCTTAACAATTTTTTCTGATACAGCTATATCCCTCGTTTTGTTTCTTTCTTAATAAATGCAGCATTTCTTTTTTTATCAAAAATCGCAAACGATTGACTTAATCGTTGGAATCAGGATCTCTCGGTGAATAGAAAAACTTTTTATCATGGCAACGTTTGAAGTAGATACAAAAATAACGTATACTGTTATTCTTGCAGTCCTTTCAATAACAAACAAATTGACATAATTAATTGCGGAAACTTCTTGTCCAAATACTATACGACAAAAATAAACATAGGAAGGAAA
>JAFIDM010000001.1:50732393-50754384 GCA_023159025.1 Thereuonema tuberculata | reverse complement strand
CATTACTGTATCATCAACATACCAGAAAGGCCAGAACAATAAGCTAAGTCAGTTCGTAACAGCACAGATCAAATTAAGTAATTTGTATTTCATAATACAAATAACAATGGTTCAAAGTTATTTTTCCAAAATAATCGATAAACGGTCAATCAATTTTCTATTAGTGTTAAAGATTTTTGGTATAAACTAAAAATGCACTACGAACCCATATTTGAAGCTTAAATTCCAAGTCTTGGATAGATCTGCTCGCCCTAAATCATTATAGAATCTCGAAATATTAATTTTAAAAAGCTTATATAATTATACTTATGTACCGCTGAACGTTCTTCCAGACAACGTCAGTTCGCATGTACGTCCGAGGTTCGAAATAGTAGAAAAATCCTGATGGACTAAAAGAACGTAGCGGACGTAATCGACCGCAGCGGGCGTATTTTCCCGCATCACATGAAGCCGATATTAACAAACCGATTACTCTGCCAGTGGTATAATGGTGTAGTACATACCTAACTTATAATACATATACAGTATCTACTTGTAAGCCATGATAAAAATCAATGCTCCAGATTTATGTATTTGCTATACTTTTTATTGTCATATTTTAATGTGTACTTTCTCCATTCCACCACCACCACCACCACCAAAAAAAAAAAAAACTTATGTTGGTTATTGTCAATGTTAGTGTACAGTACAGTACTGTATTTTTAGTTAGTTGAAATAAAGTACAGTATTTTGGCAATAGTGTTTTCAAGTTTCTTTATAAATGATGTTCGCGCAGTTGTTCCATTCGTTTTAAAGTCCTATTGTACGGAACATAACCCGAACATTTACCAGTACTTGCACTTCACTAAGTTCTTTATGAATAAGAAATGGCAGGAGAAGGAGAATAAGAAGAGATAAGTGAGTTATTTAGATCATTTTTTATTGCTTTTTTATATGTTCGAGATAGAGAATTACCACAAAAGGTATTATAGGTTTGTTCTAACTTCGAATACCCCGGAAGATTTAAGTTAAATAGAAAAGTTAAAAACCGCCAAATTAGGTTAGCATTTGATTTAAATAATTGGACTTCAGGAAAGGATAAAAAAAATAGCAGTAAAGTTTCGTTTCTTTGTAAAATTATCATAAAATTATAATTGCCCGAAGACATCCACGTACGGGGATGAAACTTGTTGAAATTTTAGCCTGTTTTAAATATATTTCAACATGTCTTACCACGTTTGTAACCTTTTTTATTACAACTCTTGTAAAATTGTTTATGTTCTTCATTTCAATTAATCTTTGAACTGTTTATTTTTAATTCTTCCTTAATTTCAGTAATCTCCAGTTGCTTCATAATTGAATATCTGTTTTCTGTTATTGTTGTTTTTGTTTTGTTTTGTTATATTCTTCCATATAATTTTGAAGCTTGCAACATAGCTAGATCCTGGGTTTAACATTCTAATTAATTTAGCTGCAAA
The DNA here is from genome assembly GCA_023159025.1 of Thereuonema tuberculata. Classification (NCBI taxonomy): domain Eukaryota; kingdom Metazoa; phylum Arthropoda; class Chilopoda; order Scutigeromorpha; family Scutigeridae; genus Thereuonema; species Thereuonema tuberculata. The sequence goes on along the minus strand of JAFIDM010000001.1, from coordinate 50,752,927 downwards.
TAAATGTGCGACTAAAAACACTTCATCTGTAGTATCCTGTAGATTGTAGTTGACTGGAGTTTAAAGCAACCATTAATTTATATCTTTTTTTCTACGTAGTAATCGTTCTTTAAAAAAAAAAAAGAAGAACGAAAAAGTAAGCTACTAAAACTGATTTGTTAAATCGTAAAGAATTTACAGGGCTAATAACAATAGAACATGAACACAAGCGATAATCATCGAAGGACTGAATGTGTTATTTTGCTACCATTCGACTCTGAAAATTATTGCCTCTTAACTGCCGCTGACAAGTCGACAATGGCGGTTCGTCTGGTCCGTAATGAAGCCCATCCGTCATCACGCGCTACAATGAAGTGCGCGGGCATAATGGTAGATGATGATCTCATGGGCCCACCGCCCTTGTTCTTGGGGCAGCGCGGCCAGCTGCCGTGGAAACACGGGGTTCCTGGGCGCGCAGTCGCCATTGTCTGGAGCCCCACCTTGACGTGAGCACCGCGAACGCGACCTGACAGTATCGCAGGTTGCAGGGCGCAGATCGGGGGAGGATGGCCCTAATGCGGACGGAGTGGCGGTAATGGACCCCGGCATGACAGCGGGGCTCGTTAAGCGAGAGCTACTCCACCCCCACTTCGGAGGGCGCAATTAAATGACCCGCGCAGGCGCACCACTAGGGAAATTTTACGGCGGTGCACCGCCATATTTCATGCATCCATCTTCCCAACTGGTTGTTTGAGGGAGGTGGTTCCCAGTGGTAATTGAACTGGATCTGTTAATCTTTCAATAGCACTTCAGAAATCATTTGGTGTAAAACAAATGCGTCATTAAACAATAATAATCGCTCGTCTGTGAATGGAAACACTCTTAAAAAAGAAATAACACTATTCAGAAAAAAGTCATTGTATTTCATTCATCCACGTAACGACAAGAGGTGACTTAATTGATTACTGTATTAGACTTACCTATTATCTGAAAAGTTTCGTGGAAAAGCTTTCAGAACTAGGAAATAAAGAACTAGAATAATTTTCCTGCAGACATTGAGGAAAATTCAGATTATAAAAATAACTTTTATAAAGTAAGAAATATAAATAATGAAAACTACATTGTTGGTTTCCGAATAATAACACACCGCTACGTGAAAAAGGTTACCACACTCCAATTTCCAAATAAATAAGCTGCCTATAATGTAAATATATCTAACACTTAACAATACACAGCGAATATTTTATTGTTTAGTTAGTACGGCCATTCAGTAACGTATTCAATTATACACGTAAATTTACATTAGTTCTATTTGATTTGTTATTTTATTTTTATTTTTTTAATAAAGATATTATCAGTTAAAAAAAAAAAAAGCTTAAATAATATCGCTTTACCATCACCTTCCGGTAATAATTCGATATTTTTGTGCGTTTGTGTTGAGTGTGACTCATCCCTTGCTCCATCATAGATCAGCTTCCTGATATTATTTTTCTTTTTCTTTTTTTTCGATCATAAATCACATTATAAAATTATTGTCGAATGTAAATATCTACATCACAAAAATTTAAAAGAGAAATGAAACATCACGAACTTCATTTTGTTTTAACATTGTCTCATTGTTACGAAAGCATTTACTTTGTTTTCTTTGAAAACCAGGGGGGATTGCATCTATTTATCGGGAAGAGTCACTTATTAGACGACAGCAGTTGTTCCTTGCTGACACGAGTTGATTGAAACACAAGTCCCTTCTACCATTGTCTAATTTGGACATTTTAATCTGTGTCGGCAGAAACACAAATCACGCAAAGGCAGAAAATAAGGGATGAGCGATCGCATTCAACGGGATGACACAAGCAGACATTTTGTTTCTCAGTAAATCGAAAAGAATGACAGAAATGGAATTAACTTTCCCTCGTAATTAATGAAAGACTCACAAGGCTCAATATTTACAAGGTTCTCGAGAAATACTAACAGCATTAACATACCATTTGAAAGACTAAAAGACAACTTGGAAATAAAATGGCGTCTAAATTTTAAACGGATGTCACAACTCTTTCTCTTAAGGCTTTCAATTCCAGGGTTACTTGGAACGAATTGTAATTATTAAAAGCAATTCGAAGCTGAAGGTATTTGTTCATTACAGTAAAAAAAAAAAACCCTCAACCAAATAAAGGCAATGTCTAATTACGACCATGATGCATTGTTTTTAGCAAGCATTTTAATTGCTGCAGTTAATGATTAATAATTTGTAGATATATAATAAAGGGTATGTTACCGTAAAATATTTATTTTTATTGAATACGTTATTTATACGAATATAAATTTATTCAATAAAAATAAATAAGAAAAATGCTAAATATTTTTAAAAAAAAAACCCAGCTAAAGCTTATTGTAACAGGCAAGCTTTAAACAATAATAATAATATTAATAATAATAATAATAATATTCCCTTCTCTCTCAAACAGACTACCTCCACCGACACAATCAGGTAGCGTCGATCGTTCATCAACAGCTAGCACACAAATACTCAGTTATTAAGAACACGGTCCCATACTACAAGTACGGTACTCACCACAAAGCGTACTAGAGTAACCCTCATATAAACTGTACTGGGACCGCCCCATTCACACAGACAAAACCATACATCACAACAGACCTGACATCACACTTGTCGATAAGGTCAACAAACAGACCTACCTCATTGATATTGCAGTGCCTATCAGTAAGAACATGCAGAAAACTCACGCAGACAAGATCAGTAAATACACCGATCTAGCACACGAGCTCCAGAAGCAGAGGAGGCAGGATCGAGTACGTGTTGTACCCATCGTTCTGTCTGCCACTGGTCTGGTGCCTCACACATTGCACCATGTTTCAGCACAGTAGAACTTCACAAAAACACCTATGCACAACTGCAGAAGGCTGTGGTACTCAACACAACAAGCATAGTTAAGAAATTTATGGACACAACCACACATCCCTAATCATTCTTGCACACGTCTTTACACTTGGCAGTATGTGCTTTGGTCCTTGACCCACCATATTGTTTTTGCTGGGGAAACCCAAGGTTTGAAACATACAAACATAATAATAACAATAATTACTGAAGCATTAAAAAACAGCTTATCACTTCGATTCATTAAATCACAAAATAAAACAAATAAAAATAAGACCTATTGTTCTGCTCTTGTTTAATTTCTTAATTTCGATTAAATTTCCAGCACGTTAAATTTACATTTTAGGTTAAATCACCTCGTTCAAAAATTAATTTCCTTGATTTAAAAAAGCCTTCAATCCCATCAGTTATTGGGAAAAGGTTTTTCGTTGTGTTAACAGTACAACATTTATTATTGTTGTTTCTTTGATCTCCGGGGTCACTGCCAGGTATGACGGTGACCTTCACTTAAGTTCTTGCTTTTCTGGGTTTTTTATCGGGGAGGGAGGATCGGGCTGAAGAGTCCCTTGCAGGACGAAATAGCCGTTCCCGATTCCCTTTCATAATTAATCCTGAAAGGCAATTTCTTTATTCATTGTGTTGCTCTTGTAGGTCTTGTTCGAAAAATAAGACCTACGCTAGAGATTTTACCACAAAAAGATAATAATGGTTAAGTAATCCGTTGGTTCCTTGACTAAGACAATACAAACACCGTACATTTTCTCTGTTATCTTTAATTTGGATGAAGGAACAGAATAGAACTGATAACTAAACAGAATTGTCAGCTTTTAATTGTCGTTATTTGAATATCGTTACAAACCTATTTCAGTGTATGTCTATTTTGCTCTTACTGATTAAAAATTTTTCTTGAATGACTGTTTTATGCTTAATATTAGATAAATACAAAATTTCGTTTGTCTGTAGTTCTTTTATTAATTTGCTCCATGTTTTTTCTAAACATAATAGAATTACAATTTAGATCAACACCAGCCTTTTTTAGACAGAAGGAATAAATGAATAAATAAATAAATAAATTTTAAATAAATAAATTCATGAAAATTAAACAATTCATTACAGAAACATCGTTCATTTAAAAGTATCAGTTTTAAAAGAGAAAATTATACAGAAAAGAACAATTGAAGAGAGTATTAACTAGAAAACAGATTCTTGAAAAAAAAAAAGAATAAGAAAATTATTTTTAATAACGTAGCCTTTTTAAACAGGTTGTTTATTTAATAAATTAATATTGGTAAAAATATTACTTTTGTAGGTGATAAAAATTGTTGATGGTTTATTGAAATGTAGAACTGGCAACAACTTTATTAATAACCGTAAATAATGGTTAAATAACACAAAAGAGAACCTTATTTTAATTGTTGGTCTAAATAAGTGGAGCTCGAGTGACTTCATTTGTAAAAAGCAGTGAATAGCATTAACATATATAAGATAACATCCAAAGATTACTCAATTATTTAATATAGTCTTTCTCTCTCTAATAGAAAAAGCGCTCCAAAGATTTAGTTAATGTTATTAAAAAATGATTCAGTCACTTTATAAATAATGATATCTAATAAAATTGCAGAATAATGCTTTTCAGGAAAAGAGGTTTTTTTCTCTCAAATAATATTCACTTTTTTTTTTTAATTTTGTAAATTGAATATAAGACCTATTTAATTATTTATTTACTTTTTCAAAGCAAATTAAAACGAACATACTGAATTTATTACTGAAGGAATGAAACAGTCGTCACAAGGTGTTCTCCCTACCTTTTAAGTGCATTACCTAACACCTGCTGCCAAGTTAAATCACACATGGAGTCAGAAACTATTGATCATGACAATATCAATTCTTATCTGGCAAAGTATTAGTTAAGATACATTTCGTGTATGTACAATAACAATCTTGAGACTCTGCATGTAGTTAAACCAATCATCATTATTTACATATTTAAGTTTTAATTTTTGGATGTCATGTCTACAGCTGATGCATAAAACTCATATTTGGTTACTTAACACATTTTTATTTCTTAATAAAAATTGATGCATTTCAACTGATAACGCATTTTGTGCTAAATCAATTTATTAAGGCTAGTTTCCCATAATTCTGATTAAAAAGTAAGGTTTGTTTGTTCATAAATACTGTACATATTTTTGACCAATTTAAATGTGTATATTGCAGATAAGAGTAGATAAATTAATATGTGGAACATATCTGTAAATGAAGTAAAAGCTACCACACTGGATAAAATTCACAAAAACTGTATTAAAACATAAAATTACTAACGCTTTCAACCTGAACCAGCAAGTCTTTTTCAAGAGTAGATTTTCTTATAAGATTTGCTTAAAATTTTGTATGAGTATTATATGATATTTATACAATGTAGCTATTAATTTTTTTAAGAAAATTTTTTTTGGCATAACTTAGGTCGTAATTAGTTTGTAATATTTTTGAATTTATTAAGTCCTAATTGCAAACTTATAAATTGTAAAGATTATTTATATAGGCTTTATCTAAGATTTTTTTTCTAGGCTTAGAAATCTGGGCCATAGTTATAAGAGCTGTTTCCATTCTGCTTCTTTTAATATCACAAAAACTTCATTTCTGAGTACGAAAAAAAGAAAAACCAATTTGTCAAAGCACTTCGTGAAATACCACAAGAATATTTACTGGCAACTCCAAATTTAATAATCACTCTCAAGCGTCGTTCAAGAAAGGTTCAATTTTACAGTTCTGCCCCCCCCCCCCTCCATTCAATCTTCATCAATTTGCCAAACATGCAAAAAGTCATCATCTCTCCTCCGCCCCCCCTTTCCTCTGTAAGCCCCTGCGCATCTTACAGGACTACCTCCATTCAAATTTAACGCTTCCTTTTTTTCCCTTTCCCCTCCTGTCAGGCTGTTGATGGCTATGACATGCTCGGGCGCTTGCAAGATGGAATTGAACTGACCTCACGCGAGATTAAAGAATAATCGCGGCAGAAGAGCGGTTTCCCCTCCGCGGGCCAGTGGCGGGCGGCGACGGCGGCGGCAGCAGCGAGCAATTTTCATCTATTTGCTCCAATGATTGTCGACGAGACATCATTCAGCCACGACAGATAGACCGATGGAGGAAAAAAAGTAATATAGTCTACCACCCACACTGCCTCGCTTCCAAGGGAAAATTGGAATGTTCAAAGCGACAGAAAAGCAGCTCGGTTGGAAGAAAGAAATACAGTCCATCAGAAATGCATAACGCAATGGAGTTGTTGTTCTTTTTTTTTATTATTTCCTATCTCTTTTCAGGATTGGTAGATCTATTTTATTTAATGTATCCACAGGTGCAGTAAATACCGTGGCTTTCGACAAAAATATTACGGCACGGATCAGATCGGACCCCAACACAACAAAAAACGCCGAAGTATAAGTCAACGATCCAATGCTAATTGGAAAAAAAACATGTATAATATTATTTTAAGTTCCTTAATCAATTAAAATTTACTTTATTTTAAGGAAAAATTAAAGTTAAGAAACTGACTACGAATAAAAGTTTATGTTTTAAATATTTATATTTTTGCTCTAATTGAAAAAAGGTTTTAGAATCGTCCATAATGCAGGCTAATCATCACATTGTTAATTCTGAATTTTGTTTATATACAATCGTGCAATCCTGTTTTTTTCTTATCTTAGTATATTGAGCTCAAATAAGTAATTATACCAAGTAAGAGAAACGAACAAAGATGTTTTTAAAAAAGTAAAAAAAGATTTAACTAATTATGTTTATTAAATTTAATATTATCGAATGACAGCGGCCATATTGGAATTTTAATGTGAAATAGGAATCTTCAAAGCCTCCACTTCTTCACAGTTAAGATAATATTTTTTTTCTTTCAAAGAAGATATTAGATAATAAAACTTATTAAATAATTGTTGATAAATAAAAAAGCTAAATAAAGATCTCTCTATAAGCAAAAAATGACATATTTGTAATTCATCATCATTTTCGACCATTTTCAATCTATTGCAGGATGAAGATCTCTCCAAGTTGTTTCTAGTTCTTTCGATCGAAAGCTATATAGATGTATTCTCCTAAGGTACCTTAGGAGTATTACATTTTTTTTTTTTTTCCTAAGGCAAACTTACTGTGGTTTGCACCATTCTACCTTGTATATAAATAGGATATATAAATCCCTAGATTTTTTTATATAATTGTTATATAACTTTTATATAAGCTGCTAGAGATATGATTCAGTCTGTAGTTAGCAAAAAAAAACCAAATTGGCAGATTTATTAAAATACTAAAATGGAGCATTGGTTATAAGCTCCAGGAAAAGTACACAAAACGAAATTAATATTAATTAATATTAATATATGCTTCAAAGCCAACATATCCTTGAGATCATTGTTGAATAGTTAACAGCAATATATTTTTCATGTATTTGGCATCGTAATAATTATATATATTGTGTATATATATTTATATAATTTATGATTATTGCGATCTGTACATCAGTATCTTTGTTAACCCCCTATTAATGATAATGAAGAATGAATACCGTAGACTAAAAATAGAAAATAAAACTGATTAACTGCTATAAGGAACTGGATTAATTAATCCTCTTTTACACGGATTTATATTCTGTAAATTTCCTTTCTTTAATTAGGGAAAGTTTCTTTTCTTTCTTTTTTTTTTTATTTCATTCTTGCAACTTAAATAATTAATGTTAAATTTCTTTTTTTAAGAAAATGAAACTTTGTAATGTTTTTATTCGGTGTTTATTTTATTTTCGTTTGTGTTGTCTTATGAATTTAAGATAAAATAAAAAAATAATTAAGATATAGAAACATAATGTTTAATGTTTAGAAACATAATGTTTGTGAATAACACAATCTTTTAATCATTGCAAGGAGAAATAATCCAAATAACGGTCCAGTAATTTACCAATTTGATATCTCTTGACAATAATGGATATAACATTGTAAAAGTTTGCATATAAATATTTTTAGAAATCGTTTATTTACTTGTATTTTTGTAGAAATTATTTATCTGTGTTTATCTGTATTCATTTATTTTTAACCGTTATTTATTCCTTTACTGATGTTCTGTTTATTTTTAAATGTTTTCCGTTACATCCGTTAAACCAGTTAATTAATTTAAATTCATTATGTTCTTGTCCAATCATTATGTATATTTTTAATTACTTACCCAATCACGTAAAACTATATAAATATTATAAAAACAAATGTTTTCATGTAATAATTAATTCAGTTCAGTTCCAGAACTTGACTCGTTGTCTTTAGATCTCCAAGACTCTCCCACAAACACCATCCAAATATCCTTCTACATACAGTATAGGCTTATGCTAAAGGTAATTGTCTTTCAAAACTGCAACTCTTTATCTTGTAGTTGTTGTAACTTTCTTTTACAGGGTATCAGCTGATTACTCACCAACTTCCATGCAGTGTTCTCTAAAATGTTAGTTGTTTGATGATTGTAGATTAACAAAGAGAATGTTAATTATAAAATAAATAAACTTACAGAAGATTTCATTTACGAAAGACAATATTATTATTTAGCTCTGAAAGCAAACATGAATACATTTCCTTCACTAATGCTAAATACTTTCAAAGTTTTGGATCTTAGGTCAATTCCCATCGCAATGCTTTTATAGCATTCATCCAAATCCTTTTCCCAGACTCATCGTATAACCCGCAGGCCTCATCTGCATCTATCGGGCCATTGGCTAGAAGGGATGTCGTTGGGCGTTAGGGACGCCTGATCAGAGTTGGAGGGAAGGCGGGGTGTGTTGGTTCAGAGAGACAGAGACCGGAACCTCCCAGTTTGTCCGCGCCGTGCACGGTCGGAGAGGCACGAGGCAAACACCGGCGGTGGAGCCAGACCGCCGGACCCCTGCCAAGAAACGGGTCTTTTAAAAGGCATGATGGAACGCTGAATTTCTTGGGCGGAAGAACAAGGAACGGGAGGAGGAGAGAAGATGCCAATTTGCTTATCTTCCATGCATCGGTGATAATGGCTGATTGCTTGGGAGGGTTACAGGAAAAGGAGGTGGTGGGCGAAGGGAGAAAAAGCAGTTTAGATTCACTTAAAATGGAGTGACCTCCTTGTTCACTGACGAGATTGAACAGAACAGTAAAACGCTTTCAAATTTATAGCAAAAAATAAAAGAGGGGAAACAGAGAAGAAAGATTAAGTGGTTGATAAAAATGAGAAAATAGGAAGTCTAAACACTAAAACCAAAAACAAAAAAATACAAATGAAGTTATGAGTTAATTTCAGAACTAGAAGCTTACAAGTCTAGTAGTGTTATTCTGTTTGTTTGTTTTTGTTTAATGATAAGATAATATATCACACACAAGTATCTGAAAAATAATGGATGAACACTGCTGACGTTCTAACAATGTGTAAGGTTACATTTATTACTTACAGTAATGACGATTAGGCATACATAGATTATTGTATTGAATGTAGTAATTTTGGATCTCTTCTTATGAAATAAAAAGGTAAATTATTCAAATGATGGACTACAATAATATATACAGTTTCGTTATAAAATAATCAGATCTCTGAATTTAAATTGTAACCAACTGTAATGTAATGTTTCTTTTTTTATATTTATAATAATTAGCGGGCAAGAAAGCAGATTACATCACATTGTTGTATTTCCCCAAGCTTTGTTTTAAAGTTAGCAGCAGGAGTAGAGATCCGTTGAACAATCCTGAAGCAATTCTGCAATGCCTCGAATATGTTCAAGAACAATATTTTTTCATAATGACAGCATGAAATTTCATTCGTATCCCTTTTCTTGCGATTTTCACTAAACTGAAATTAAGCAAACATCGTTTGTTTCCAGGCTGCGCGGTTGCATCTTCCCAGTGCTTAATTTTGACGCCTTTTTTTCTTGGTATCTTCTTTTGTTTTATATTTTTCCAAATTTTCACCTTATAACTAGTTCATCGATGCAGTGAACTATTGCTAGAAATTCCGCGATTCTTAAACAAATCCAAATACTGTTTGATTTTGTACTATTTTACTCAATGGGCGCCTCTCATTACGATTGTTATCCTTCAGTTGTTCTCCTGTAAATATCAAATTCAAATTAATCTTTGGCGCCTCTATTCTTTGATCTCATTGGTACATCATCAGAGAAACATTCCCCTCCCCCCAACAGGAAAGTGTTTGTGGTTAACGGGTTAAATTCACTGAGATAAATTAATTTGAAAAATTCTAATCAACAAATACCGGAACTTAAACTGTTTAAATTTCCATCCCTTCTACTGCGCTTCTCAATCCTAAGTATTCCCTCGTGTAACAACGTTTCTTCTGAAGCTAATGTGGATTGTGTAATGTGAAATTAGAGTCAACATGTATAGTGTGATTTAAGTTACTCACCATAATTTCCCATGATATATATCCATTCTGCCCAGATAACTACAAATTAGTGCTACTGAAGTGAAATAGGGTTATTTGCCGGAGAAAATCCAACAGCGCGCATGCAGTCGTGAACGCTCAACAAATGAGAATGATGCATGCGACGTTCACATGCAATTGTTAACGGAGCAGATGCAATGCTCTGTTGCAAAAGGAACAACCCAGCAGTTACTTGGCAACTGCAGATGCAGACTCAGTGTGAATTTTCCAGTGCAACAAACCAATTCCTGTTATGATGTTGTGCCGAACCAAATGAGAAGAAAGAATTCTCTCATTTAAGTGCTATGTCAACGGTGAATATAAGCTTAAGGTTTAATGCTTATATTCTGTGCCTATTAGTGTGTGAATCAACTCGAAGATTCCTGTGCTGAGTTTAGTTCATCGATTTCGTTTATGAAAGGCGAATTTTCGCAAACAAGAGGCAGTGTTTGTTTCCTTGACGACGGCAGATACAACAGGGCTACCTCGAATTGGAACATAGGTCGCCATGTTTCAGCAGTTCGAAGATTCAGAAGCTAGCGGATTCAATATTAGGTAACCAGAATCAACTACAGTGCATTTCTTCGTTGGTGCATCGTGTTCTGCTAGGCGAATACGTAGCAATCTGCGGCAATATTGTGGGACAATATTGCCCCTTTTTATTGCTGACAACCGTTGTCAGTTCAGATCACGCGCGAACACGTAGTTTTTCCGCAACGAATATTGCCGTGACCAAAGACATATAATAATGGCCGTGACAATGAATAGTTACGGCGCTTCTCACTAGGGCGAGCCAAAGAGAGCGTGTTTCCGTACAGAATTGCTATAGTATTTAAACGCCGTCCCTCTGTAGAAATCAATTACATTTCTTTCATTATCAATCGACAAAATGTTGTTGTTGGAATTATCTGTTTTGGGCCGATCCATTTTGCTGATTTTAATCCTTGTTTCTCAAACAAAATGGCCGGCGTGAGTGACTGAAATGCCGATTTTGAAGCCCCGCCTCCTTTGACGTCACCATTGTCACGTGATTTCATCCGTTCATGTGATTCGCTCTCGTTCCAGCAATACGTTGCGACAACTAAAATTGTTCCTTTTTTTCCGACAATCTCAATTGTCTTGAAATGGGCAATCTTTGACAATATTGTTCATTTTTATTGCCGCAAACGGTTGTCAGCAATGAAAAGGGACAATATTGTCCCACAATATTGCCGCAGATTGCTACGTATTCGCCCAGCTTTCCACGATTTCTATAAAACTGAAGATCGTAAGTACGAACCATTTTCCGTTCTTTAATTGGGTGAACGCCAGCGCAGAAGAAGCAAGATTCAAGTCGAATCGACTGTAATAGTTTAATGCTAGTTAATCTAATTGCTTATGTCAATTTAAGGCAATTTAACTGAATCAAGTTAATTAATGTTAAACATAAATCTAGCTTTCAGGTTTTAAGTTATTTTTCGAACTGACTGAGTCATTGAACTTTAACCAGTAATCAAAGTCATAAGTTTTGACGAATGTTAGTGTTAGCCATATTATAGATAAGATAATATTTTTTTGATATTTAAAGTTTAATTCAAAGAATTAAATCTTTGCTCTTTCCTTCTTATTTGTTCATTGACTGTTCGCATTACTCTTTAGCTGATTAATCTAACTAATTTATTTTCGCCTGAGGTTTTTCCAAATTACCATTTGTACACTCTGAAACCGCTTATGTAGGGAAGCGTTACAAGGATTAAATAGTTCATTATCCCTTACTTACACAAGGTTATGGACCCTAGCAACACATTCCGTGAGGGTTATGAACGTCCCCACAGCTAATATCACAATAACTCTTTCATTCGTTGTATGGATGTCTAGTGCAACGGTTCTTTCTTAAAAATAACTAAATAGTTATTAGCGATTTTTAAATAATTTTTACTTTTTTTTTTGTCCTCTTAAGAATATTCTCTTGTATATATGTGTGTGTGTGTGTGTGTGTGTGTGTGTGTATTTGTTTTTGTTTTTGTTTTTCCATTGCCTTACCAAGAAACGGTAAGACATAAGCTTAAACGTTAACAGAGATCAGGTTTGTTTTTTTTTTTATTATTTTTTTTTAGCCTTTGATGGAATTAAAATTTATATTGTGGAGAGTTGAATTCATTGATATTAGATTTTATACAAGATGTTTATAAAGTTTAGTTTCAAAGTCAAAATTATATTTGCTTTGAAATGAACTTCTTCCAGCAGATCTACCCTAACCTTTTCCTTGGACTTCCGCCATGTTCGGCGGATTCTCTACCAGTTTTCTTGGACGAGCATTGGAGTAGTGTCAATGTTCTCAAAAAAACAAAAATCGAAAAGTTATATGTGCTTTCCACTATAGTCTATTCATGATGTATATGTCCCAGAATATATTCCAGTTCACATCGACAATAAGGGTTGCGACCTCTATGTTGGATTAGAATACTTTCTTGGAGCAGAATCTAACAGTGGTGGTCTGTTCGACCATTAAAATTTTACATGATCTGAGTTCAGACCAGTGTAAGCCAGGTCAGTTTCTATCTTTGGTAAAACATTTATATAAAGTTTCCACATTTCAAGCTTTTTAAATATATTGTAATTAAGTTACAGAGGAAAGATTACTCACCGCTTTCCCATAACGGGGGATAATCCAACGCAACATTTTATTATCTACGTTTCTTCCCAGATATCTGTGGAGCGTTGTTAGGTGGCTACGCATAGTTGTCATGAGATTAGAGTTTATACAAAACGTAAAGAGCTATCTATGATTGTTACCATAGACACAAGATCAAAGTTTGTGATACAATAGATATAAAACATATAGAATGTAAAGTTATCATATTGAGAACCGAGGCTTAAAGTTTTTCTAGATAGTTCAATAAGCTTATTTTAAATAATTACTAAATTGTTCAGCATTGTACAGTCAATTCTGGTTAACACTTATTTGTAGTCTTACAATATTCAGGAATAAATAATGAGGTTGATTTCTTTTTCCTGAACATACGATGAAAGAAAATTCGCATTCCTTTAGTTTACTCTTTGGATTGTGCTTAGGCGGCGTTACTGTCGCTTTAGAAGTGCTCAGTTTATATCTATTCCAGCAGCTATTTGAAGATGGAGCACAATCATTAAATAAGGTTTGTTAAAAATGCTAAGAAACAGATGGAGAATTTGAAAAAAAGTAATTGAGTTTAGTGTCTACTAAGTTCGATTAATGCACTGTTTCATGACGGCCGTGAGTCAATAGAGGACGATCTCATAACGAAAAGAAAGCTCTCACAGCTATCAAGTAGATAATTCAGACTATCTTTGCCTATATAGTCTGTATTTTTTTATTGCGAGAATTAAGAAGGTGCTAATAGGCCATTGTTTCGATGACAATTAAGACCATTCAAGAGACAAAGATTGGTTCGGAGTATAGTTTCTTCCAGAACTTACTTAGTTTTTTTTTTTTATGATTGCATTAAAATCAAAACAAGCTTTCTAATAATACCATAAGCATATGCAAATCTTAGCATTATTATTTTCGTTTTCAAAATTTTGCTTACATCATTTATAAAAATTTATAGATGTCATAACTCGTCATAACTGAATTTTATTTCTAAGGTATGGAACCAATACTTGCTCATCTCTGAAATGAAATCAGAATTGTGTTTTCAATCCACTGAAATCTTTCGTGAAATCAAATCCAAACATCGATTTGGTTATTCCTGAGCAACGACCTTTAGCAGACAAGAGTCTAATTTCACAAGAGAATTTCATATCTGTTTCAGGAATGATTAACAGAGAGGAACATATCAAGCCAGGCTTCTTAGCAATCAGAATTACTGAAAAAAAAAAACTGGAATTGTTGTAATCGATGACAATAAATGGCATATCTCATACAACAAGAACGTAACGATGAAGAAATGAAGAAGTTTCCAGAGTATTTCGTTAAAGATTCCCTCAAAAAAAATCCAAAATCTGCCCAAAAATGCAAAGAATAAAACCTACTTTTCTTATTTTGGTGCGTTTTTGGAGTTTTTCAATTATTTCACTTGTTTGTTTTTAATTTTTACTAGGATTCTATATCTTTGAATTCTTGTAGGCTCCAATTTTAGAGGTAGATTAGATAAATTAAAGAATAATCTAGAATGTATTTTATCTATAGCGCGACATTGTCTTAAGTCAGATCACAAATTAAATTGGATTTTGAAAGTATTATCATCATTAGTGCTTATTACTTTCTAGAATTTGGCTACATTCTTGTGTCTCGGTGCTAATCTAGTGAAAATTAGGAAAGTTTCAATATTTGGCTCTAACCTCTGAGCGGTTCCGAATTTGATATATTGGAATCTATAGGTTAACTTCGATTAACCAGTTAATCTGAACCCGCGGCCATCTTGGATACCAAGAAATTCGGATAAGAGACTCTAGCGAAAAACGACATGGGTCAATTATCCAAAATTGATTTCTACTCTTCCTAGGTTGTAATAAAAATAACATAGATGAGTAAACTTTATTATTACTGAACTTTTTATTACACAGTTATATGTAAATACTCTTCCTAGGGTTCAAAAAAAGACAAAATATGTTACTTTTTATATAAAACAAGAAAAGATACGTAGACTAATTACAGAAGTCTTCTTATTATTTTTTTATTTTTTTTTTGAGCAGATTTTCGGTTTTTCAAAAGCAAAAAGTGTCAAAATGTGCATTTATAAAACATTTATAAAATAAAAAGAGCACTTGAATCACAATTGTAGTTTCCACTTAAAATTGAAATTGAAGCTCAGGAAAACTTGAATTGTAAGTGGATACAAATAATTCTCAAATTATTCTGAATTAAAGAATATTGTTTTATTTTGTAAATAAATGCGCATTTCGACACTTTTTAAGTTTAGAGCATATTTTTGGTAATTAGGATATATAAAGCGCTGTTTATCCTATAAAGTATGAAGTGTATAATATAAAGTGAATAGCGCAGGCGCAAGGGTATGTGGCGCCTGCTCATTTTTTTTTTTTTTTAATTGTTAAGCTTTTTAAAAGGGGTATGTCGTAATAGAACATATTTAACATAGGGTAACTGATGGTATTAACGCCATGCACGTTGTAACGCCATCTATTTTGAACAGCTTAGTTTGTTCAATATCCGGGAGGCAGCAGCACTTGTCAGTGGTTTTGTTGTCACGTGAGTTTTCTAGGCAACTATCGTCAAGGCCAGTTTCCTCGTGAAATGTTTCAGTTCGAGTTGAGACTTGAAGAAGTGAACTGCGAACGGGAATCAACTGCTGTTGGATCCATCGGAATATTCATTGCTAGTCAAAGTAAGCATACATAACTTTTAAATTATAAAATATTGACTGAAATCGCTTTGAATGTTGTTATTAGCTACGTTTTTACAATCTTTCTGTGTAAATTCATGTTCAATATTTACAGACCGTTTACAGAAATTTGTGGGGAAATTCGAGATGGCGGTTGCAGGAAATAACGCCATGACGATTGCAGGTATTACCGCCATCCCATTTGCAGCCAACGGCATTCACTAACGTTACGAATTGTTAGAAAATCGGTAAAAAGCAAATCATTAAACGTCAAAGCAACTGTTTTATGTAGAAAGCTTTTCAATCACGATGCTCCATCAACATCAAATGCAAATGCCGTCCAACAAAATAAAAGATCATTGTCAAATAACTAAGAAAAAGATATCTATTGTGGTGACTGCAGCGGTTATTAATACGACAAATGGTCTTCAAGAAACTGGATATGCAAAACTTGGTTCCACGAAACGTGTGATAACAGTAGTGTACAGAAAACTGAACTGTGTTCATTGTGTGAAGAAGGATGTGCACTTTTATAAGACAGTAAACTTGAATAAAAAGTTTTGATGCCACTGAAAATTTTTGTTTTGTTTGTATAACCCTATTTTTTAAGTTAAACATTTTTAGGTCCTATTTAAATTTTTAAAGTCATAAATGCATGCCTATACATTTTATCATAAAAATTCAGACCTTAATTAGCAATCTCTCTAAACTTTACTGCAGTTCTACAATATATTATAATTATTAAGTTATATATTTTTAATCTTTTAACTTCATCCATTGACTTATTGCTTATTAATGTACGTTATGTAGTAACTAGGTTCTGCAATATAAAAACAAGCTATAAATAAATAAATTTATAAATAAATAAATAAATAAATAAATAAATAAATAAATAAATAAATAAATAAATAAAGACTTGTTGACAGAAATGAGGAAAATAGGGATTCGGGATTCTACTCCATATTTTTTCCCCCTCACAAGGATTACGAAAGAAAGCAAGAAATTAGCATGAATCAAACAGAAAAAGTTATCTAATTTTGTATTACAATAATAAATCTTTTAAGTGTGTTGATACAGACCACGTGACATGACGTCACAAATCAAACCGCTGCATCTAGACAAAGCAACTGTTGTTGTTCAGGGGTCCCCTATTGTTGTTTGACTGCGACGTCATATTATGTGGTTTGTGGATATCACTCTTAAGCGGTTTATAGGCAAATTCCTCTTTCAATAATCTATCTGTTAGTAAGGATTAACTTATTACTATGATCCTTGGAAAACCAGATGAAATCCAAGAAAGCCCTCCAAAATAAATAAAAAGAAATACATGAATTGCAAAAGCTAAATTGTATTAACTTAAGGTAAATTTCACAATCATGATATTTTATTTTTTATTCTGTTTAATTTATTTATCACAAAATTTTATTGTCATTTAATATTTGACTGTATTTTCTGATATTATTTCTTGTCGATTTTTATAGAGAAAGTTTGGAAATGACACTCCTGACACTATAAAATCTAGGTGTTAAGCAAATATTAACACTGTAAAACGTTTATAGGTTAAATACAGGATTGTGAATGGTTATAAAACAAGAGTGTCATCCATTTTTTTTTTCATTTGAATCCCAAGGATCCTTCCAATATTTAATAATAATGACCTGAATTCTGTGAGGAGGAAGAAAAGCTTTGTAGCATATTCCACTTCACATAATAACACGATAATTAATGCTTTTAGACAGTGTCAAAAGCAAAGCGGCCCCATAATATGCACATTTTTATAAACAAAATTTTATCGGAAGCGACCATTTTTGATACCAAACTTCCGGTCAGGGAGTGGTCCTAGAGGTCTAATTTTTTGGACGTGATCACCTAATTTTTGATGCTGAACACAATGGTGATAATTTCATTCGAATATCTCTAGTCGTTTGGCCGCTACATAGTGTAACGTTAATTGTGCCACAGCTTGTCATGCACTTCAATCGGGCCATTTACTTGATCTCGAAAAACCCATCATTCTTTGCTATGAGCCAAACAGCTTCTTACGTAAATGTAAGGAGTCTGTTCTCATTCTCACAGTTATTATAACGATTGTTTATCGGTACAATCCATAGCCGAATATGGCTTCAAAAGAACTTAGATCATTCAATCCATTCCCCCATCCACATCCCCTCATTCCAATTTCCTTCCTCTCCAGATAATAATCCAAGAATTTTTCACCCCTCCTTTTTTTTTTCCTTCCCTTTTTTTTTGTTTTGTTTGTTTTATTATGTCTCATTCCCAGAATTACAATTGGACATCACGGAGAGTTAGGGTGCATCCATGGATATATCTATGCGGACTATCTACTCAACCTTTATTCCGGAGCAAGAAAATCCACTTTCATTGTCCTGAAGTCACTTCCGGTTCCGGCTACTCTGACGCAGACCTTCAAGTCGATCTTCCACCCTTCCTATTGGCCTAAATTTTAAAAAAAATTTATTGGCTTTTAAAATTCATTCATATAAATTTCATACTTTTCACTTTTATATTTAGGCATATGTTGATATACCTCAATTTAGTTGATAACGTCATTTCGAAAGATGACGAAACCGGTTCTGTAAATTTTTAAAATGTTCATAAATTTTTTTTAATGATTTTATTTTGTGTGTCATTACTTATCTAGTCCTACGTAAATTGTTTGCACACGTTAAGCTTTTAAACTTAATTAATATTTATTTCTAGGAAAAACATTTTAAATTTATTTTTTAGAATCTAAAAGAGCACTAAGATTATCTAATTAATCTCAAGAGATTAGTAAGTTAGAATGTTACCTATAAGATGTTACAAATCAGCTTATTGGTAACTCTTTTGTTAAAAACCTCAATGTGGATAGTAATCCCGGATATCAATTTAATTGTAAATCCTTACGAAATTGGTTAGCCACTGTCATAATATTACTTCTATATTCAGTTAAAGAAAATGTAAATAAAAAGACAATACTGAGTAATACCAAAATAAGTGAATTATTATTATTAAGGGAATTGTGTTTATTGTGATCACATTTAAGATAAATCAACTAAGGCATAGGAAATTTCGGAGTGTATAAATTATCTGATGTGCATTCGCCCTTATTATCAGTTATTATAAAGGGTGATTCATAAAGTACTGGAAAAATAGGCCTGTAAAGAACGAACATCGAAATATTTTTCTAAGTCAAATTCGGTGTAAAAAAAAAGTAAAAAAGGGTATTGAATTCTGGATCGAACGTGCGATTCTAAGTCGGATGATGGGGATCCCCATTTTAGCCTTTTTTTTCTGTCCCTATGAAAAAAAAAATGGTCTAGTTAGCATCCTTCACAACCGGGAAGAGCAAGGAAAGAGAAGCAAGATTAGAATAGGCTAAGTTAAATGGAGTATTGACACCACTGGGTTTATTTCAAACACAAGGAGCCCGGGGGAAGGGGGGGGGGGATAAATAAAACAAATTATAGTGAGTCCGTTGAGTTTATTTCAAATACAAAGGAGCCCCTGGAGGGGGGGGGGATAAATAAAAAAAAGTGTAGCGAGTCCGCTTGGTTTTTCCAGTACTTTATGAATCACCCTGTGTAGGGTACCCCACCGAAAACGAAACAGCCAATTTAGCATCGCTTGGACATTTTCAAGGGGTCAATGGTTTAATCGCGGCAATTCATTTCCTAAGCTAGGAGTGTAAGATATCCCTAAAATTTTAAATGAAAAAGGAGGTCAAGTAATACATCGTTGAAAACCTCGCGAAATTCCTGTAGAATGTATTTTCGTTTTCATAGTGGAAGCAATAGTGATAGAGAAATTGCGAATCAAACCCAACAAAATAGTAAAATAGTTTCTTAAGTGTCATTTTATTAAATGTTGGAAATGCTGATCACCAGCTTCCATACAATAACAAAGATTATGTTCAAAACGTTGTCGCACATTCTGGAGCACTTTTATACTATTTTCACGGCATTCGGAGACAATACCATAAATTTTCTAAAAATGACGTAAATCTTCTAAACAACCTGGTTGCGTTGCCTGAATTTAACTTTTTAAGTGACTCCCTAAAAAGACATCCAACGGCGATAAGTCTAGCAATTGTGGGGGCCATTCAATAGCCTCTCCTTTCAATCCATTGATCCTTTGATCTAAATACTATCGAATAGGCAGTGCATAATGCGGAGGAGCTCCTTCCTGTTGAAATACAAGTGATCTTCGATATACTGCTGATCATTCTGGATAATATCAATCAACATTGTATTCTAACAAGTGTAAGTTTTTCTCTCCAGTCAAATTACCAGCTAAGAATAAAGGACCTACAAGATGGTCACCAAAAATGCCAGCTCCCATACATTAAATTTTAATGTGAAATATCCTAAAATGAGAATCTGACCAATAGCGGTAATTCTGATGTTTGACTGTATCATGTAAGAAGAAAGTACATTCGTCGGAAAAAGAAAGATCAAAAAGAAAATACGGAGAATTACTCATAATCTCATAAAATATCACACGGCGATCAAAATCATCTTCATTGAGTTCCTGTACCAATTGAATTTTGAACGGATGAAATTTGTGTTGATATAGAATTCGTTGATTAGGCCCACTAGTTCGGTTAACACCACACACAGCTGCCAAATTTCTAGTACTAACCGTAGGATCGACTTGTACTTTATACAAAATCGCCACTTCAACACCTTCAGTTCTTCCTGTGTTTGCAGTATTTCGCTTGTTGTTGCTATCTCCCTAAATTTTGCCATTAACTCCAAAACATACTTTCGATTAATATGCCTATCTGCATGTTTTTGGTTGAACAACTGGGCCGTTCCGATAGGCATATTTCTGGTTTCCAAACATCGCAATCATTTCTAACCTTTCTGCAATCGAGTAAAACCATAATTTTAAATGTACAAATCAAATGTTTG
>JAFIDM010000001.1:50609698-50725651 GCA_023159025.1 Thereuonema tuberculata | reverse complement strand
TAAGTTGCCAAGACTCACATGCTCATAACGCTTTCACTGTTAAAAAGATATGAGATCTCATGTAGAGCCAAGCCCCTAACTCTACAAGGCCTAACTCTACAAGCCCTAACTCTAAAAACCCAATATCTTGGTCATAAAGTATGGCTTGGCCGTTTCATGGAACTATTTCATCCCACTCAAAACATTTCATGTAAAATACGTTGACAAGATGCTCATAACGCTTTCACTGTTAAAAAGTTATCAGATCTCATGTAAGGCCAAGCCCCTCACTCTACAAGGCCTAACTCTAAAAACCCTACTATCTTGGTCAAAAAGTATGCCTTGGCATACTCCATATCCTTTACATAACTCCATGGGATTGTCTGTGCGACAGCCACCAAACGGCCAAGCCATACTTTTTGACCAAGATATTGGGTTTTTAGAGTTAGGGCTTGTAGAGTTAGGCCTTGTAGAGTTAGGGGCTTGGCTCTACATGAGATCTCATATCTTTTTAACAGTGAAAGCGTTATGAGCATGTGAGTCTTGGCAACTTATTTTAAATGAAATGTTTTGGCTGGGATATATATTTCTTGCAGAGATGGAGGAAATACAGGTTCCGGTCTGTGGTCATTCCCTATCTCACAGAAAGTGGACACAAATGAAACATATCAATATTAATAGAGTATTAGGTTGGTTTTTAGGAAAATGCGCTGTGATTGGCTAATGGTTCTGATGTCACCACCGAGCTAAGTTTACTCGCAGAACTAGAGAACCTTTTTATATCTTCGGAATAATCTTTCATTTTTTTTTTTGTAAATCAACAAAACAGAATCCAAATTTTTTTGTAATTGTTGTCTGAGAACAGAAATAACTTAATGCTATTGATTAATATTGAATATTTTTTTTTTGTATCACTTTAAAATTAATGTTTTTTTTCTTTTCTATTTTTATTACTAAGTTACTAACTTGAGTTATAACAAAATGATTAAGAAAAATTAATTAAAATATTGACAATTAATATTTTTTAAATACCGGTACCACGAGAATTTTGCAATTAATTGATTTCGAATAAATATTAATAAACAAAAGTCTGGCTATATTGTTATATCGTTATGGTTGTTAAAGAAGCATGCAATTATTATCATTGATTAACTTTTCATTAATAATAATTAATGATAACTTGTTAATAATTTCAAAAGAAGTTTTTCATATATTTTATTAATGTTAAAGCACTCTGTTAAAATATTTTATCATGTGAGAATTAAAATTTTAGTTTTGAATTAAAAGTTTCAAGAGAGTTTCTTGTTTAACATAAGTAAATAAACTTAAAAAAGAAAACAAAACAAAACAAAATATAAGTAGCATTTAATGGATGGAGATCGCATTTTTGATAAGGTAGCCTCCCTTTGTTTAATGAATCATTTAGATCTACTGAGATAATCCCCTCTTTATTTTTGGAGTATTTAATACTTAATTACTTAATATTATTATATTATTGTCGATAGGTTAACGTGTACTGAGTAAAAATTAGTAAATGAATGAAAACAAGACAATGCACAAAGTGGACAATGATAATAAAGACATAGAGTATATTGAATATATAAATTAATTTAGCACCGACGGTTTCAATCTCTCACGGGAGATCATCTTCAAGGTGAGGATATGACACAAGAAAACAGAATGACACTCAACACGTTCTCATTCTGTTTTCTTGTGTCAAGTGTCTTAAGATGGTCTCCCGTGGGAGAGTGAAACCGTCGGTGGTAAATTAATTTTTTGTTTTATATATATATATATATATAAGCTTATATATATATCTTTATAATCATTTTCCACCTTGCACATTCCTTTAAGCAACCCCATACTTAATGCACGGGGTCGTTAAAAGCAATAAAGTTACATCCCTCCATCTATAATCGTCCTCCGGAAAAAAAAAAAAAAATTCTCGATTATCTTAAAATATTGGACTGTATTCAAGCAAATTTGAAATCAGAAGCGAATTCTTTCTGTAATGCCATCTAATAGGGGGATTAGCCTGAGTTTTAGTGATAACAGAGAGGGGTAAAGTACTGCAGGTATTTCTGAATGGCTTAATCCTCCTCCCACGCAGCTTCCCTGTGGTCCCGTCAATTAGTTAAAATTCTTCCCAGAAACGATTCAGTTTGAATCAGGAAGTAATTAACTTCTTTAAGAAGGTTACAAAAGTTCTCAGAAGGTGTCGGATTCACTTAAGGCTATTGTTAAGATGATAAAAAGGTGAGGAATCGAATATTAAGATTTTTCCAAAGTTTTAAAAACCTATTCACATAAAGAAAGACGGTAATAGTTAGTTAATTAATTACTCGTTTAATAACGAATCCATTCACTCCTCCACAATTTCTATGAAATGTTCCATTATATTTTTTTTTTTAGAATTACTTTTCGTTGAGGTATTACTATTGGTGCTTTCTATACCACGAAATAGCGCGCATTCTGGTTTTCTAATTATAAAGAAAACTTCAGTTTATTAAACAAGGTTTGCAACAAAATTGTTTTAGTAATAATTTTTCAAATTCTGAATGTTTTGAGATCAGAGTGCTGATAATACAGGCAACGTATTGGCTAAGTTGTACGTTATCTGCACTTACATAACAGGCAAATTAATAAGGAATTTGTTTAATGTTTGCAATATTTTCACAAAATTTTGGAAAACCTAATGTCCCACTAAAAGAAAACCTTTATCCAGAGTACAAGTTTTTGCATACATTATTTACAATCAAGAGAAATAGCATTCATTAACTGCACTTTTCTTTCAGTTGCAGGATTATTCTTTAATTGTGTGAGCTCCTTTATGGTTTTAATATAAAATATATTAGAAGATATAAAATGTTGTTGTTCAATATTAGGCCTAACTTAGGCCTACACGTATTTTGTCATATTCGTCAGAGGCTTAGATTGTTCTGGGCGAGAAATGAACCGAAATTGTGTTTTACTGCTTAAATATAATTTAGGTTAAGAAACAATAACTTCAAAAAAATATTCTACAATGGTTTCGAATCAGATTCAGATTTTTGCGAAATACAGAAGCACCCAGGGTTGCTGTTGAATCTAATGATATAATTAGTGGGAGGGCGTTAAAGGGCTTAGGCACAAGAGAATGGACCCCGTGATGGACACCAAGGAAGAAAGGATTTGAAATTGTAATTAAGGTTAACTGGAAGCCTGCTTCCAAGGCAGTCATGCACGAGAAACCTAGTAATGGACTCGACCAGGCCATACAAGAATTACGGGACTAACTTCCTCACCCCATCAGCCATTAACGGCATGGCAATGATGGAAAGATGATAAAGTTGAAATGCTCCATCTCCAATTACCTCTCCCTTTTGATCTTCCAGGAATGAGTGGGTGACATAAATAATCCACAGCGAACACAATCCTCGCTGAAAGCCAATCAATCGGACATTTCAATTAGCCCTCTTTATAGTAACATTCAAGATCCATAATATATCACGGCTTTATATGTAAGCTTACGTACATTAATAAGTACACGTAGTCCTCGTCTTACGACGATTCAGATTTACGCAGGTTTAGAATTTAGGCCAAAATGAGGAAAACTATATTTAAAAAAAAAAAAAATGCGAAAAATAAAGAAAAATGAAATTTCTTAAGCGAAAATGCAGCCATAAACGCTGAACGCACTCAACTTGAACTCAGTTGAACTTACACACTCACACTGTTAATACTTATTATTTTATGTTAATTTAGTAGGTCTACGAAAGTACATAAATATTTTACAGTAATTTTAGTCGTAAAAACTTACATTAGCATGGTTTAATTAAATAAAAACAATATATTTTTTTGGATGTGTGCAACGCATCCCCTCTGTTTACATTATATAATGGGTTTGTTTTACGTCGATTCGATTTACGACACCACTCTAGGAACGCAACACCGGCGTAAAATGGGGGGCTGCCTTATTAAAAGAACTTACTGCCAGCTTTCGTTAGAATGTTGTCCTTAATTTGTTTTAAGGAAAAGTTTTCATTTACCTTTAAATTAAAATATCTACGCAATTTAACAGTTGAAAGTTTCTCAAAGTAAAAAAAAAAAATATTAATTCAACCCGTGATTAGCATTTAAATCACTAATATTGATTTTATTATCAATGCACGCTGATGTACTGCAGGTGCATATGATTTTGAAGAAGTTATCAAGGTCGTAATTGTTCAACCAAAAAAAAAAAAATTCTTGTCCTTTCTGGTATCAGACGGAACCCCTACCAACCTCTCCCTCGGTGCACGTTGGTTAGCTAAAAAAGACTTAATGCATTGTTAGATATGACTGCTTAGTGCTATTCTAAGGAATCTTCCCATCTTCCCATGCTGATTTCTCGTCAAAGACTCACAAAGAAAAAAATTAAAATACAGTAAACATCCGATTATCCGCTGAATCGGGTGGTGCGGCAAACACGGATAAGCGAATTCCGCGGATAATCCGAAATAAGACGAAACAGGACGAAAATCAACACAAAAATGCTTTTAACATGTTTTATTTGCATTAAAATGGCAGTACATATATTATAAAAAATTATTTTATTTTATTTGATTTTACTTTATTTTCTTATTTTTTAACAAAAAAAATCGGTTAACTGTCTTTGTTTTTTCGTGTCGAAACACGAAAACCCCTTACTTGTTCGTCGCTGAATGTGCCTCTTTTTTAGGTTACTTTACTCTACATTTAAAATTTTTTTGTTAATTTCGTAATTTATTGTATAGTAAAAAAAATGGAAACAGGAGAGGTCCGCGGATAATCCGCAAAGCGGATAATCCTCCCGCGGATAATCGGGAGTTTACAAAAGTTGGATCGTCTTTTGTCTTCGAATATGCACGTAAATTCAAGAAAAACGATTCACAGTTCAAAAGTTACTAGAAAACATACACACTTACTGATTTGATGAGCATTGTTTTCTTAAGGAAGTAGTCTAATTAAAAAATACATTTTATATTATTAATAGAAGTCCAAAACTAAACTAAAAGTGTAAGGTCTTGACTGAAGCAATTCAGGCGACTGCAAATCTTGTATTTCTTTTGTATATTTTTTTTCCAATGCACCTAAAATTCTGAAAATTTAAAAATGAACTTGTGAAACATCTAGGATTCTATTTTCTTGTTTTTAATTTCCAAAATATTCTGTAATTAATTAAATTACATTCAAAACAGTTAATTTTTGGGGTTTTTCGAGATATTCCTCGGTATCTTAACTCAAAAACTTGACGAAAACCTGAAATGATTAAAAATTGGTAAAATAATGATTTGTATTTAAAAATTTATTATTAGTGCAATAGTTAATTTTTTTTAAAAATCTTTAATTGCTTTTTTAAAATTGCTTGAGATTCTTTTTTTTTTTTTGTGCTATCAAAAAATCTTAATAAAAAACATTTTCATTAAAGACTTTCTTAAATATCATGCAAATTAATTTGATTCTGTCGGTTTCCAAAAATAAATTTGTTTTAAAGAATTTTTTTATAGAAATAGATTTTTGTTAATTCTACTAAAATCTATTTCTATAAAAAAAATACTTTAAAACAAATTTATTTTGGAAACATACAGCAACAAATGAATTTGCATGATTTTTAGAAAGCCTTTAATGAAAACTTTTTTATTATAATTATTTGAAAGCACACAAAATAAAAAAAAAAAAAACTATTTTAAACAACACAATTTTAATTTTTTTAAAAAATTAACTATTGCACTAATAATAAATATTTTAAATACAAATCATTATTTTATTTTTTATCATTTCAGGTTTTCGACAAGTTTTTTTAGTTGAAAATATCGAGTAATACCTTGGAAAAAGCCCAAAAAATTAACTATTTTTGAATTTTAATTTAATTAATTACAGAATATTTTGAAAATTAAAAACAAGAAAATATAAATCCCACATAAATCAAGTTCATATTTAAATTTTCAGAATTTTTTAAGTGCAGTGTTTAAAAGAAATGTAGGGTTTGCCGTCGTCTGCAGTTGCTTGAGTCAGGACCTTAAAGTATAAGACTTTATTCAACTTTATTCAAATTACTATTCGACTTTAGTAAGTAATTAGAAATTAAAGAAATATTAAAATATCAAATATATATTCAAAATCTTTGTTCCAGATAATGCATATATTAATTCTACTGGCAAAATTATACTAATATTTTTGAAGTACTTTGTTGGTACTTTCATCTCACAACAGAACATTAAAATCCATGATATATAACCTTTGTCCTCTCCTTGTGAGTTATAGAAATTATAGCATTTCAATTCTAATATCAATTTTTGTTGATATATATATATATTTTTAAATAACATTATTGGCGCCAAGACTTTTCTAACGGTGCTCGGACAAATAAAGCAGAATTTATTATTTTTCTACGTGATGCAATTAGAGGAATGACAAGTAATTTTTTTTTAGGAGACTAAGTTGTTTTCGTTCGCTGGTTAATAACTCTGTTTAATACTTTACAAGTTGTGATGCATCTTTAATAAAATAGACCTCTGTTTTCCAGTGATTAAAAAATCTACATCAAATTCCTTTACATTACCATGTTAATACCCGACCACCATAAAAACCACGGCAGCAACTTAACAACGGAGTCAAGCAATTCGTTCCGAGTGGAAGAAGATCTGTTGTCTTGTAACGACCTCCATTAAGAGCAAGGGCGCTGCTGCTAGTGTCGTTCGAAAAACTCGCCTTGCATTTTAATGCAAGACAAGCGGCTGACGAAAGTGGATGTGACAAATGGCAATTCCGCTTACAACCTGGGTCAGTCGGACCGGTGTAATACTGGTGTGTGACACCTTCTCGACCGGAGCAAGGGAAGGTTAACTCATCTTTGCATCCAATGTTGCTTCTCACTAATGGAATAAACTTGTCAGATCTGCTAAGTCGCTCCATAACGCGTTTCGCATTTGGGTATAGAGGGATTTTGGCCCCCAATCCAATTATCAAGTTTGCAGATCGCGGCAGCCACTCCGCCATAATGCTACGCGGTTCTCGTAGACAGAGAAAAGTAAAAGAAGCTAAAACTAACCGCCATAAGCCAATCTAAGACAAAAAGAAGCAATTCGGAATTCATAGTTAATAGTTTTAATGTTATCAGATATTATTTTAAAATAAACAATACCAACAACGAAATTAATATTTTGGGTTAATCTTATAATTAATATTTTTCTGGATTTGACTTAAAATAATTCCGAAAACATCAAAGAAACACTTTTGTAGAAACAGATTTTTATTTTCTTTCGAAGTGATAAAAATACAAAAAGAAAAAAGAAAAAAAAAATAACATTAATAAAACAATACATTTCTTTTGTTTATTTTTTTTTTAAATAAAATTAAAAAAACCAAATAGCTTCTCTTGCTCCTCTTCCATTCTGAAGCCAAATTGATCACTTGTACAAAGTAATAATTCAGTTTTTTTTCAGTACGTCTAAATATAATTTTCGTAAGAATTTCTGAAGCATGTGATAATAAACATAATGTTCTATAATGCTTTTTTTTTTTTTTTTTTTTTACAGATGTTTTCTTTGGTTGTGGAGCAATAATACTTTTTAAATAATCATGTAGAAGGCCTACTTCATCAGACTCATCAGTCGCCTAACTCCTGTAACAATTGACTATCTGCTTTTTTCCCAAAGTTCTGCGTTATTTCATCAATACCTATAGATAGCTTAATTGTCTTTGAGATCCATTAGCGACCCTCCGATGTCTAATCTGCAATTTGGACGCCACTGGTAAGGAGCTTTTTTAATTGTAAATATTTTTTCATTTTTTAATCAAATACGGTGGCTGATGTAATTTTTATCTAAAATCCATTAGTGCTTTATTAAATTCTTTCATAATTGGGTCTTCCATTTCATTTTCTCTTTTATTAGGTTCTATTGTATAATCGTTCAGTTCTTCTCCTGCCTGTAACATTTCTAAATACTCTTTCCAGCTATTTGCAATACATTCGGATTCTCAGATACATTTACCTTCTTTACTCATAATACATTATTATTCTTAGAATTATAATTTCCAAAGAACATTTTTATTGTTTTACATGCCATTTCCACTTTCCCTTTGTTAAAAAAATTATCTACTTATTCACATGTTTCTTCCAGAAATTTCCCTTGGACTTTTTTTTACTTCCCGACTTATCTTATTCTTTGTGGGGTCACTGTCAAGCCGACGGTGGCTTACACTAACCAGGTCTTGCCTTTCTGATTCGGTTAAGGGAAGGCGGGAATTGGGCTGATGAGTCCGCAGAAGGACGAAACGACCGTTCCCAATTTCCTTCCCATAATCTAAAATCAGAAAGGCAATTTCCTATTTTGTTCATGTGCTGTTTTCTTTTTCTTATCATTTTTCACATATTATCCCAGCACGTTAAACTTTCTTTATTATCTTATTCTTATATTCTATATTTTTCTCAATTTTCCAAAACTGTTAAGTTTTTGTACTTTCTTCTTTGTTCCATTATATTAAGCAATTTTTCAGTGATCTATTCTTTCCTATATTTTGTTACATTCTTCTCTATAATACTTTCTGCAGCTTTAAACACAATTTTTGATTAGTTCCCATCTATAATTTTATATTCTCTATAGGTTTATTTGTTTCATCTGAAATAATACATTATCCCACTTGTTTAATAATTTCATTTAAACTTTCATAAATTTATTCAACCTTTTCATCCTCTTCTGTTGTAGGCTTACAAACTTTTGGTTTACTGCCAACTTTAACTAAAATTATATTGCAGAGATATATAATTTTAGTTAAAGTTGGCACTAAAACTGTAACTAAACTCGCTCTTTGTTCCAAACATTTATTTAAAATTATTCCAACACCTGCGATACTTGGACTATGCTGTGCCAGTGTGTTTAAGGCTTTGGAGTGTTATCTTCGTCCTCTTCATTTCAATCTTCACAGTTCTCCTCCTGTAAGCAATATCCTTACATTCCAAGTTGCAATCCTTTTTACGCACACTTATTCTTTGATTAAAACCTAAGTTTTCTCGAATAGTCCCCATATGAAAATCCGATTGGGAACTATTTTTATCTTCGGAATATTTATTCAGAAACTTCCATCACTGATAGATTTATTCAGAAAAACAAAAATAAAATATATAAATAAATAAAAAGGAAAAACAAAACAAAAGAATAACAAGAACCGACAAAACATGGGAAGTCGGGAAGTGGTTTCTCTTAACCTTCTGCATCTTATGCTGTTGACCATATCTGGTTCATTCGCCTTAGAAGCGATTTCTTCCCTTCCTCTGGTGAGGAGGAGGAGGATATACCAAAGGGAGACCGCTTCTATCGACAGTCACTCGGTTCTCTGTTAGTCGCCTTTTACGACAGCCAGAGGTGCAGTAGAAGTATTCTTGCCCCTTGCATAGAGGGAATTGTTTATCTAACATTCAAATGGTGTTATTTACTAGTATTGATTCTTTTTTTTTATTCTTTTTTTAATTTTTATTATTAACATTATGATTACTATTATTATTACTGTATATTATTGCACAGGTTTTGTTTATTTTCCATATATTCTCAAGCAAATTGCGAAGTTGAACTTCAAATTATCCACGATTTTTTAACATTGATTTAATAAGAAATTCAAGGGACTAAGAGAAATCTTCGAATTAGCCACGATTTCGAATTAAAGACGTTCGAATTATCCAAGTTGCACTGTACTATATTTACAGGTAAGCTTCTGCTTTTCACTCATTTTCATCACAAATAGCAAACAAGTACACCGATTGCGAGATTTATCACTACCCACAGCTGCAGGAAACGTCAGTTTAAGACGAGTGTGGTGAGGCCATTTACCATTATAACTGACGAGTTTACTTCCGATACAGCAGAGGAGAAGAAAATTATGCGAGGAATAAAAAACCAAAATATGCCCTTAAAATTTGGGGTGCGTAAATTACGTGAGTAAATACGGTAATTAAAGACATCTGCCGAAAGATTAGTCTTAGTTTCGCTGTCCCCCATCCCTTCGTTATATCAGTATGTTGGGAATGTCTCGGAGAAGACAGTAACTAAATCGCAATCTTCATATAGCAACAGCGCAGAAACTCATGTAACTCTCAAACATCTTCTGATGAAGGCTCAAGAAACCGAACCGAAATATTGAATCAACTTCATCCGGAGTGGAGGAAATTCCTCTTAAAAAAAGATTGTATTATTTAAACATCAAACTACAATGGACCATTCCTCCTTCAGATCCAAATTATGAAATGCGAATTTCATATATGAAGGAAAAATAAAAGCAACCCGAAATATCTTCATTCCCAATAAGGAAAAGAACCTTGAGAGCGAAGTTACAGTTTCACTTAAAATAAAGTTTAATGAATAGTTATTTCAATTGACCTGTGTCTTGTAATGCTTTAATTTTTAAGCTTAAATTAATTCAAGGGACAAGCTTTCATTTCGTTTACCAGTTTTTCTTTATACGTGGACTTTGTTAAGATGCACAGCATGAAATGAGCTTCATGAAAAAAGTCATCCTGACAATGCAATATTTTCCTTTTGGCCTTTTACTATCATCAACGGAATCTGAGACAGATGTTTCGTTTTTCATAGGCCTCATCAGCCAAACTTATTTGTAACTAGATTTAGTCTTTACGCTGTTTTTGTAAAACGAGCTGTCGTTTCTTAGCTGATTTCACGGAAAAGCGGAAAACGATTTTTTTTTTGCAGTGCATTCTGGGATTATACTAACAGCGAAGTTTCTGCAAAGAAATGGAAGGAAGAAATATATTGTTTCAGTAAATCATTTTTTTCAGAGAAGACAGAAGCTTCTTACTATATTTTTTACTGTATTTATTTACGACGTATGTATATTAAAATAGGTTCAATTTAAATATTCTAAGATTGATTTAAATTTGGCATATCTAAATTTTTTTTCGTAAAATTGTCAATCTTTATTTTTTATAAAATTTTTAAGTATAAACGCCGATTTAGTTCGATTGTCTCTCCATATTTCGATTAAAATCTGCATTGTGCTTTCGCTGAGACATAAGTTAGTGGACGATTTATGATCCATGTTGAAACAACGAAGCTTTGTGGCCAAACTGAGTTATCAGAACAAGGGTCGCAATGTAGAGTTGTAAATGGCTGTGGATGGGGGTTTCCTGAACCCTGGGTGGTCACATCGAGACAAAAAGAATCGAGCCTAGTTAATACTGGTTCAGTGAAACCAGGGTATAACAAGCTTTACGACGTTAACTTAAGCGTGAATGGACAGTTACGCACGTATAGAAGTTTATACACTTTAAACTTTTCTATAAAATAAACTGCAATATGAAAGAATTTACATCCGTCTGAACTGAAATTTTAAAGGTAACTAAACGTTTTTACAACGAATATTTCTATAGAGTTTGTAAAAATTGGACCGATAGGCAAGGAGCTACGCCGAAAAATAGTGTCATAAACAAACTTTTTATTAACGAACAAATTTAACGGGAAAATTAATGATTGCCATTAAAAATGATAGATATCAGCAGTACTATCGCTGCAATTAAAAAAAAATACTAATACTTGTTTACAATTAAGATCTTATCGTTATTATTATTATTGTAAATTTTGTTTCTAGTTAAAGTATAACACTGGATTTTTTACTTACTGTTACCTATTCCTATTCATATCTTTTATTAAATATTCCAATATTTGGTTTCCGTTTTTCTAATAGTCATATAATAGTCGCCACAAACTGAAATTTTGCAAAAAAAAAGTAACAATCACTTTGGTGTTAACAGTGGCGGATTTAGCACTTGAGAGGCCCTAGGCGCAATTCAATTTTGAGGCCCCCTCTAAATATTTTCACTACCCCTACACAGTAGTGTACCAACGCCTTTGGGGGCCCGGGGCGGGAGTTCCATTATTCCTCAACCAAAAAAAAAAAAAAAAAGGAAGTACTTCTTGGGTGAATGGGGCCCCTAGGCTGACTGGCGGGGCCCCCTAGGCTTGCTTTTACAACCAAAAAAGGAAATAAGCTGGCTGGTGGGGCTCCCTAGGCTTCCTTTTACAACCAAAAAAAAAGGAAATCTTGCTTTTACAACCAAAAAATTTTGAGAGCTAAATTTTGAGGCCCCCTTGATTTATGAGGCCCGTGGCGCGCGCCTCCGCGTCGATTCGGAAATCCGCCACTGGGTGTTAATACTTTTTGTAAATTAAGTATATTTACATTAACCCTTATTATTGTTGTGCTATTAATCTTGGTTATATTTTTAACTATTACTACTACTTTTTTTTTATGTTTAATAAAACTGAATGAAATAACTCTGTAAAGGCACTAAAGGTTGATGCCAATAGCTGTTTCCCGCTTAATGGCGATCATCAGTTGAGAGTAGTCACCAGTAAACAGCAATGTGCGGAGGCCAGCACATGAATTTTTTATTTTTATTTTTAATGTGTATTTCTTGTTTTAGTTTAGATTTGTGGCGGTACCATGTTTTCTTATTGATAACTTTGTAAAGGATTTAAATTTAAGCTACATCAATCGTTACTGATCAACTTTCGTAGAACCATCGCAAAACTTGAGAATTTTAGTAAACTTATTTCGTTGATGTCTTTCTGTCACCTGCAATATGTAGATGGGAGAAGATGTGTTATAAACGGATTTTTTTTAAGTCTTCCAGTAAATAAATAAGACCTAAGCAGAAAAACTGATCAATCTCATCCAGAATTCCACGCAGCCATTATTCCATAGTTTGAATCTCAATTGGATCTGTAGTGCCTTTCCGTATTTTCTGTCATCTCAATTTGTTTTTGATGACATCTCATTTAATGTAAATATTGAACTTAAGACCTTCTTCATAGAAGCAAATCGGAGAGATTACTCTAAGAGCCTGGCATCTGGTTTTGAGGTTACTTGTGTGTTGGTGGCTGATTCTCATGTTTAAATTGATTTGATCTCGGCATGAATTTTTCCTCCCATTAAAATGTCATACGCCACGAATGCAGATAACCACTTATACTTAGTTTAAATTATATATTACTTCCGAGATGGCGCAACACTCGCGATATGCATGGAAATGTACTCTTAAACACAGAAACCAAACGCAATCTCTAAACAAATATTCAGGATTGGAGCGGCAGACCCTGAATAATCTGTTAAAACCATGACCGCAAGTATTAAAGCTAGGTTCACTGCTACCATTGACTATTCTCTCTACCTAATCACAAAACGGCAACATTAAAGACTTAATCGCATTAATATTTGATGACTTCCGTCAAATTTCGGACTCATTTTCGATTGCCATAGTTGATCTGATTAAAAGGTGTTCATAGAGCTTACCAGTAGTTAAAATAATTAAGAAGCAATGAATTAATGATGTCAAAATGCTTTTCAGGCATTAAATGAACCGTTTAATTATCGTTTTTAATGGGAGCTTCCACTCTAGGCTGTAAAATAGTAAATTATTAGGCTTGCTTCACTGATAATAGCAGTATTTTTAATTAACAGATTATTACAATTTAAAATGGATATTTTGACTTGTAATTTCGGGAATTTTCTATGCTGCGAAGTAACCGTATCAGATTGAAGGGTTAAATGCTTCCCAAAAGTTGTAGGAGTTTGGGATTTTCAATAGAAAGACGTAACCAAATCAAGTAAAAATGTTAATGTAAGTTCGAATATTCCAGATTTCCGAACGCAATTTGCCTAATAGTGTAGAGCCGTTCACATGTTTTACAAACCTTTTGTATAGTTATATATAGTTTATGCCGTTCTGGCATGGCAGAGCGGGCTGGGCGGCGGTCTGCCGCGCAGACGTTATTCGGAACCTGTGTTCGAATCCCGGGCGTGGCTTGGTTTTTCAATTTTCTTTCCTGTGTTTGTCAGCCTCTTCTTCACTTTCTTTTCGGTCTAAAACCTTACCATAATGGCTTCCTGAGGAAGGCCACGGGAACCCACCTCAGTTTCTTTCCCCAGATGGTTCTGAGTTCCAAGTGAATTCCATAGAATGTGGATCTGTCTCCGGACAGAATTACTATGGATGGATGTAGTTTATAGTTTCGTATATTTAATTTACAATCATTTGTAAATTAAGATTTCAAACCCAAGTAAAAATTCATAGTATCAACCAATAAGGGTTAATAGGCCAAAAAAACAAAACAAAATCAACACCAATTGGCGCAAAGAAATACATAAAAAATGTTTATATCAAACTAATTATTCAATTGTTATCACTGTAAATAAAACAGCACCTGTTGACAGGACGGCCGTGCTAAGGTAAAAGGAAGCAACTAGCAATTTGGAAACTGATTATTTGCTGCCTTTGACCATAGATATAAGCATATTGCGAGTCAGTTCCTACTTTTGATCATCGAAATAGGGACCATACTTAACAGCAGATCATTACCAAATTGCTTTGGAAGATGTGTAGATATTTCCTTCCGTAGAAAATGCTAAAACCGCAAAATCAGAAAATTTGTGGTTACTTCCAAAAGGACGTCCGAGGAGCTAACGGTTCCTAAGGACTGAAATTATAAACTTTAATGAAATAAAAAAAAAATTAAAAAACCTTAAACTTAAAACTTTGTAATAATTGCTTTAGATATTTTTGGTAACTAAAGGCACAGATGCAAAAATTTTGTGGGGGCTCAAACGTGTGGAAACTTTTTTTTTTTTGCACGGTATACAGTGCATATTTTTACGATCACTTATCTAAAGATAGTCAACCAAATGTCATTCTTATTACAGCAGATGTTTGTTTCATTATAATTGCAATTTCAGTTCTATTCAAATATAATGTGTGGATCTCAAATGAACAACATGAAAATTTGTATTTGTATGTTCAAACATCAAGTGGCCATAATTGGATGGTGTTATGCATCATTTGACTAAGCGCCAAAATTAGATTTTGAGATATCCGCATAAACGCGAACGCTTATGTATTACTTCAGATTTTTTCTGGAATGAAGAGTGTTATATATCAAAACGAAGATACTTTCACAGGACAATTCTGATCATTATCAAAATTAATAATATCCTTCAAAGGTCGTTAGTTACATGATGCAAATCTTATTCTTTACGATTAGTCGATTGGCATTTATTCAAAATTATTTTTCCACAGAATTATGTTGTGATAGGAAGCAGGAACAATTTTTTATAAAGGTTTATACCTTTGACTAGTAGATGGAGCAATAATCTAAAAAAATCTATTTTGGCGCTTGGTCAAGTGATGCATAACACCATCCAATTAAACTTCCCCGATTCAAAGTCGTATAGTAATCGGAAAGTCATCAAATTCGGTAAGGTAAATAATTAGGACTTGGGAAGCAAGAAAAAAATTTTAGCTGAAAAATCGTTGATAAGGAGAATATGGCATTAAAAAAAAAGTATGAAAATGGATAGAATAAAAAGATTAAGCTGCAATGAACGATTATCTTTGTGTGTTGTAATTATGAAAACGTAGCAATAAAACATTTAACATCAACATGAAAATAGAAAAATTGAGATTGTGAAATTTTCTACTCACGCCTTGAGCTACCGTTAATGGGAATCTGAGACAATTGTTTCGTCCTTTCTTGGGCTCATAAACCAAGTTTAGCCATTGATGATCAATTCGAAGGCATGAAAGGCTAAGGAATCGCTCTCGCTCCCGGGAATGGGATTCTACAAAAATAAACAACAATAAGAAAATGCAGAGATTTGATACTAGTACAGTATCAAAACCTCGGCCAGCTAACGCTAGACAAAATTTAAGAAATACAAGATACAATACAAGACCTATTTGGTTTTAATATGGGGTAGTTTAACGTGCACAAATGAAACACGAAAATTGAAAAATTTAGATTACACAATTTTTCGTTTAACCTTGAGCGATCCCAACAGCCTTTCAAGTTGACAGTCTCAGTTGCCAGAAACCTGTTGCACATTGAGTTCTCGTTGACCAGAACTGTCTCCTGTACGTTGCATTCTCCATAGCAGAACGTAAATATCTGCAGCAATGATGGTCACAATCCATGTCTTTTAAGGTGCCAAGATCCAGACACTATAACAATAGACGTTGGCCTTCAGGCAAACCCACAACAAAATATCTCATGGAGTAATGTCAGGGGAGCGAGGTAACCATTCAACTGCAAAAAATAAAATAATAAAAAAAAAAACAACTAATCTTTCTGTCTTCTAAGAGTTGCCATAAAAGTTAAAGAACTTGTCGTGCGATTCGGTGTTCCATCTTGCGTAAAAATGGTTCGTTATCAAAGTTCTAGAATGACGAATCTCTTCAATAGAACGATGAATAAAAATGCGTTTATGACGTTTCCCCTTTCCTTTATAGCTCTAAGATGCAGCGACACAGGTGGTCAACTTCGTCTTTTCTGCAAATTATCCGCTTCATGGGCTATAACAGGTCATATTTCTCTATCGGCGACTTTCTGAACTAAATTCCTTTTTCGCGGAATCCTGCTTTTCATATGGTAATTAGTCTTCCTAACAAATTTGTAACATTTCACTAGCTACAAATCGAACTACTGACGGCTCAAAATATGTGAAGTTTAATTATCTTCATCTGATATATTTGACTTATCTAGCTGCTCTTCTGATAGATATTATAATGTTTCATGCATTGTAGCTGTGCTTCTCTGTTTCACAGAAGACAGTTCGAACTAAATTCGAACATGATCTTTCTCTTGCACTTTTTTTTTTTTTTTTTGCTGCAAAATTAGAATATTAAGTTATACATCCAGAACTATAGTCGGCGGTTTTAAAAAATATGTTTTTAAACAGCGCCCAAATTTAAGTTACATTGTCTTTGTCCTCGATCCCAGTTGCTGTACTTGTCTCCGGACCTAGTGAGGTTGTCAATATTTGGTTGGATAACTCCGAAACAATATTAAACTGTTACTGATAGCGTTGTATGCAAGTGGATGTTAAAGGCATTAAACAGTAGATCTGGCTGTTGCTTTGAGAACAAATTCTGTAGTGACGTACACAATAATTATTAGAGAACTACACTCTACAAAACCTTGAATTCGAAAAATAAATGTTAGCCTACATTTTACCAATGTTTTGGCCAAGTTAAGCCTAATGTGTAGAGACACAAAGATACTGAAAATGGTGGCATTAGAAAGAACTGTAAATAAAGAATGTTGAGAGAGAAACAAATATAGGAAAAGGAAAAACAAACATTGATAACGGCTCGAATCAGATTCCGGAGAATCACTGAATCATCAGACAACGAGCAAGCAAGTTCACTATGCTTGATTAGCTTAATTAATCTTACTTCATTTGTACAGCCAGACAATCTATAAGGATATGAAAAAATAAAAAATAAAAAAAGAACTTTAACGTTTTCTTGCAGATGTTAAGTTTAATTAAAAAATGAAAGCCCAGTAATTTAAAATCATTGTTTGGAATATTACTCTTTTAATAGTGAATGTTTTAGAAATGACGAAAATCGTTGATTCCACCTTCAGTTACAATAGGAGTGAAAGTGGACAATATCTGAAAAAGAGGGAGAGAATGGAAGTGGTTGAATTGAGATACACTCTCGCCTTCTGATGCTGCCTGGTTGGAAGTCGAAGCGTGGATACAGCGCGTAATCCCAGTGATGGTCAGCTAACGTTGGTTTTAAATTGAGATGCAAAAATTGCCAGATAAATATCCAGCGAATGGGTGGCTGAAACTACAAGAGGGGAGGAGGGATACGATGTACTTTATCTGATTCTTCCACCGCCCCCGTGTTTTCCATCTTCAATCGCCGCTTCTCGCTTGCTTTATAGTTTCCATTTTAAGCTTGGCGTCCGTCGGGAAGGGCGGTCAGCGTGAATGACGTCGTATTTTAATGGGGGAATGAGACCCCAACAGTCCACTGTCGACGCAAACGACCCCAAGCGACGCGAGCCAACAACATTCGCTGTCCAACAGGAATAATTTGGGGTCAGCGCAGTACAATTACACCAGTGCCCCGATTTCCCCCCTCTTCCTACCATCGCCATCTTGGCAAATATTTCTACTTTTATACTGAAGTAAAGGGAATGAACCAGAAAAACCCAAAGCAGAACGATCGTTCTCAAATTAAAAGAAAAAAATACCAAACAAAGAAGATAGAGAGCGTGGTTTTTAATTAAAAAAAAAAAACTAACAAAAAAACTATGTAATTCGATCCCAACTGAACTAAAAACTTAGAACAAGAAAATGATTTTAAAAAGTAAAAACCGTAACATTCAATATGAAATTAGTAAGTTACAGGATGAATTCTTGAAAAGCAAGATTTAACATCCATAATAATTCATACATCAAGAAAAAGCCACAACTGGACAGTAAATATGACTTACTGAATATACTGACTTACTAAATATGACATACTTATTGATATGACACACTGAGCCAACATCAATGGGAATCCTGAACAGCTGTTTCATTCTTATTAGGAATCATCAGCAGAATTTACCCTTGTGTTTGGCTCAGTTTGCGCGAAAGCTAAGGTAAAAGCATTCTCGATCCCGGGAATGGCCGCCGAGATAAAAACAATGAAATTCACAATATTAATCCCTTGTCCTCTCACTGAAAGATACAAAGGAATTTAATTACAAATAACAAACATCATAAGTTCAATAAAAAGCAAGATTTAACGTCCTTAATAATTCATAAATAGAGAAAAAAAAAATCACAACGGACAGTAAATATGCCTTCGCACACTTCAAAACTTAAAATTATTAAATACTAAGTGAAGTTTTGGTTCTCAAGCAATGGCTTGTGTAAAACTCAAGCACAGAGAAGCAAGTGTCCACACTTATCGTACCATTCACCTAGTAAATCAATGTGGAAAAAAATAATAGCAAGCCAAATCAAAATTACGGGATTATATACCACTCGCCTGTGCGATTAGCAATGTCTGGCCCGACATTATCTTCATTTCTACTTGTTCTGGACATTGAAAGATACCGATACAGATTTTCACTTGAATAACGCAATAAGTTATTGTGCAGATTTTCCAGGTTTTATATCTTGGTGCCACCAAATTTGTGATGACACTGAAAAGTAATCTGTAAAGAATTCTGATTTTATGTCGTTCTTCTGATAACAGAAGAGCATTTCACTTAAGATCGTTTTTTTTTTTTTTTTAAAGATAAGTATTTTTTAAAATCGTTTTTGTTTATTTTCGCGAAAGAACCATTACTTTTTTTTTTTTAAATTCCTTCCATAAAACTCGGTAACCAACATATTAGAGAATAGCTTTTATTGATTTAACAAGATGATTAAGAGTCTTATGTATTTCCTTTTTTTAATTATTAATTAAAATCATCTGTTCATTAATATTTTGGTGCAATTAGTATTCAAAAATTGACTGTACATTAAAAGTCGTATATTTATAGATACAGTAGAACCTCATTATAACGGACCCTATTACAACGGACGTCGCTTATAATGGACAGTTTTAAAAAAAATTGTAATAGTAATAAAGGATGCTTATTTTTATCTGACGAGTTTTACATTGACGACCATATGTGTTTGAAAATGTGGTTGCCTATTATGAACACTTAAGGCACCTCCGTCAGTTATTAACTGAAGAAATAAGCAGCAAACAAACCCAGCAGAAAATAAATTATTTTTTCAAATCAAAGAATGTAAGCAACATGAACATAACATGAACTAGGATCTTCTTGTTCTAAAGATTAATGCAGTGTAAACGTACACATTTTTTAAATTCAGTCTACTATGTTGAAGACTGTTTTTTTATTTTTTATATAATAATCACTTTTTATAGCTAACTATTGTACTTTCATTGATATACACCCTGATGCATTACACCGATATAGAATTATTTGTTATAAACCGGACTTTCATTAAAACGGACAACCTTCAGCCCCTATCAGTCCGTTATAATGAGGTTCTACTGGAAATCCCTTCTTACTTATTCAAAAGCCGAGAGAGGGCAGTCTAAGAACAAATGAACAATGAAAGAAGATTAAGAAAAAAAAGGACAAATAGAAGCAATTCGTATAAAAGTTAAAAAAAACAAAACATTGTAGGTGGCGTTAATTTATTGACTGAACAGTACGAAATACTTTTTTATAATTTCTTACGATTTTTCTTTTCAAAGGTTTACTTTGAGTCTAATATCTCCAAACTTTCTTTCGGTAAATATTTCACAAAAACAAAACAACAATGCGCAGAGATTTACACTTTGATTAAATTGTAGACTAGTGTTATTTCTTTACTATGTCATCTATTTTAACTATTAATTGATATTACTTTAGAAAATGCAAACAAGATCTGCCAGTCATGGAAAATTATTTCATTTTCTTTATGGAAATTGTATTTCTTTTACTTTGGCTTGAAGGGAATGAGGGGGATTTGAGACCAATGTGTTTCTCATAAGTATTACTACGATCCCTATCCACTGATAAGCACTGCAAGGTCTAAGATCCTGTGCTCGTGTCTTTAAGGCCATTTTTATGCTCTAAGATCAACGATGTTATGACCCCATTTCCGGTAACAGGAATGCTTTGCTTTAACTTAAAAATCTCCTTCCGATTCGGCGTTGCTTCGCATTGTCCGAAGTGCACTTACCCTTGTTCAGAGGTATAAATACCTTTTATTCCACCTCAGACAACAGAAGTTTCTGGAAAAGTAATGAAACTGAACAAAGAAGAAGAGAAAAACATTAAAATTTACTTTTCTTTTTCTATTTCATGTTTGTTTTATTTTATTTTTGAATATTGTAACAGTTTATATGTAAATATTTTTAGATGCCATTTATTTGTATTTTTTTCTGTATTTTATTTGTATTTTATTCATTTTAATCTTTATCGTTATTTATTTTAAATCATTCGTTTTCTATTTCCTAATTATTGATGTTCTGTTATTTTTAAATTCTTTTCCGTTGCAGCCGTTTAATTAGTTAATTAATTTAAGTTCGTTGTTTTTATCCATTGATTCTATATATTTTAATTAATCTTCCAATCAAATCACACTAAGTAAAAAAAATGTTTCTCATTAATAATTCCGTTCAGTTCCAAAACTTGACTCGTTGTTATTTGCTCTTAAAAGACTCTCCCACAAACACCATTACAATATTATAATTGTTAAGAAATTAAAAAACCAAAATCAAAACAAAACATATATAAATAAATAAATAAATAAATAAATAAATAAATAAATAAAGCAAAACAATTGTCAACAAAAAGCAACAAAATTCAGAAATACATTTTAAAAGATTCTAAAATTTTGTAGACTCTTCATTTTAGGCTTCTGAAAGATGCCTTATATCCCCGGTTTGTCTGTCTGTGGACACATATCCCACAATGCTTCGCAACGGCTTCTGTTAGCTCAGTTGTAGGTGGCCTGAATGTTGAATGTTGTAGGTGACCTGTTAGCTCAGTGCCCTGTTAATAACGCGAAGATCGAGGGCTCGATCCCCTCATCAACTAAAGTTTTTTTTTAATCATTATTAGGAATTCAGTGTATTAACAAGGTTTGAGTTAAGAATGACGATTATTCCATTTAAATAGGGATGGGTAAGATAGCATGGGGTCGCAAACAGACTCGCGCGAGCATTTTCTAGTCCACCCCGGCGCAGTCTATTCTAAAGTAAAGGTGACTCAGAAGCAGTTGCGAAGCACTGTGATTGGTTTACTAATCACTATCCCTACCTTGTTTTTAACAAAATTCAAAAATAAAATTTACAGATTCTAAAATTTTGTAGACTTTTATCTTCATTTTATTTTTTTTTTAATAATTATATTCAAAATTATTACTAAATCTATGATTTCGCTAAAATAAACTAAAGTTAAAAATATTTATTAATACTTATGAATTTTTTTAAAGTTATCTGAGTTATAGAAGGGTTTAATAAATAATAGAATTTTATTATATTATCAATATATTTCTTTAAAAATATTATGTAAATACCAATGATAAGATGAGAGATAAACATTAAATGAAATTAAGTTAAATTAAAGTTAGTAAAGTAAGATAATTTAACCATTTTCTCGTTTTGTTTCATTGTAATTAATGAAAATTGTTTAAATGATTCTAACTTTAACTTTTAATGATTTACAAGAAAATTAATCTTAATTTTTACGACTGAGCGAAAATCCACTTTGGAAGAAAAGTATTTTTCGTTCATTTGCCTATGACAATTTTAACTTTGATTAATCTTGGTAACAAATACCATTGCATAAAATAGAACTTTAAAGCCCTGCTTCAATCGTCAATGTTGTTGTTCAGGAACTACAAGCAGCACCTAAGTTATATTGAAAAGGCATTGGGACCAAGAAGGGATTTATTTAGCTTGATATTACTAACAGATAAGCCTTATTATAATATTTCTACTCAATTTTAACAGTCATTTTTATTCAATAGTTCAAACTTTATTGTTGGAGGGAGAAGAGAGCACGAAATGAGGATTGAGAAACTATGCTAATAATATAAATTTGAAGCAATAACAAAATTTTAAAACCAAAAAAAAAAAAAAAAAAAAACATTTATTTTTTTATTATGCCTATATTCAAAGCCAGTAAAGAAATCCGAATGTAAGTATCTCTCATTTTCGTTTCAATATATTTCAAGAATAACAGAAATAACGTTGTCAGGACTCTTCTTTAAATTAATTATTTCGCTTCTGAACTTCTACTAAACCTAGCTGATGAGTTCCACTATAATTTGGAAAATTTATCCAAATCTTTTAGCTATCCCTAATTCCATTTGTGTGTTTCATCAAAACAGTTAAGTAGAATCAGATAATAGAGAAGTTTATCTTACTCAGAAAGGCCGTCTTAATTCCGCGGATTTCAGTCCTTTAAACAAACTCCAAACTAATCTACCGGTACTTAAAGAAAAAAAAAATCTTTTCTCTTTTTCTTTCGGCCATTACGAATAACAGTAAATAAATACAATATTTGACTTATATTCAAACACTAGAGTATTTGCCCGTCATATGAGAGATAGTAAATTAAAATTGCTAGGAACATAAATGAATTTATTTCTTGGAAGGCTTGATTATAAGTCATACTCCGAGGTCATTTTGCAAATCATCTTTGATCGTCGGTTTTTTTTTGATGTTGTCTGTGTTTTCTGAACGCGACAATGCAACATAAAGCTGACCATGTGAAAATAAACAGCTCGTTACACACACAGTAATTCTTAACAGAATTGCTATAGACTCTTGCATTACGCACAGAGAGATACATACACAGAATTGGAATGATGGCGTTACACACAGGATACATACACAAAATTGGAATGATGGTGTTACACACACAGGATACAAACACAGAATTGATATAAACTTTTGCGTTACACACAAAGAAATACATA
Source organism: Thereuonema tuberculata (assembly GCA_023159025.1). Classification (NCBI taxonomy): domain Eukaryota; kingdom Metazoa; phylum Arthropoda; class Chilopoda; order Scutigeromorpha; family Scutigeridae; genus Thereuonema; species Thereuonema tuberculata. The sequence continues at coordinate 50,702,395 of JAFIDM010000001.1, read as the reverse complement.
CACAGAATTGGGAATGATGGCGTTACACACATTAATACATACATATAATTTTTATAGACTCTTGCATTACACACAGATACATACACAGAATTGGAATGATGGCGTTACACACAGAGATACATACACAGAATTGGAATGATGGTGTTACACACACATAGGATACATACACAGAATTGATATGGACGCTTGTATTACAGACAAAGAAATACATACACAGAATTGGGAATAATGGCGTTATACAGAGGGATACATACATACTGTAGAATTGATATAGACTCATGGGATACATACATAGAATTGATATAGACTCATGTGATACACACACTCTTCGTTATAGACAGAGGGATATATGTACAGACTTGGAAAACTATATAAGAGATAATCCATCAAACGTAATCACAGTTTTCGATCCATCGACAAGTAACTCGAGTTCCTGTCTTGGTTGATTAATGTAACAAATGTCTTATTTCGGTGTGAAGTTTTCAATCTTTCTGTCTGAAATATTTTGCATCGTCTTTAAGAATCCTCCAGAAATCAACTCCAGAGAAGAACCTAACAAAATGTCAGACTTAACGATACTTGACTACTTACATGAATTGCTGCACAAATTTTCAGGACTTAACATTTTGTATTTATCCAAGCAGACAACAATTCACTGCAAATGAGATAAGAACAAAATCCTTTTTCCTTGTTTGCAAATGTATCAATTCCAATAAATGTCTTCATCTTTTACAAAATTACATCGTTTAAATTTACATTCTAAAATGGCCTAAGCAATATAGAGTTGTCTTGGTAGATCTCGTATTCCTATCAAAGAATAAAAGTGAATCAATGCAAAACATAGACAAGTTTAAGGCATTCTTCTAAACGAGAATTGACAAAAAAAAAAAAAAAATCTTGGTCAGGAGATTTTTGTCATTCTCGTCAATCAGAATGTTTATCCAGACAATTCGACCCTGACTGCATCCGTTATATTTTCTTTCCTTATCCATTCCATTATTTCTGAAAATGAAATATTTAATAATTATACTGGTTTCTATGAGAGCATTTTCTAATTTACAATGCTAGATTACGAAATAATCTACTGATATCTCTAATGTACCACTGAATTCATGAAAATTTACTTTTTACAATTGATCAGATCGTAGATTATTTCTCTTTGTTTGGATAAAATAACAGATTACTTTCTTTTCTTTTTTTTTTCTTTTAAATCTTTTTATTTTCTAAAGTACTAACTTCTTTGGAGAAATGTTGAGACTGATAATCACAGTATTTAGAACATTTTGAAATAACAGAGAAATACAAATATAACGTTTTCGGAAGTGATACATCAGTTTCAGAAGACTGTATAAAGGCTGATTCGTCATCTACACGATCCTCAGATAATCCTTACATGAAAAGGGTGACTTAACCTATGCGAATACATTTATAAAATAAAAAAACAAAAATACAAAACTGGTTTTACGCTGTAGGTTTAATGGTTTAAGCAATGTAAAGACAATAAATCTACTTTATTGTTAAGTAGAGGCATACATAATATTGTCATGTTTTGATCGATGTCTATTATGACACCTTTAGCTTCGTAGTCGTGATACGTTCCAGTGGTTGGGTAGCACTGGTCTAAAATGTTAACAGTGCAACTTAAAAAGTCTTCTGTGTCTGCAATGGTTATCTGTCAATAGAATCCCCCCCCCTTTTTTTTTATATCCATTCGTCGTATTCAGTCTCAAACGAGGATGTATGGTAGTGGAAGTCGATGGGGGTGGGAGTGTTTAGGGAAGGAGAGGGGGAAATGGTGTGTGTGAGGAGGAGGAGGAGATGTGTGTTCCGCGCGAGCGCATGTCCCATGTCCCCGTGTGATTTAATCCGGACTCCATCAGAGGACGGTAATGCGCGACTCGGGACTTCTCGAGCAGCGCCTCTTATCCCTCCCCGTTGCCGCCCCCGCATAATGTCACCGTCCCTCGGGTCCGAAGCCCGATGCACGAAAGGCGACTGCGTTGCCAGCTTTATGCGCTATTGAATCTTTCATGTCCGCGTCTGTCATGTTTACGTCTGCGACACAAGACTCTTCTAAGCCTCTCTCTCTCTCTCTTTCTTCTTCTTCCTGCGTTCAATCCTATATCTGACGCATTCTCTTGTCTTTACCACTATCTGTCTATCTCTTTTCATTTTTTTTTCCTTCTTCACTTTTCATTCTATTGACGTTAAAGAAAGAAATCTCCACCAAAGTCGCTTTTTCATGTTGTTTTTTTTTGCCATCCTGTCTTTCTCCATCATAAGGTCTCTTTTTTGGCTAAAACATATATTTAAAACTTTCAAATGTTCTTCGACTTTGTCCAATACCAAACATTGAAAATAGTTTTCATACGTTTATAAATACCTCTTCCTCTTTGACGGCAATATTTTTAGAATATAACTAAAACAATAAAACATTCACTTAATAAAAATTAACAAAATATATTAAGAAAATATAGGATTTAAGAACAAAAAAAAAAACCCTCCCTCATGTACAATGTAGAAGTGCTTCTCCACCTTTTGACCTCACGATGCACTTGTACTGTACAATTTGCTACAATTCCGCGGACAAGAAACACTGTTCTTAAAACATCCTGACGCACTGAATTTTTTTATTGCTTTTAATACTTACAATAGAATCCTTTGAAAAAAAAAATAACTTTACTCTCATATATTATAATATCACTCACAAGTACTACATACATCATATAAATCTTAGCACCAATCTTCTTCTATCAATACTAATGTTTATAACATATTTAATATACTACATTTCGGCTGTAAGATTCTCCAGCCTTCTTCTGATATGATTTAGTTCTCGTCCTTTGATGTATTTACTGGTCTGTAGACGAGGACTAAAATCAATAAACGAGGATTAAATCATACTTGAAGAAGGCTGGAGAATCTTACGGCCGAAATATAGTACATTAAATATGTTATAAACATATAACAGCATGATAATGAGGATGAGGATGATGAAGTTATAAACCTTACTCTCATTTTTAAAAACTGCTTTCAAATACTTATTTATATGGATTCGAAAGTACATTGATACACTTTAATGTTAAAAAGAAACAGAATATAAGTTTTATAGTTAAATTTTGTTTAGCCATTTTTTTTTATTTGCGTAAAATTTAGTCTACATTCTAGCGTTTGATTATGTATTAAACTAAAAGTATATTACAGATGCACCATCAGAATTTTTTTACGGCATACCGAGGGAACAATAATAATTTTATATCAAGGTATAAAAAGGAATAAAAACGCACAGAAATAAAAATCACTGAGATGCTCTTGGAATTTTGGTTACCGGGAATTCAAGACAGATTGTTTCTGGTTTATTAGCCATCGTCAGCGATTTTTATTTGCATGCATTTTTATTCCTTTTTATAAAAGATTTCTAGTTACTTTAGATTTTGTGGTGTGTGAAATTTCATTGTGAATTGAAATTTAATCTAGTACATATTTTTAAAAAAGTAAACTTTAGGCTATTATTATTATTATTATTATTATTATTATTCTCATTTTACAATATGTTTAAAACTATGATTTTGTTTATTTCTTTAAATTTTATCTATCTATTTTTATCGGTTTTTCATATTATTAATCTTGAACTGCTTTTTTTCTCCTGTTTTTCTTCTTCATTCCTTGATATCTTTTTTTACAGATGTCTTTTTTTTCTTTGTTTTTTCTCTTTGCTGCATTCACTGCAAAATGACTGTACTTTATTAAAACCGGCCAAATTCATTTTCAATCGCTTCGGAATCGCGCATTCTTTGCCGCCTTAAATTTGGCTTTCATTTTTGATTTTTTATGTTCATCTATTACAATCTCTTCTCAATAGACATCCCATCCTGCAAACTTGCACCTCCTCCCCCTGCCGGTAGTTTTTCATTTTCTCTTCTATTCATCTTCGCTCCATTCATCCTCTGCTCCACTTCATCGCGCCGCTTCCTCCTCTTTTCTTTCCCGTAATTAAAATTCATGGGGATCAATAGGAAGGGAGGAGGAGCAGATTGGTCACCGGAGATGTGCCGCTTCCATCGGCTGGGCTCCATCGCCTCTCTTCGGCCGGCGAACGACGACCCGGTCCCGTCACCAATAATCGTGAGTGATAAATGCAATAAAAGAAGGGTCGCTTGTTTTACAGCCACCTTCACTCTCTTAAGCTCTGACGTTTTCTTTCTCGGCTCAGCACCAGCTTAACCATTTGTATAATGGCTATTGATCAGTGGGTAAAGTTCAGCTACGAGAAAAGCTTCCATTCTCGCGTTCCCATTGAAACAACGGATGTTATGCCAACAAATTACAATTAAACGACTAAGTGATAGGAAAATTATTTGTTCTTCCAAATGAACTTTAAAAGTAGAAAGTTTTAAGATATCTTTTCGGAAACGTAAATTGCAACAATAAAAATAAATTTACCCCAATTCCTTTTTTTTTTTTTTTTAAAGAAGAAATATAAAATTTTTCATCTAACATAGGTCTACTTTCTTTCTTTAAAAAGGAATTAACAAGATAAATAATAATAACAATAATAATAATAATAATAACAGCACTAAAACATGCACACAACTGGAAGGCTCCTGGTGCAGACGGAGTCCAGAACTTCTGGATCAAGAGGTTCACGTCCCTGCATGGAAAACTAGCGCTTACACTCACTGACATAATCCAACACCCAGAACATATGCCTCGTTTCCTCACACAGGGTGTCACATACCTACAGAGCAAGAACACTGAAACAGCGCAACCTGCAAACTACCGCCCAATCACTTGCCTCCCCACACTTTACAAACTCCTCACCTCCTGCCTCGCAGACAAGATCTACACACACATCGAGACATATAACATTCTTTCCGAACAGCAGAAGGGCTGTCGCAGGAATTCCCAGGGTTGTAAGGAGCAACTCCTTATTGACTCTGTAATCCTGCGCCAGGCACGCGCGAAGAATAGGAGCTTACATGTCGCATACATCGATTACAAGAAGGCATTTGATTCTGTCCCTCATTCCTGGCTCCTACACACTCTTCATATCTACAAAATACACCCCAAGATCTCTGCATTCTTAGCTGCCACGATGAAGAGTTGGAACACAACATTACACCTACGCACCTCTAACACCTCCATCACTACAGATCCCATTCCCATAAGGAGAGGTATTTTCCAGGGAGACTCCTTGAGTCCTCTTTGGTTCTGCCTCGCCTTGAATCCACTGAGCCATATACTAGATAACACAAAACACGGTTATAGGCTTACCACAGGCACTGTGACACCATATAAAATCACACACTTACTCTACATGGATGACATTAAACTCTATGCCACAAACAATGCACAACTTACTAATTTACTACAAGCCACCACACAGTTCACCAAAGACATTGGGATGGAATTTGGAATTGACAAATGCCGCAAGTTACACATAATACGTGGGAAGACTTCGAATTTGGAGGGTTTTGAACTGGACCATGGGTTGGCCATCCAATCCATGGAAGAGGGAGAGACGTACAAGTACCTGGGCTTCCAGCAAGCGCGCGTCATTGACAACGCAAACATCAAAAATGCACTGAAGAACACATACCTTGCTCGAGTTCACAAAATCCTCAAAACACAACTCAACGCCAGAAATAAAATTAAAGCTATCAACACTTTTGCCGTTCCCACACTAACATATTCGTTCGGCATAATTCCATGGACAAACACCGAACTCGAAGCACTACAACGCGCAACACGCACTACATTCACGAAACACAACATGCACCACCCCAAGTCCGCTACGGAAAGGATGACTCTTCCCCGCAAGGAGGGAGGCCGAGGACTCATCAACCTCATCACCCTACACGAAAAACAAGTACATACACTTAGGGAACATTTCCACCAAAGAGCAGAAGACTCCTCACTTCACTCAGCCATTGTCAAGGCTGACACACACCTCACACCCCTGAACCTCGAAAACTCTTCTCCAACACTCACCACCCCTGACACCCACACTCAGCAGCTGCGTGAATCATGGGCTCGTAAGGAACTCCATGGCAGACATCATCACGAACTCAGCCAGCCTCATGTCGACATGGAAGCGTCGAACAGATGGCTGACGAGTAGTGAGCTGTTTGGGGAGACCGAAGGGTTCATGATCGCAATACAGGACCAAGTCATCTCCACACGCAACTACAAGAAACACATTCTACACGATGCAAACACACATGACGACAAATGCAGGAAATGCCACACTACGCATGAGACGATCGACCACGTAATATCAGGCTGTCCCCTTCTCTCTCAAACAGACTACCTCCACCGACACAATCAGGTAGCATCGATCGTTCATCAACAACTAGCACACAAACATTCACTTATTAAGAGCACGGTCCCGTACTACAAGTACATACCACAAAGCGTATTAGAATCACCCTCATATAAACTATACTGGGACCGCCCCATTCACACAGACAAAACCATACATCACAACAGACCAGACATCACACTTGTTGATAAGATCAACAAACAGACCTATCTAATTGATATTGCAGTGCCTATCAGCAAGAACATGCAGAAAACTCACGCAGACAAGATCAGTAAATACACTGATCTAGCACACGAGCTCCAGAAGCAGTGGAGGCAGGATCGAGTACGTGTTGTACCCATCGTTCTGTCTGCCACTGGTCTGGTGCCTCACACATTGCACCACAGTCTCAGCACACTAGGACTTCACAAAAACACTTATGCACAACTGCAGAAGGCTGTGGTACTCAACACTACACGCATAGTTAGGAAATTTATGGACACAAGCACACATCCCTAATCATTCTTGCACACATCTTTACACTTGGCAGTATGTGCTTTGGTCCTTGACCCGCCATATTGTTTTTGCTGGGGAAACCCAAGGTTTGAAACATACAAACATAATAATTGGCAGTATGTGCTTTGGTCATTGACCCGCCATATTGTTTTTGCTGGGGAAACCCAAGGTTTGAAACATACAAACACGATAATAATAATAATAAGAAGAAGAAGAAGAAGAAGCTCCAGAAGCAGTGGAGGCAGGATCGAGTACATGTTGTACCCATCGTTCTGTCTGCCACTGGTCTGGTGCCTCATACATTGCACCACAGTCTCAGCACACTAGGACTTCACAAAAACACTTATGCACAACTGCAGAAGGCTGTGGTACTCAACACTACACGCATAGTTAGGAAATTTATGGACACAACCACACATCCCTAATCATTCTCGCACACGTCTTTACACTTGGCAGTATGTGCTTTGGTCCTTGACCCGCCATATTGTTTTTGCTGGGGAAACCCAAGGTTTGAAACATACAAAATAATAATAATAATAATAATTATTATAATAATAATGCACACTTTTTTACACTTGGCAATATGTGCTTTAGCCTTTCCAGCTTGGTCTCGTGCTTAAGGCAGATGGGTTCCATTCCCGGTCGCCGCTTGATTGTTTCCTTTCCTGTTTGTTTGTCAGCCTCCTCTTCACTTTCTCTTCCGCCTGAAGCCATTCCATAATTGCTTCCTGAAGACGGCAACGGGAACCCACCTCAGTATCTTTCCCCAGGTGATTCTAAGTGAATTCTAGCGAATTTCATAGAATGTTAACCAGTCTAAGAACTGAATTAGTTAAAAAAAAAAAGCCTATTGGGATCTTTCCAAATCTCAGGGACAGTGATCTTAAAATAATCTTGTCTTACTAATTTCTTTCTTTTGAAATAGTAATAGAATAAGTAGGTTTTTTCAGCTCGAGAGGAATGATCACAATTTCACCTCAAGACTCTAGGATCCTATATTTCCAACCACAAACGTATCAGGAGGAAATTAGAAGCCGAAGACCGTGAAAAGAGGAATGCAGCTTTTTTAAATTTTAATCTGATTTTACATTAACATTTTACCTCCTTTACAACTCTGGTTAAATATTAAGAAACTTTTGGGGAATCATTTAAAATAAAATTTTCAAAAACTAAAAAATTTTATTTTTTATTTTATATATTTTTTTTTTTTTTAATTGCGAGAAAACAGAACTATAAAGTTTTTATGCAAAAAAGAAAGTGTAATACTAAATAACTTATATATAAATTATTAGTACTAGTAATTATTAAAACATTAAATAATTAAGATATTAGTACATACAAATTTAAAATTTTTATTCTGAACAATGCATTGAAGGGTTTTGGGCCTGAAATTGGGAAATGTACCAAATATTCAATTGGTCATTTTTTTTTTAATATTTTTTTTCCTGTTATACAATATTATTAGACAATAATTGAGTAAGCAAATTATTATTCTTAGTTAATGATTAATTTTTTTTAATTCAAATTAATTTGAACGAATTTATCGACAATTTAATTAATTTCTTTATTACAGTATCCATAGAAGTTCATTTAGGCGTATAAATTGAACATATGATGTTAATATTATATAATTAGTATCATATTATAATATTATAATCTTTCCAACTAATGCCCAATGAAAACAATGAAGAAAGTTAAGTTGACTGAAGCTTAATCGTAAGTTTAATAAAAATGAAAGAAAACTGCTGTTTGTCGTGAAACTACAATGAATTTTGAATTGTTAGAATATCATCTCCAAGTTGGTTAGCGCAGTTTCCACAGTAGTAGCCGCTCAAGGATTGTTAAATAAGAGAAGCTTAGAGCTTACAATTTGGTTAAAAGAGGGCGCCGGGGGATTTGTCTTGAAGCTGTATTTACATAGCAAACACGTAGTTTCAACTTAACTTGCATGTTACATTGCTTTTACTGAGAGTGGTTTTGGTGGAAAGTGATGGGGAGATTAGAGAAGTGTCTGCGCTCCATGCAACATCTTGCCGTCTTCTCTGATTTTCTAGAATCCTGATTTCAAGCTTGAATGTGGTTCTTCGTGTACTTGTTGCACATAAAAAAAAAGTCAATATTAATTCAAAATTTAATATTAAAAATAAATTATCCTTCTAAAAGAAACAGTATTATTAGGATTTTAAGAAATAGTGTTGTTTATAATCGATTACAATAGAATCATTTAGCATCATCGAATTTTATTCTGAAATTCTCGAAAGTTATTTACTTTTAACAGCAATTTTTGGAGGAGATAAATTTCGTAATATATCTAAAAGTACATAAAATTTTGAATTTCAGTTAAATCGAAAATTCGTAACTTTTACGGCCGGTTTCTCCAAACAGTCCTACGCTAATCCTGGTTTAAAACCAACTGAATTCAATAGAGTTGCGACAAGAGCTAAAACTAATTAATTTGGAGAAACCGGTCTTCACTGATGTAAGCTTATCTTTAATTCTCAACTATAGGCCTATCGGTAATCTGAGATTTCTTATCGAAAAATGATAACCTGAAGTAAATAAGTTCTGTAATACATCTTAACTAAAAATGGATAAGATTCGATTATATATTGATAGTTCAGTTACATTGTTATCAATTTCGTAAAATAATTAATACAAGAAAAATGGCATTAATTTTTTATCATACGTATTGTTATATTATACAATAACAACTCGTTGTTAAAAGATAAGTAAAGTGACTTTATATAGTTCATCTGAGACGATTATATAACGAGATACGAGAAAGTAGAGAGATGATTAGAAATTATATATTTTAAAGCACAATTTCAAGATACAAGGGATAAGAAGTCCGGATTATTATGAACTTATCTGTAAGCCATTATTTACGGACACCTAAGCCATTTAAAAAGGCTATACAGGCTTTTTGCTTTTCGAAGTCAATGATTCTGAATTTCGTTTTTATTTTAGTAAATTTTATCTTGTTGACGAATTTTATCTTAAACCATTTTCAGAAACAAATTACTTGAAAGACTTCTTTAAAATAAAATAAATAAATAAATAAATAAATAAAAACACTTAAATGCTTTTATCAACATAAAATGATTTTTTAATAATGAAATTTATTTTTATTGTTTTTAAGATTGTCATAAAAAATATTATTTTTTTTTTATTTATGTAACAGATAAATATGTCGAGTACATTGTTATTTTTATAATGAACTGATCTGTTTCTTATTCCTTTTCCTTGTGTGTAACAACAGTTAGTGATAATGTAAGTAAAATACAGTGACAATAACAGATATAATGACGAATTACGAGTACTAATTGCGACCCGTGAAATATTCACGGAAGCAAAACAAATTCCACATTTTGGAAAAACACAAGACTGAAAAAAATGTTCTAAGCTAATTTTTTTAGAAGCCATGACTTCCACAACAGCCTATATATGTAATTTGAATATCGGCTTATTTGTTAAAATAATATTATAATATTGTCAAAATAAAAAATTGATTTACCATTTTCGTATTAGCCAGCGCTGCTTTTTCTTATTATGAAACATAATGGCAACCTGCTGCCCTAAAAGAATAGGTTCGTTGAACTTGAGGCAATATTAACGGAAGTAAAACAAATGCCACATTTTTGAAATATACTGAAATTTTTGAAAAACACAAGATTGAAAATGATGTTCTAAGCTCATTTTTTAAAAGCCATGACTTCCGCAGCAGCCCACATATAATTTGAATGACTAAGCCAAATTTTGTTAAAATAAAAGAAAAAAATTGATTTACCAGTTTCAACAATGACAATAACAATAACGAATGTCTAACAGCCAATATCAATACAGTAGAGTCGCGGTAATCTGAGGTAATTGGGGCTGATGGTACCTCGGATTACAAAAAACTCGGATTACACGGAAAAAAGAAAAAAAAAACCCTGGAATTTTCAACTAAAACGAATCAAATTTAATTTATAATAGATATTAAAGTTACAGATACATTAACAATGTTACCTTGTCACATGAAAAGACTCTTTATAAGCATTTACAACTTTAAAAAACTGTCCAAGTCTTCTGCTTCACAGTAGAGTAACGCTTTTTAGTAGGGATGTCACGCCATCGTCTAAGTAGAAGGGTAGGGTAGCGCTTGGGCATGCACCTCGGATTACACGGAATCTCGGATTGCCGCGATTATCGGGCTCGGATTATCGCGACTCTACTGTAATCCTGTCTGGGCAACAATGAGGGCACGTGAATAGTCATTATCCCCTACTTCGTTGATTATTGAGAGAGCGGCGACACAGCCGAAATTATGTAAAAACCCAGGTTTTACAAACTCTCTGATAAATTTTGACGCATAAACTTCATGCATTTCAGTGTAAACTTCATTTATATAAGAAAGAAAATTTCAATACGCTGATAATAATTGTGTAATCGCGATCCGTCGCAGTGAAGTGGGAAGAGTATTCCAGCCGCCATCTTTAAACATGGGCGTGACGTCATTCCTGACGTGTTCTAATGCTGCAATGTGATTGGTTATTTCAAATTACAAATTTACAAAGATCGTACATTTTTTGCCTATTAATAGGATGATTTTTAACTCAGTCTTTGGCATCTCGTTATAACTGTATTTAAATTCAGTGAAATAAACACACAAATATGCTTTTTCATTAATTTTGATTTCTTAATTTAAAAAAATGCCTAAAAAATTCTTAACGTATTTTTTTTTAATTAAGAAATCAAAAATCGAAATTAATATTTCGAAATTAATAAGAAACATAAATTTACTCAAAGAAAATACTTCTTTGAAATATTTCTAAGCTAGAGTCAGTGTTCGTTGTTGGTTTGCTGTTGGCTGTTGAAATAATGCGGTCCAAAGCTTTGCTGTCGTCCGAAAATAAATCGATCGGAACAAGACAGCTTTTGTGCACTGGAATCTGACAATCGTGGAGTTGTTCTGGTTCGCTTTATAATTTCTGTTAACCAGAGGCAACAAACATTTAATTGGGAAGCTAATAGTGGTGAGAACAGATGATGTTCCTTCGGGGACTGAATCAGATGGAATTTATTGTGTGTTCATTAGATGTTAAAACAGCAAACATCTACAAGCAGTAAACCCAGTCTATTGGATAGCTGTGGCTAGACAGTGGTCTAGATAATTGACTTACTTTCAACTTATAAAACTGCAGTAAAGTATTTGCAAATTTGTCAAATAAAGATAGACATGCAAAAGAGTAGCAAAATGCATGTTTTCAAAAAATTCTACAAAGGAAAATATTAGTAAACTTCAAACTAAAGAAAATAAAACAAAATGTAAGTTTATTATGAGGAATTAACTTGGATGAAATGAGTTAAACAAAGAGCCTAAGCCTTATTTACTAAGCATGAGAAGTTTATTGTTTTGTTTTGTTTTCCTGCTCATCACGTTAAAACGGTTGGACGGATATTCTTAAAACGATGATCCAACTGAAAACTGAGATTTTTTTATTGTCTCCATCTCTCCTAACTTATTATCCACAATAAATTACTTGCGAAATATCACGCTAAAACGGAAGACTGATTCTTTCAAATTTTGGTACCTGTTATTTTGTTTTCCATCCTCCTTATCCTTTAAAATTGATCTTCAACCACAAATCGCCGCATGCCCAGTCCCCCTCTGCGTTGTTCCTAGCTAATATTAATAAATGATATATGTGTAACATATAATATGTACCTAAGACAGGTATTTTTCGCTCATCCACCAAGTTTTTTTTAAAATTTATGTATTTTTTATGATAAAAACTGATTCACAAAATTAATTAATATTTGTTTATTATCAAATCAAATACTATAAAGCAATTCTTGTATATTTTATCTTGAAAATGGGCCTAAGGATTTTTGATGAAATGGGATGAATCAACTGTTTTCGGGTGCGAGAAAGCGATCTAGGTCTCGACTTCGGGAAAACTCCATTTTCCCCCTAAATAATTGACTTGGGTAAGAGGGTTATTGTCTACAGTGTTCTTACTTTTCCGTTTTATTTTATTCTTAATAAATTCGTGTTCTGTACATTTTAACTTGTAATAAAATGATAATTTTATTTTTACCTAAAACAAAATAATAAGTTTTCTTAATATTATTTTTTAATTTTTTTTTCCTTTCAACATGGCGCGTATTCACTGCGGAGCTGTCCATTTCCCCGAAAGGAGTTAAATAACCAGCTGATTGTCTGTAGTGTTCTTACTTTATTTTCATTTCATTTTACTGAGCAAAGATCGGTCTTCCAGGTACAAATAACACAAATATTAACTACGAATCGCAATTCAGCAAAATGAAATCATTTTTTTTTTTTATTTGCCTTTAATAAGGAAATTAAAAAGAAAATGTTATTTACGACATTTTTTGAAATAAAAAGTTGAAAAAGTAAAACTAGAGACTCAAGGTGAAACCTTCCACAAGCCTATCTAAAATCCTAAAGCTTTGAAAGTTTGATAAGCAATATTCGAGACGGAATACTATTAATATGATGTGTCTCTGATTTTCAAAATATCTGCTTTTACGAAGTGCAAATATGGTACTTAGTCTTTTTTTGTTAAGTCTTCAATTTTTTTTGAACAACAAAAACAAACAAATCAAACAATTATACAAGTTAATAAATTAAAAAATAGTGATACTGATTGATTAAAAAACGTATGTTAAATAAGAATAAGACAATAAAAGCAATCTGGTGATTAACAATTTTTCTAGGAATTCCATCTGACAGGAATCAGTTTTTTTTTTTTTTATCCTATTAAAAATTAAAAACAAACCTATTAAAAAAACTAATAATATTTAGGTCTAAACTCTAAATAAGATTTAGGTTTTAGTGTCATGAATAAAAAGACCAGTGTCCATTTTATTAAATACATCTATGTATTTCTGATAGCGCATTCTCTGATCTCAGAACAGCTTAATCATTATATGGATTTAACAATGTTTTGAAAAACGTTTAGCATGGTCCATCTTACTCCATGATGTTAGGGTTGATGAAGCTTTGACACGATACGCAGCTGCTGTACATCTGACCTAAGAAACATTCAAACTTCAAAAGTCCGTTTTACCTCATCCAAATATGCTCCAATGGATTGCGATCTACTCCACAGGCCACTCAAACAAAATAAAAGTCGAATGGAAAGAATTAAATTAAATTAAAATTCAGAGTTAAAATTGGCTCTTTGTTTATGTACGAGGATCTTTATATTTCGTGTATATCATCACCATGTACATCATCACCATGTTTCATCCATTTTCAAGCCATTTCAGGAAAAAAAGGTGTTTCCAGGTTTTTTCTTAGTTTTTAATTTCATTCATTCATCTACCTTCTGAACGTTTTCTTGGCGTCATCTCATTCCCTAGGAATCCACTTAGAAGTTTTGTTATCCATCTACGATCATTGCATCCCTTCCAATTAAGTCTCTTGCAGCAAAAATATTTTAAGCATTCTGCTGTCTCATTTACGATCGCTAATTGTAATTCCTAAGGGGGCATCTTTCCATACTTCTTTACGTACTCTATACTCAACACAAAGGAAAAAAACAACAACATACATTTACGACAAATAACACACTCTCCATAACTTTCTCTAAAAATAATACAATCGAATTGTTTTTCTGATCAATGCTTCATATACAAAACTGGTAAAAGACACTGGTTAAATACCATTGTTTCGAAACATAGTGGCTCGTTTCTTTCAGCATTACATTACTTCTACCACAGCCATTCTGTGAAACTTCTATCGTAATACTTATGAATTTATCATAAAATTTACATGTACATAAATATGTATATTTATGAGTATATAAATATTTGACAGCAAAATTGTATCGATTGGAGTAACTTCAAGACAGCTCCAACTCTTAAGGATTGCATATATCTCTGTATCTTCTATTTATCTACATCTAGCTATTTACTTATCTACATTCATCTTGTGCTTGTTAGTAAATCCGTTAAATTAAGTTTATCCTTAATCCAACTTTGAAGCATTGCTGTTATTCTACGATGTAAAAGTTCCCGAACACAAAAGTGATGAAACAGAAGCAACATCACTTTATGGTTTGTCAAATCTCTAAAGTATCTGAAGGTGTATTTATAGGTAATGCCAATTGTCTAATTTGAAATTAAAATGGAATTAGCATTTTCACTACAGTAAATGTTATCAATATTAACAAAGAACTTCTACAAAGCACTTCAGGAAGTATTGAATGAAAACATAAATCATTATCTTTCTTGTTGTAAGTGCTTACAAGTATGTGTTATATTTGTCACTGTCGTGTTGTTTTTTTTAAATAACCAATCATAAACTCATTTATATTTAATTTCCAACAGACTGCCTTCTGTCGACTGTTTCCTGACTAATCATTTGGGTCATTAAGATCGCTATCAGCTCTACATTTGCAGCCTTTGTTAGGTGGGAGGGGGATAATAAAAGACACTGCTCTGATAATACTTCTTCCTCGTCTCCCTTTTATTCAGTTGGTCGAGCTTTATTTGCTCCGTTTACATCCAACTTCGGAAGTAGAATTTTAATTGGTGGCTGCGATTGTGTTGTTCGAATCGTACTGCTGCTGCCATTGGGGCCGTGCCCTTTTGACTTAACCCCTTCCTACCCTACTCCCTCCGCTTTCTGTTTCCGTTAACCCCCCGCTTCGATTGTTTCCCTTTAATGGACACGAGAAGACGCGAAGTGGCCACAGGCGTATTACAAATTTTTCATCGAGATAATACCGCCCTTCTGTTTCTCTCTATTTGCCTCATTAAAATCCTTTTAGGCGCGCGAGCACAGACCCCGAAAAGAGTGCTTTCAGCGGGAAATTAGGGACATTACTCGGGGTCAGCGGGGAGAAGAAGAGATTTATCAACGCGGCGCAGTCTAATCTAGGGGGAGTTCCACTCAGAGATATTACCCGGCAATTACTGCCACTCAAACCAGGCCGAATCGGCCCCCGGCGCATAGTTGCCGGGAGAATGCGGGTCTAATGCGAATCCGAGACCATTCGCAACTTGTACTGAATCAACAAACGGGACCGGGTGCATAGCAATGAGAGCGTGTGCTAAGTAAAGACCGGCGTTGTTGTGCTTGGGCGGTCGCCGGCCGCAAATCTAATCAACATGGCGGGACCTTTGATTCTTTCGCTAGGATTTAGCGGCGAAGCTTCCCGTGTAAATCGGCAGACGAGTTCACAACCACACATGGAAATGAAGCCGACCGCCATTACAGCGCAGTTGCAAACAAATATTAAGCAGTAAAAATGAAGTTATTCTGCAAAAATAATAAATAAAAAATAAGGTTTCATAGGAAAGAGAGAGGGAAAAAAAACCAATTGAAAAAAATCTGGTTTTTGTTTTCCAATTTCTTGGAACAAGTAACAACAACAACAACAACAACAATAATAATAATAATAATAATTTTATTATTACTGTGATAAAACTAAACTTTTTATAGACCAATTTTAATTATGCCAACCCAGTAAAATTAAAAATAAAATAAAAATGTACTCAAATAAAGATTATCAAATTTTTATTGTAAAGTAATTTTGGTATAAAACAAAAATATAACAATAAAAATTAAAATAAACTTAGTTGTGTTTTTTTTTTTTTTAATCGTTTATCCTTACTTCTATTTCAAAATGGGTCGATTAATAAACGATTTCTTTGCTTTTTTAGAATTTAGAAGACTAACTTAATTTGGAAATTAATTTTCAGTTTTCAGCTATTTCGGTTTTCCGAAATTTCTATTTCTTTAATATTGATTTTTTTTATTCTTGATATAAGTATTTATTTCAAGATTATGGTTTCGTTTCAACTGGTTTTCTAAAAAACAATATTAATAAAAACTAATTTTCATCCAAATAAACTCTCAATATTTAAGGGACTCAATTATTGATCACAAAATGTAAGTTATTTGATTTCATATTTCTAAATTTGTGTTGGCATTATTTCACTTGGCTGAAAATTTCGGTTTCTGATTAGTAAACTTCCAGAATGTAACGAAAATAAAATAAGAATAAAAATAATGCCTTTTTTCATGATTCATTTACGAATAGTCGCCTACTCTGATTAACTGTAAATAGAATTCAAAGACTGAAGACACCCATAGACACCCTTCCCCTCAACACACACACAGAAACCTCTCCAACGACCAGAGACTCTTGTCTGATGAAAACTAGAAGCCTTTTCTGGGGTTTAAAAGGAGCTTTACCTGTGTGATATAATACTCTAAAATGTGGTGAATGAATTTCCACCATAAAGGTCCAAAAAAAATAATAACTGAATAAAAATGGACAGGTAAATGTAAATACAATTTCTTATTTTCAGAAATAAAAAATTGTCAAATCTATCTGGCTTTGTTTTATAGGATTTCTCATTTTACTACTGTTTAAACTAGATGCAATTATAAACTGCAAAAATATTATAATGAAGTAAATTGATGCTACTCGTATTACGGATTAAATTTTCAAATAGAACTTCCATCCCTTACATACCAAATTATACAACAATAAATAAACGAATCAACTTATTTGAAATTTAATTAAGACCAACACCAGAAATAAACGATAAATTCACTGACCATTAAGATTGCATCATTTCTTCTTTGCAGTAATTGAAGAAATCATTGTAACTGCAAGATTCGTAAGTAGCCGATTCACATTTTGTATTCTTCTAACATCATAAATGCTATAAATAAATAAAATAAAGTAAATAAATAAATATTTTTGAGGGTATTCTTGCAATTTACAAACTAAAAGAAAAGTTCAACAAAAAAAAAATGGATAAAAAGATTACTAATTATAATTTTAATTTCTTGAATGTAAAGTTAACAGTATTACACAATAAAAATGACTCCACAACCCCTTTCACAGTATTTAAAATAATAATTGATGTGTGCATATTTAATTTATGATGTTCTATCTGTTGAAGTCATTGTTTGATATGTTAGTTCCTTATTTGCTTGAAGAAAGGAATGACGTAAAATATGTTCCCGAAAATTCGCTGCTTTAGTATTTAATAAATTATTTTAAATACTATGAAAGGGGCTGTGGAGTCATTTTTATATATTACACGAGATGAAAAGAAGAGAGATAGTAGAAGAATTTGGTATAAAAGTACTATCCAATGCTTATTGGAAAATGACGTCCCGAGAGGTGCTGTGATTGTAAACTCCCTCTTCATTTCAATTCCTGTTCATCACTCCTCATTAGCTTCTGATTCATTTCACAGAATAAGATGACTTTTAGTTTTACAGAGCATTATGAATTGAAAGGTTCTTCTAATTCAGTGATCCAATAAATGCACAAACTGAAACTTTCAGTGATGAGGGGATTTGCGCATGTTCATCAGTTACTACAGATCACAAAACCAGATTACTTTCAATTGAAAGGAAGAATTTTCTTCAATTTTCCTGAAGAAGATTCCTGGAAATGTATGCTTTTGTTTTTCTCTCTGGCCATAGGACATAGTCACAACTGCCATACTACGTTCATTGATAGCCTTACCACCATTTTAAAAATTTAAATTTAAAATCAATGTTCACAAATAAAAATAACAGAATTTTAATCTCCGACCAACATTCCAAACAGTTTAAAAAGTCGAAGTATTCATTACAGATCAATGTGGCCCTTGTGGTAGGAGGAGTATGGCTCCCTACGTTTTCTGATCAACAGGTTGAGGTCGAGTGATGAGACTGATCCCCCGTGCCTTTAACCCCAGGGAAAGAAACCCGGTACCCATTCTATAGAGGGCTGGGTGGACCCTAAGACCCGTCTAAAAGAGAATTCAGCGTGGAAAAATACCCCAGACCTCCGTCGGGGATTGAACCCGGCTCCCCAAGCCACGGTCAAGCCTTACCACTTGACCACAGAACTCAGATGCGCTTTCTAGTTTAGATTATTAACAATACTACAAGAATAATACACATACGTATTTCAATTTTAGTCTCCTCCTGTGCCCGGATTCCTAACCCTAATAGGAAATTACGATAAAAATCGGTTGTATTAGCTTTTGGTGGCGTTAGAAACAGATTCATCCATCTTGATTACCTCGAAATATTATAAGGAAAAGGCCAAAGTTCATAGACAGAGAGACCTCTTAACCTTAACAGGATTATTTATTCTTCACAGGACACAGAATTCCAATAACATATATGGTATTCTCGTTTAATATTAAACGTTTCTAGCAGGTTACATGTTTGGGAAAGGCTTAGTGCACAAAATTTGTAGATCACTTTCAAAATAATTGAAATATGAAGTGAATTTAGCTAAATGTATGTTTTTAATTGTAATCAATCAGCAAAACAAGCAATACAAGATAGTCTGAGGTGGGGATAATTCGATGGCTTAGCGCAAAAGTAGCGAATATCCATAAGCATAAGCATGGATATTCGCTACTTTTGCGCTAAGCCATCGAATTCATCCAAATTTTTCTTCTTCAGACGATTTACTTAGATAAATCTTAAATCCATCCTCTGAAAGAAATTGAGTCAACTTGAATCTGAGTATTACGTTCATTATTTACTACTTAAATTATTTATTGATAAATGGATCAACTTCAAGAATTATCTTTTTATTTTAATGCAAATTTTATAAATTTAACTATAATCATGGATTAACTGCTTATATACTTAATCTGTCTAAATCCGATTTTTTTCACTAAAGATATCAAAGCGAAAATTAATGAATTGACATCCATTGTTAGATAGAAAAATTACGAATAAATCAGTGTATTTTTGTGAAATTTCCATGATAATTTATTATGTATAAAAATGGAAAATATTTCAAATATAATAAAGGAAGTTACATCGGCTCTTGGTCCATGCTTGTTTCAAGAAGATACATCAAGGTATTCAAAAGTTATAAGAAGGTAGACACACACACATACACAGACTGCCTGATTTGATGAATCTATTTTTCCTATGAAAGTACGTTAAAAAAATTGAGTAAGAGGCAAAACATTTTCTACATTATCAACAAAGAAAGAATAAAAATATCAAAATATTTGGAAACTACTGTGTTAAACGTAACAGATAAACAAGGATTTTTTTTTATATAATCTAATTTTAAATTCTTCTTATTTTTCTAATTCCTTTTACGATAATAAATTCCTATAAGTTCTTCCTTACTTAAGTGATAGGAAGTCTTCCAATATCTCGATTGGATCCTTTTCGTGTAGTTTAATTACACCAACGGAAAATTTCCGAAGTAATGAGAAAGTGTTTAATTGTCCAATTGGTGGCTTGTAATTGGCCTACATAGCGTTGGTGGTTCTGATTAGAAAAGCACAGACGCGTGATTAATGCAGTAAACACTGCTTATTATTTATCTTCCTTTCAGCGACTAAGCGAAGCTGACAACTGTCCCTGCCTCAGGGCAACGGCTGCTGCTTCGTCTCCTACACAAGAACCTGAGTCCAAATAAACAGATTCCAGAAAAATCATCTTTCATCATTAAAGACACAAGGCATATTTTTTCGCTTGGTTTTTTTTTTCTTTCTTTTTAATTTCTAGTCTAAAAAAATTACTGGAACGAAAATTAAGTACTTTGAACTAATTCAGATTTGCAAATTGAGATAATTTGCCTGGAAGATCGAGTTTTGCTCGATAAAATAAAGTAAGAATAATGTAGAGAATCGCCTTGTTTTAGGCAACCTCCTTTCGGGGAAATGGACAAAGCCACAGTGAATATACGTGAAGGGGAAAAAGTTTAAAAAAAAATGTAATTAAGTAAAACGCGAAGTCGAGACCAAGCTAAATGGCTTTCTCGCACCCGAAAACATGGATTCAATCCCATTTCCTCAAAATCCTTAGGCCCGTTTTCAAGACAAACTTACAAGAATTGCTTTTTAGCATTTGATTGATACAACTGAATTCATTTACAGAAGAACTACTACCAGGATTTTTCTGATTATTATAACTTTTTTCCTGAGTTTTTAACTGGAGATAAATTATTCTGATTCAAATAATACGATTTTTATTGCGTAAAAAAATACCAATTTTGATCCTTTTGAGACTAAGCATTTTCGTTATAGGTTTAGGGAATCCGCTTGGAAGCATGAGTATAAAGTCATTTTGGTTGAAAGTTGAGAGCCTCTTCTTTTTTTTGGCTGGGTCAGTTCTTAGATTTTCAAAGTTTATTTAAAATTTTAAAAATTCAGTTAAATTCCCAATTTTTTTTAAAAAATGGGTTCCATTTTTTTTTATCTTTATAAAAAATAAATTTCAGTTTATGTAAATTTTCTATATCTACAAATGTCAATGATTTGGTACATTAATCAAATATTAAGGTTCGTTTTTTCCTACTATTTAGACTCATCTCAGTTTTTGCAGGTAAATCGATCAAAACCACACTTAACTGTACATTCTTTAATGATCATTTAATGATCACTATTTATTGAATGATAATTATTCAATAAATAAAAAAAAATTGTCTTACTCTAAAGCAGCAGTTCCCAAATTTTTCGATTTCGCGGACCGGTTGAATTTAAAACATGTTAAGGGAGTGAACTAGATATAAGCTTATCAAAAAAAACTGTATAAATTTTTAAAATAGAAAACTCGCAGGAAAAAATTGAGTTGGTAATGAATGAAACTTGGATGTAGGCTACTTCGTGAAAAATCATACAGTTAAGGTGTCGTATGGAAATGAGTTATCGATATCTGTTATCGGTTGATGCAAATGAATGATAAAAAGGGGGTTGCTCATTAATTCTGTTGGGATTCTGAAGAAAGGAATTTGAGATATCAGATATTTTGTAATGGCTTCGAGACATCAATAAACAGATGAATTTAGGTGCGGAGCTTCAAGAACAGAAGAGGCAGGCAATAAAATAAAGATGCCTAAATGTGAGTTCTTCTGTGGTCTATAGACTCTGGAATCAATTTCCAAATATGTAAGGCCTACGTCTACAATTTCCTCGGATGACCGTTAAAGTTCAATTACATGCACGGAGGAATAATAACTACCATCCCAAAGCACTTGCAATTTGCCCTTGCTGCGGCTACAAGAACTTTGTATCTGCTTTCACTTTCCGCAGATGGCTTCACGGAGAAGATCTTTATGCTAGATAACCCTAAGGAAACGTTGGGAATATTTTAGTCAATACTATTCGCAGATAAAACCTAGATTTGCTTTGCAGAGATATTGCATGTATGGTCTCATTTGGAGAAAATGAGGGATACGCTATCATTCCTTTAATAACGAGAAATAGATTTTTATGGTGAAGGTAGTGTAATGGCTTGGGATGCTATTCCTTAGGTGGACGCACAGATCTGTACGTGCTGCCAAGAGAATACATGAATACTAGACGATGTAGGTATAATGGACCATATCTTGTGAGATGATTATTGTTCGTGTGGATTTGACCAGTCAGATCTCCCAACCTTCATTCTATCGAGGATGTGTCGGATGCTTTTGGGAGAAATCAATCTACACGGAGTATTGGTCATGGTTAGCAACGCTCAATCCTAGAGCGGTGCACTTTCATTCATTTTTACCCCTTTAAGAATGTCTTGGGGCTAAAGTGACGCGGCGTTTTCAATGTTGACCGAGCCTTTTGGCTATTTAATTTGCACACCTCATTTTTTGAACTGGTTCTGTATGTGCTCATTGTTAATCAGAGTTTCCCACGAAAGGTATGTGAATCATTAGCTAATGTACAACATGCTACAGGTTTTCATATACATTAATTATGTAGTTTTTTTAGTTATCTCTACGTTTCTGGTTTTTCTTTGATTAATGGAAACGTATGCGTGTGTGTCTGTGTATTTTAGACTCAAGATTGCAAAGTTTGTTTTATTTGGCAAGAAAATAAGTAGTTTTTGATTCCTTTTATTTTTGGAAAAATGCTGTTGGATTAACTCCGTCATTAATATTTACAGCATTTGCCAATGGTTTTCAGAAGCAGGGAACAAAAATATTCTCTTTCAATGAGAAAGATAATAGTGATACCTTAATTTTATGTTAATAATTTTTCAAAAAAAAAAAATAATAAAAAATAAATATATTTTATTACATTTCTCTGAAGGGCATGTCCATTTCTGCTGTAAAACCGTATTTTAAGGAAAAGAACTAATTGAAATAATTCTAATATGGAATAGAAATAATAGAAAAATAAAAGAATTACAAGTAACGGTGTTAATCTGCATCGATTACCACATTGTAAACCCGATACTTTGCTTGTTCTGATTCATTCAATAGGAATAGTCAAATAGTTCATTACAATTGGTGTCATGAGAGTAGCGCACACTTCTTGGAACTGAGGGTGATACGACTGTGCTCATTACTACTACATTTAAGCTTTATTATTCCTACGAAAGAAACATACAGTATTTTAAAAATTTTATATTTGCTTGAAAGGTTTTGATTCAAGTTACTTAAATATTAACAATGTAAAGAATAGAAATAAGGGGGAAATATTTAACTTAGTATGAGCTCAAGCTGTTGTTTTGAAGAGCCCAACAGCGCCAGAGCGAAGCTTATGTGCCGATTAGCTGTAGGTTAGATAAGTTGAAGTATGACCCCCTACAGGATGTTTATATTGGAAAATTTTAAAAATTAGCTTACTTCGGTTAAAACAGGAAACATTTTTTCAGTTTACTAAATGCAGTGCACTACTCTCACAAAGGATGTGCGCTACTCTCAGGTCGCCTTACAGTAGTCTATATTTCGATCCTGATTATTTTTTTAAGCTATAGATATGCTATTCATTTATTTCTTTTCTTTTCTTTTCTTTTAGTTTGGAATTTCTTCATGCTGTTGAGAAAATACATTATTTTTACTTTATAATATAGTGTGTTTCTTTATAATATAATTCATGCTATTTTAAAAAAAAGGAAATATTCGTAATGCAATGTCAATACGAAACAGCTGTCCCAGATTCCTTTGTATTGTCATACAAAAGAATCTGGGACAGCTGTTTCGTTCTTCTTATGGTAAAACATTTATGGTTCTGACTAACATTAAACAAGGAAAACAAAAACACAAGCTGAAGCGACGAAGCATCGGTCATTTTCACGACCGCTTCGAATGAATCCAATGTTGCTCTGTATCGGTATTCTAATTAGTATAAGGTCAGGAGATTATCTTTCGAAAATAAATAACCTTTTTTACTAAAGCTAATTAATTCTATGCATCTAATTAATTCTATAAAATCTGCAGAAAATTTTTTTATTCCTTGTTGAAGCAGAGTGCTGTGGGATTGTTTGTCGCCTCTTCCCAAATTCACGACTTGGATTCTAACTCCGCTTATTATTATTATATTTCTTACGATATAGAGATTCAAAAATGTTCATGCTTTCTGCAACAGGTTAACATCTTCCTAAAATTCATTTAATATTATGGAAATTGCAATTCATAAAGACGACTTTAACCCTAACAGACTGTTTAAGTGGTGTCGTCACAACTTAAACGGTCTGTTAGGGTTAAACAACTGTGACTCTTACGTCACAGTTCAAAGCGCCTGTTGCTAGGCTCTGTTAGTAGGGTTTTAGCATTGAAATTAGTTACGACCATGCAGGTTTTTCTCTGAGAAAAAAAAACCCAAAATTATCAGTACGGATTTGTAAGACTTAGAACTGAGAAAGTCCACCTTAGGCTTTATTCCCTCTTATTTTTATAATTTTAGGAGACGTATGAAGACAAAAAAAGCTGTATTTATGCATATTTTTCAGTTTGAGACTGCCATAGATCACCAATAGCTTCTAAATGGTTAACTCAAAAGCGACTCTCCATTAGCAAAGGACCGATCTGATTGTACTGAAACTCTTTTCGTATAAGATTCTAGAAGAATAAATAATTTTAAAATTGTTGGTGAATAGGAGGAAGGGTGCTAATTTCAGATTTCTAGGAGAAGAAGTTTCTCTTCCCAATTGCCGTTCCCAATTCCTTCCCTACAATCAAACCAGAGAAGCAATTTTAATTTATGCAAGATGCTGACTTTGTTTTCTTTATTTAGAAGTTTCTGTTCTTTGTAAATAGTTAAGATTAGACATCTAAATACGTCCAAATTAGATTATTTGATAAGACAGCTTACAAACAAGAGATTAAGCAGATAAAAATTGAGTAAGGATTAAACAGATGAAAATTAGGATAATGGTTTCAATATTGAA
Source organism: Thereuonema tuberculata (assembly GCA_023159025.1). Lineage (NCBI taxonomy): Eukaryota > Metazoa > Arthropoda > Chilopoda > Scutigeromorpha > Scutigeridae > Thereuonema > Thereuonema tuberculata. Next base: position 50,677,469 of record JAFIDM010000001.1, on the reverse strand, counting down.
GTTATCTCAGATTGCGAATACGATAGGATGTCATTTTGTATATAACTTGGTCTCACCCTTTATTAATACGATAAACAAGAACTTTATCTTTAGATTCCAACCGGAAGTATTCTGCAAATTTACTGTTAATCCTTAGTAATTTAAACTTTTTTTCTAACTCTTCATTTGAAAATGTAAATCAATTCTCAATTTTAGATTCTTAAAATATTGTACACTTTTTAATTATGTGTTATATTAAGCTGATCTACTTTATTCTCAGTACTTTATACTGTTTTGTTTTACTGTAAGTTATGTGAAATTTATGTAATAAAAATATTGATATTTGTTTTCTTACCTTTTAGCAACTTTTGAATTCACTAATACAGTAAACCTCGTTAAGTCGTCACTCAAGGGACCAAACATTTTTGACGACTTAGACGGAGTGGGAAATTTTGAAAACAAAAACAAAACACTGAAATACAGTATTTTTATGAATTGATGTAGGATTCGGTGAGAAAAACAAGATTTTCAGAAATCAATACATGCAAATGAGTGGAAAGTAAAAAAAAAAAACACTTTTTATAGTTACCATATTATAATCGTTTTAAAAGAAAGGCAATGTCTGTCTTTGAAACGTTCCAGCCAATCATTGCTGCCGCCAAAATCTTTAATGTTCAACTCCTTAGCAATTTCCATGACTTTTTCTTTGAGAATCACGGCCGAAATCGGCACATTTTGCGATCTGGCATGTTTTAGCCATCGAACTAGCTAAAACATCCTCGATCTCGTCAAACTTCGATTTCCTCATTCTCTTTCTTTTGTCTTTGCAGTCAGCTTCTTCAATTGCTTGTTTCGATGAAAGAATATCGTTTAATGTAGTTCTGGGAATACGATGTTCTTTGGCAAAAGCTGTTTTCGAATTTGATTTTTCAAAAAGTGCAATTAAGTATTTTTTTTTTCTTTGAAACATAACGAGGTAAGTTTTCGTTTCCCTGACATGTTACAAATGTAATCGAGCCACGAAATTGCAAGATAAAAAATAGCCGTTATAGCGCAGCTTACTCGCTATGAAATGAAATCACACTCAGTAGCGGTCAAGAAAAACGTATACACTTGACAAGAGTCGCAGCGAGAAGTGTGTAATTTCCCAAGTGAATTTCCCACGTGAAAATTCCCCGTAAAGGCTAGGCTTTCTTAGAGTGAAGTGGCGGGGCTGAAAAGTAGCAGGCAAAATTGAGAATAAAGATGCTTTTCGCCAGTTTTGAGGGTGACGAGTTATCCGGAGTAGAATTAAATTTGGTGACGAGTAAAAGAGGGTTATTTTACATTATTGTCTGAGACCTTGTCGGACCAAAGGAAAACGACGACTTAAACGGAGTGACGACTTATCCGGGTGACGACTTAACGAGGTTTTACTGTACCTATCTCATAAATAACTTATCTTTAAAGTAATTTAAAAATAAATTAAGAAATATTACAATTTCCATTTAAGCTAATATACACAGACTTGTAAAGTTCATAAAGTAAATCATATTTATGAAAATTTAATAAAAAAAATAGATTAGCAAATTAAGATTTAACTTAAAAATAGTTTCTCCAAATATTCTAATAATAAATTAAGAAATATTATGACGTCCATTTAATACACAAGATATATATTTATACTTAAATTCATAAAGTAAACTTTATTATAAGAACTGATGTTTATAAATTGTAAGACAAAAATATCACTGACGATAAATTACGTAATCAATTAAGAACAAATGAGCAATGAGGATCTATTAATCGTCACCACGTAATTTTGGAATTGCTTTTTCACTACAAGTCTATTGCTATCAGAAAGTAGTCTGGCAAGTTTTATATTATGTTTATAATATATACCGTATCTTATTTTAAACATTACATATATATAATTGGTATAAATTTCTGCTGTTACTAGTAGTTTGTATTTGATTTTTTATTTAATTCTATTTTCCAAGGTCCTTTTCTAATGCTTATTGTGGTTATTTTTTCTTTTATTCTCGTCTAATAATAATGTGAATATACATTATTTTTGCTATTTATGTAGACTATAGAGAAGCTTGCAGTAGTTAATCGAAACTAAAAATTACATCAAGTAAAAAACTGAAACTTAGAACTGAAACTAAATTAAAGTTTAACTTTTTAAACAATGCATGCAATACAATATTGAAATCGAACGTATTAATTAATCGTATCGCACATTTTCATTCAGATCTGTCAGATATTCGTCATCTATCGCCAATTTTGCACTCATTGAAAACTTCGCTAGTTCCAACTATGGACAGTTTTGCGAAATTTTTCATTCATCCCACGGGAACTACTTGATCGACCGGGATGTAAAGTAGCCTATGTCGTACTCCGTGTTCTAGAGCGGTCTAGACGGCGGTCTGCCGTGTGGCCGGTGTGTGGAGCCTGATTGTTTAAAAAAATAGTTTTTACATTCATGCGAAATTTCATTCCGATCTGTTGCGCCATTAAGGATGAAAGAATAACAAACAAACTTTTAGATTTTCGCTTTTGTTAGGATGTACATATTTTATTAAAACGTAATAATCAATATTCTCAAATGCTTACATTCTGAATACAATTAATCAGAAAACAATTGTTACTATCTATTAGGTTCTGCCTTACATTATTTTTTGGAAAACGATCATTTAGCGGTCTATTTGACAACTGAACATTGATTCAAGTCTTATATTTTTAATATTATAAGAAATGATGTAATTATATTACATGTCTAAAATGAGATCTGTTGATAAAAATTTATCATCTCCATAATTACAATTTTGTATTTAGAAAATAATTCCCGAATAGTCAATATTATTTTATTTTTCTATTGTACTTTAATTCCCGAATAGTCAATATTAAAACAAAATATAATGAAAGTTAAGGTTGTCAATTGAGTAGTTTAAAGAAGTGTGGTAACAGTGGATGAGCGTTGGGCAGGACAAAAGGATAGCCTATAAACTTAGCACGTTTGGAGTAACATGAGATGTCAATGAAGCCACTCACCTGTGCAAGGGATCTCTTCCCGATATTGAATCCAGGGGGAAAAAAAATCTAGAAAAAGTCATATTTCATACAATTGCATATTATTTAAATATCGCATTTTGTTTCCAAATCAAAATTATATTAAAATACAGTAAAACCCCGTTATTACGCTCCCGCTTATAGCACTATCCCGTTCTTTACGCTCCTTTCATACGGTCCCTGGAATTTTCTATGTAACTCTGTATACTTTTACCCTCTTATAACGCTTCAAATCCCGCTTGTAGCGCTTTTTTTATATCGAAAATTTTGTATCGAAAAGAAATGTAACACTTTAAAGATTCTTTTCTTTCCCTGGTAGGAGAGAATCTTTGAAATCTTTGAAGTGCGGGTCTGTGATACAGTAAGTTAGTGCAAAATATCGAAGCCTTTCTATAAGTGAAAAATTGCAAATTCTCCGTAAGTACGACGAGAATTCTACACTAAGTCAAAAGGATTTCGCAGAATCTCTAGGAATTCCCTCATCCAGTCTGAGAACAATAATAAAAAATAAGAATGGAATTACCAATGCAGCGAAGGGTGGTTGCAAACGTAAAAAAGTAAAGTGTGGAAAATATGAAGATGCCGAGGAAATTCTAATTGAATGGATTCATCAGTCCCGTGATGCATCAGTGCCATTAAGTGACCCTATCATTCAAGAAAAGGCGCGTGAAATAGCGGGCAGCGCACTAAATCTGCTCCGAAAATATATTAGTGTTGCTCCTACTGGTGTATCAATTGATGTTAATAGTTACTTGAACCACATTGAAAATGTCATAATTCATAATGGTAGCACACACACACGGCAAACCACAATCAAAGATTTTTTTAATAGAAAATAAGCTCACATTTGCACTACATCTATTTCAGAATCAAATATCTTTCCTGTAAAATGGGGTCTAAATGTTTCCCCATTAATAAATCATTTCCCGCCTATAGCGCTATCCCGCTTATTACGCTCGTAGGTCATGGTCCCTTGACGAGCGTAATAACGGGGTTTTACTGTATTATCATACAAAATTAATATTATATTTTAGAAACAAAAAATAATAATTAACAAAATTATAACTTTAGATCTGACAGTAATATAAAGTTGACATATCCATATATCTCTCTATATAAAAAGAAGTCCTGACTCACTCACTTATTCACTGATTCATCAACGCCCAGCCCAAACCCTTGGACCTAGAAAGCTGAAATTTTTCACAGACGTTCCCTTTATGATGTAGACAAGGAATAAGACTGGATTTTTCGAAATTCCCACGGGATAGGGAATAAAGAGGATTTATATTTTCGCATTAAAATGACCTTGAAGTGTGTGGCGGCCAACCCGCTTTACATCTGAGTTATCCGAAGAAGGCCTTATCGGGCTGTGAACTCGTATATTTTCCGATCTCGATATTAATTTGCTAAATAAATAAAGTTTTTTTTTTATGCTATGTATGCAAGGGTTCCGGAGCGAAGCGACGGTATCCGGCTAGTTAATAACAATTACGGAAAACGTCATATTAATTAAAATTGGAAAGTTTTTATTACTAACTTTGACGTTGGTATTTTTATAATAGCAAGCATATTTCAATATTAAAAAAAAAAAAAAAAAAAACACATTAAAACTTTTTGATTAAAAACTTTTAAGTAGTTGGAAAAAAAAAACATTTTTCTGGTACTTATGAAAAAATATAATGTAATGTATTTAATGCTTTGAAAATTTACTTTACTTTAGTTCTTTCCAAATCACATGATCCTAACAATATAAAATTTTTACGTGCGTCGAAAATAATAATTTTTAAAAAACTTCACAACGGAAACACCAATTAACATCGTAAATTAAAGATTAAAATAAAAAATTTTAAATTTACTAGCGCGACTAGTTTTGTTCGTTTTTCAGCGAACTTTTTAAGCACTTTGGAGGGAGAAAAGCAGAATCGATAATAAAAAAGAAATTAAACCAATCACCTTAGAGGAGATTGGTCAAAAGTCTAGACCAAGAAACCTTGGACACGTCGAAGTTATTAGGCTACACGGGTAAAAGAAGCGGAAAAAAAAATTATGTAAACCATAGAAACCCGCAAGCTCATTAGAAAGTTTATCATTATAAGGCTTATTTATGAGAATATATAAAGACTCCTTAAACTTTCTTAAATAATGGTCCTCCTCGCGATCAAAAATAATCGAGTTGTCAGCAAAGGCGGATCGGGGGGGGGGGGGGGGGGGGGGGGGGGGGGGGCAGTGGGGGCTGTAGCCCCTCCCTTTAGCAGTGAATATGAATTGGATAAAATGTCATATCCAAAGGCTGCTGCTAGATAGACATTAATATTGCCATGATGACGATTTCAATTGCTCATAAAATGTTGGCGACTAGCATGCGCTTCAGACTCACAGGTATAGTCAGCCCTTCAGAAAAGTTACCCCCCCCCCCCCTTTAAAAAATCGTGGAACCGCCCTTTGGTTATCAGAATCAATGATATCTCTGTCTGAAAGACATGTGTGGCTGTATAAAAAGTAAAATTGTCTTTTTTGACTGAGTTCGGGACTTCTTTAACGCTGGTCTATTTGATTCCCCGATATAAAGACACTTATTATTAATACGCTTAATAGCGCAGACGCAGTTATTGAAGAACTTGAAGCATCGATTCTGGTTTTTTTTTTTTTTTAAGTAATACATAGTGTAATAGAATTCATACTATCTGTAATATTTAACACCAAGATTATGCCTAGCCATTATTCTTTTAAATTGCTGATAAAAATCACATGATCCTAGTTTTCGTAATTGTTGGCTGCACTGAAATGGTCATTGATTTTTGAAATAGGGTACATCATTTGTTCTTATTGTCTTAAATCAAACGGTCACAGGAATGTGAAGCATTGATTCACATGTAACTGGTACTGCTTTTTACAGCCTTTAAGAGCCATGAATCAATTAGGGACGAGATCTAACATTTTCGATTTTGTTAAATCGCCTTTCGGCAACGCAATTTCCGTAGAATACTAAATGACTTTTAACAAGTTGCCCATCTGTTCGAAACTACATGTACATTTGTATTTTAGCATCTGTATTATGTAAGCGAAAGTTGAGTGTATTCGACTGCAAAGTTTTCGAACAGCGACAAATATGCCCACAATCCTTTGCGAACGCGATGATCTTCAATAATAAATTAAAAATCTTTTTTAAAAAATTGATCTCTACACATTCTGGCGCCTAGAATGAAGTCATTTCAGTAAAAATATTGTTTATTTTCGAAAGATAATCTCGTGACTGCGATACTTAATTCATAATAACCTTGGAATCAATCGAAGCGATGGACAAAATGGCGTCGACTAGTTCGATGACAGGATGAATGTGACTCCTTTGTTTTATAGATACGTCACAGACTCGCCGGTTCTGATTGGTGCTCACTAATCACCGTTGATTGAAATTCTTTAAATTTTACAGCAAGTACTAAAGCCATCCTAATGACGAAACTGGAAATGTGGCAAGTGCAAATCACACGACCACAGAGCTTCAATGATTATGTCAATGATCAGAACTCTAATGATAAATAGGACCGTGTGATTTGGGTATTAGGCCTCAAAAATTCCAAACCTTCGATGTGTGGAACAAGTCTATAACAATAGAAATGCTGACGATATTCCATATTGAAGAGCCCTTTTTCTAGCATATTCTTCTTATGTTCATTTCATCACTAAAATACGCTATCCAGAAATAATTTACAAAAATTGATAATTTCTAACAATGGACTTCAACATTAAATTCTTTCAAAATCCGATCAATTGTTTTCGAATTATAATAAGAAAAGAAACGGATGGTGAATAATGTTGACTATCTGACTTCGTTGAGTCAGTCAGTCTAAGAGCCTATCCAATCTCTCAACCTTATCCTCTCCCTCCCACCAAAAGAAAAATGTCTTTCAACTTTATTTCGAAATTTCAGAGCTTTAGCCTCTGCGACTCCCCACCGTTGCACCGTCACATTCTCACACAGGAGTTCTTTTAAAGAGAGTTACAACTTAAATTTTTGAAGGTTATCCCGTTTGTCAATGAAATGGGGAGAAAATATGTTTCATTCATTGACGTACCGAAGTGGGGGGAGGGGGGAGGGGGAGAGAGTTTGAGTAGGATTCTAACCTCCCCTCCCCCTTTCCTGGTTGAACATTGGAAATGAAAAATAAATCTAAGATTTTGAGGTTGTTTTTGTTTTTTCTTTTTTGGTTGGAAAGTTTATCATTTTGTTTCACCAAACTCAAGATAGTGAGAGAAAAATCTTGAAAAAGAACAACAAATTAAAATATAGAAATTTACGTGTGCGCATAGTAATTAAAAAATTGCGGACAGCCAACACACAAGATTAATCAAAAAATATTGTATACATTAAACAGTTAACATTCACAACCGGTTTCGCCTCCAACACAAAGCTTTGACGAGAACAAAAGTTGTTGTTTTTTTTTTTTTATGTTTGTGGGATTAAGGCGTTTTTAATAAAAATTAATATTATTCGAGATTAATAATACATATTTTATATATTGTTATTTTCATAACTTTAACTCAATATTACAGATTTTGCTCTTTTTAATTTTTTACTTTTAAAATTAGATAATTTAGCTTTTATAGTGGGTAGTTTAATTTTAATTTTAAATTTAGATTTATATAATTTAGTTAATTTCAATAAGTAATAGAGAGGACTCATCACTCTTTATTGCTTCATTTTGTATTTAGTTAATTTAGTCATTATTTAGTAATTTTTTTAAATTTTGGTAGTTTAATTTTAATTTTAAATTTAGATTTAGATAATTCAGTTTTAATTTTTAAAAAGAGAGCAAAGTCTTAATATATTGCGATTTAGGTTTCCAAATTTTGCCGCTGAAGACGTGGAGATAATTAGATTATATCTCCATAGAAGTAGTGATTTGTTTTTTTGATATTGGCGTTTTCAAATCCCAGATCACTGTCCGGCTATATATATTCTTCAAGTAACAATAAAAGGGTTGGCTTGATTTTACTTCAGGAACCAACTTGTCCTGATCAACCTCCACTTGACGCATTTATTGTTGACAATTTTTGTTTCTTTATTTATTTAAGAGTTAAAAGAAAGTTAGAAAGAGCTACAATTTGAATTATCTTAATAATTACAATTTTATTTCCCGAATTTTCTTTTACATTAATACTCATATGCCAATGTTACATCTGCTAGTGGTGTGTCTCTTGTTATTCTTTGTATAATATTCGAATGTGACTTTTAATTTAACAAAGTATTAGTAGTAATTTAGAAATTTCAATAGGGTTCTGTAAATTTAAAATGAATCATTTCATTGAATTCATGGCATTATTAGGAAAAAATTATTATCATATTACAATTATTTAGAAAGGAAAAACTTAGTTCTTGTAATTAGAATTATTTTACAGCAATAATAATAACAGTTGAAAAATGTATCAACAATATAAATGAAAAAGAAACAAATTCCAAAAACATATTCAATATGAAGAAAGTACGGTATTAAAAAAAGTGGCAGTTCACTTTTTAGCTTATTAGTCTTTGTTAAGATCTTTATTCCAATTTCTTTTTCTGATAATTCTTGCTGTTGTTCCTTATTTTCATTGTTCTTAAGTAAATGCATAAGTAAATTTAACTTTTGTTGCAATGCATGGACAAGTACATTTTTAAACATATAATAATTCATATTCTCATGTAGAACAGAATTAATTAGAACATTCCTATCGGAAGAAAATTGTTACTAACTTATTTTAATTTTTGGAAAATTAATATTTAAAAATCAAATAGCAACAATGAGCAAAAGCAAATCTTATAAACGATCGGCTCCTGATTGAAACCTGGTCGTGTTTTAATCTATTAAATATTTTTTAAACTAATTTGTGTGTCTGGCCTCTATAATTTTTTATTATATATTATCAAGTCAAACTTATAAAAAAAAATTCTTTTTTTTTTAATTGGTTAAATAGGACATCCTTCCGAAATAAAAATTCTACAGACCCGCTATATTAGACACACCCTTCATGGAAAATTATTGAAAAATAGTAATCCTCAGCTAAAAAAAAGTTTTGGAAACTGTGTCACAACTGATTAGAGCTTTTTAAATTAATTGTAATTTAACATTCAGGATTGTTTAAATACTTTTGTAATTCTTGCTGTTAAGTACTTATTAGTTCCGGGAATCTTCTGGAATTTAGTAATACAGTGCAACTTGGATAATTCGAACGTCTTTAATTCGAAATCGTGGTTAATTCGAAGATTTTTTTAGTCCCTTGAATTTCTTATTAAATCAATGTTAAAAAAACGTGGATAATTCGAAGTTCAACTTCCTTAATTCGAAGTTTTTTATAACTTTTCGGCGTTTCATCGTTAAGAAATTCGACACGTGACAACTGAAATCCCCTTCCCGCCACCGTTGGACACGTGACGCTTCAGACGCCATTCGAGCTTCCTGCTGTCAGTGTCACCATGTCTTTCAGTAAACCACGCGTGTACAAGAATTTAACGTTCGCTGAAAAGGTCGCCGTCATTCGCAAGGTGGAAAAGGGTGTGAAGAAGAAATGCCAAATCGCCAACGAGTACGGGATAGCGCCGAATATCGTCGGTACATTGAAGGAAAAACCAAAGTAAGTGAAGCTGTTTTCCGTTCACTAAACATGCTTGATGATTTTGCTAACCTTAAGCGACTGAATTCTACAAAACAATCAGACATTGCACAATTTTTTGAAAAACTATAATTTTCTGTATTGAATGTAATATATACTGTAGCTTACGTAATATAAATCTTATTTTGTTTACATACATATAGTGTTTAAGTCTTTCATACCATGATCTTTCTGAATAAATATTTACTTATTGACAGAATAATCTTTTCAAGCATTCAGTGGACCTGAAATTAAAGTTAAAAGATGTAACTTGTTTAATTCGAAAACTTGGATAATTCGAAGTTTTGCAGTGGTCCCTTCAGCTTCGAATTATCCAAGTTACACTGTAATATTTAAAATTGCGAAACCACAAAGTAGAAAGTGCTCTGAGTTCTGTTAAAGAAAATATTTATTAACGACGTCTGTTTACCAACAATAGAATTTTCCAATGGAAGAAACAAAGAAAACAAGAATCTTAAGTTGTTTAAATCCGATTAACGTTAATCCCATTGAAGAACTTGAGTAGTGGATCAACAAAAAGGATTAAACGATTCTTACATCACTTGTGTTCAATTGCTTCTCTCTAGGAATTTTTGACAATTTCAAGCGTTCCAGGACCCACAAAGAAAATCAAATCGTCTTAGTCTGTAAATAGTCATGCCAAGTTTCGAAAAGATCCATCCAGTAAGTTCAAAAGTTATTGAGAGTGGGAGCGAAGACCACACTTTCACACCAATAGCATACACCTGTGTGTTGTTGTTACACGCACAGACTAAGTGATTTCAAATGCCTTGAAAAATGGAATAACAATATTCTGTATTTTAAGTCCGATGAGAAAATGTTGTGAAATTAAAAAGAAATGATAGTCTAGTAATGAGGGGGGAAAAAAAAAAGCATTTATATATCTACAATTTATTAATGTTTTCATAAGATGATCTGATGAATTTGTCATCCGGCTTTAAAAGCCTTTTTTAGAATTTATTTCTTTCGTTATTGAAGTCATCTTCAACCTTTAAATATTCTTGTTGTAGATTAAAAATTTGAAACTAAATTAAAATAAAATAAAATTAAATGTGGATAGTGACAAATGTGTAGCAAGAAGCCTACGAAACTTGTGTTGATCGACCGTAAAGTCACAAGACAATGGTAATATTTCTTTCGTGAAGTTAACCAGAATTTTTAACTTGAAAATATTAAAAAAACTACAATTCTTTGACACTATGTATTTACAATCGGTATTGTCAATAATGGACTAGTTAAGCCTTTTGTTTCATTATCTCTTTTCACATGGGAAACTTAATAAAAAAATTTTTACAATAATAATTTAACGTGCCCGTTGTCAAATATACAAGAAACCAACAAGATACCAAAGGAAAACAAAAGATTTCGCCTCTGAGCTATCATCGGTCGGAGACGGCCAAAACCCTCTATGAATACTTTTTTTTACTAACTAACGTAAAATTTACATAAAAGGAAACATAAACGCACATAATTAAACAGTAATTCACTGAGCTAATTTTGGACTGGGAATCGGAGACGGTACCGTTTGTAGTCTTGTATATTGTCCTTCTTCATTGAGCTAGGTATACTGGGCGGATCGGACTGATAAAGTGTAGTAATTCGAAACAGTACCAACTCCGATTCCCAGTACAAAAATCAAAATTAGCTCAGTGAATTTCTGTTTAATGAGGTGCGTTTCTGTTATTTAATAATCTTGGCATGCACGTTAAATTTCATTTCGTACCGTAAAATTTGTTATACAAAGGGCAGATTTTCGAAGTCTTTACGGCGACTTCTTTATCAAACCAAAAATTCAAAATAAAAATATCAAAAACAGAAAAGAATACATAACAAATAGGACATAGCATTAACGAGAAATACAACCACAACAATTGTAAAGGAAAATAAAATAGCAATTGAAATTATTATAGTAATATGGCATATTAGAATTTAATACAAGGTTGTGTATTATTTAAACCAGGGTTTCTCAACCTTTTTTTACCCATGGACCTCTTTTCCCTTCTTTTTTTTTTTTGGTGGACCCCCTCATAGCTGTTCGATAAAAGAAAAAGTAAAGGGATTATATTAATAATCAATGAAATAGTAAATGATTACGCTTTATTTTGAATGAAAACTAATTTAATAAAATTCTATGGAGCATTTATACACACTGGTAAATAATTCATAATAAACCATTTTAAAATAAGTGTGATTCAATGAGATCCCTATGGACCCCGAAGAATATTTCATGGACCCCCAGGATCCATGTGAACCCGGTTGAGAAACACTGATTTCAACGAAGGATTGTGTTTCTTGCCAAAGATATTGTGGTGAATGTTTTCGGCCGCTGGTTCGTTAAAATTAGACTGAAATCGACTAATAGTAAGATCTCACAAGAATTACTTTATTTAGGCTACACGATATAGGGGGTTTAAAAAGGCTATTTACAAGGCTGTGATTGGTTGCAGTGCTTCACAGATTGATTGGGGGACTTATATTATATTAATAAGAAGAATCAGAGATAAGAAGCACTGTCAACAGAAAATTTAAGTAAAATTGTGGAATTAAATAAGAAAGTAATAATTAGAATACTCGATCGATATTAAAATAAATGCTGATTAAAATTATTACAATTACAAACAGTAAGATAACTTGAGAATATACAATGAATAAATAGGACTATTATAAACAGATAAATGAGAATAGGCTATATGTAGCGAATAAATTTCATTAGAATATAAAGATATTATCAATAGTAAAACCTTGATTTCTGTTGATGCAGTTTAAAATCCGAATACTCAGAGCTTCCATAATTTTCCTCTTTTTGTCATCAGTTTCAAAATAAATAATTGAACTTTCTTTATAGGATTAGGATAAAATGATAAACAATGTTCCACCAATTCAAAACTTTGGATTAATTCAATCTTTTCTTCTAAAAATTTCATTTTTATTTTCAACTTGGTAGCTCAACCAAATGTTACTTTTTCCTCCTGTCACCGACTGAAATATGTCTTTGTAGTCCAGACTATTGTATCAGATGTTAAACACGTTTTGCGGTTGAAAAGTTGATACTTTGTAAAATAGAAGCTAAATACTGACAACATTTAAATATATTTTGATTTACATTTGCATTTGATCAATAATAATAATAATACAAAAAATAACCCTCTGCTCTTGCTGCTGAAATTTTGAGACATCGATAAAATGACGTCATAAATTCAAATTAATCCATGAATTTTGTAGCGCGGGCTGCATAAAACTACCCTCCCCTTCCAAATAGGCCTGCGACGCAACAAATATTTATAAATAATGTGTAGAGCCGGACATATGAAATTTTTATTTAATCATTTAAAATTCTTCAATTAGGATTTGTTAATTAAAAATCATTTAAATTATCTTATGACAATTCAAAATTAAGTCCTTAAATTATAGGAAATTTTGAGTTTGATTTAATAACTACTGTGATCCGCTTATAATTATTATTTTTTTTTTTTTAAATGAAAATACTTAAAATAGATTTTTACATAAAAATACTAACATTGCTAAATAATCTTTTTTTAAGATTAATAAATAATTTTTAAATAAATGAATAAAAAGAGCAAAGTATTAGAATATTGCGTCTTTATTGTTTCTAAATTTTAGTTACTTTAATTTCCGTTTATGTCGCTGATGACAAATTGGCTGTATCTTCACAGAAACAGTGATATGGTTTTTTTTTCTAAAATTCTACATCACTATCCGGCTTTGTATAGGCTAGTAATGTAAGTTAATTTTATTCTTATATTCTAAATTGCAAATGAATGAAAAAGGTTTCCCTGTTCGATAGGCTGTATATAATGTGTGTAAGATATTAAACTTTTAATAGCCGATAATTAGAAAACATCCAAATAAATAATGCTATTAAAGACTAATAGAGAAAAAAATGACTTCATTGTTTTAAAATAATTGAAAGCTATAATTAAAAATTTGGGTTTAAGTTTACGTTAATTCCTTAATTTTTTTTTAAGTCGAGGAAACCCCAAAAAAACAGAATTCTAGTGGTTTGCTTGTAAATATTACGATGTCTGCTGATTACAAACATTAATCCTTCCATTTCCTGCAAAAGATTTAAGTAGTATTACTTAAATCCGGATAATTGTAATCGTCCTAAAGCATTTGGAAATCAGTGGATTTTCTTAAAGTGTTTCTAAGATTTCTGAATGGAAAGGATTATAATGGTAGAATCCATTCAATCCAAAAGTCGGTGGGTGGAGGGGTGTTAGTTACAAACAAAGAGATGAACTTTCCTATGAAAAAGCAGGTCTAAATCCTTGTGTTTCATTTTTGGATGCATTTTGGGAGATTTACAAACCTTATCAACACTCTCTCCCCATTCTCGATACCCCAATGTTAATGTTTATACTTTATTAAAAAAATATTCCTACAAAGAGCAAAGAAAATCAAATATAAAAATTATTTTAGATCTTTTCTTGTTCTTAAATACGCAAGCCAAGTTACAAACGACAGGAGTTCAAAAGTTAATTGAGGGGTAGGTAAAGGTCTCTCATTAATAATGGTAGTCCAACATTCTTTCTAAAAAGATCTTACAAATTTATAAACAAAGCCAAGTTAAAAAATAAATAAATAATAATAAAAAAAAAATGATAGCAGTAATTTGAAGAGATATAAAAAAAAAAAAAAATAAATTAATATTCACCAAACCTTACCTAATACTGATATTAAATGCTACAAAAAGAATAGGGTTTTTTCATTTAGATCCTATTTTGTTATTTTGAAATATGCAAATAGGAATCTGAAAACAAATGAATTGTAGGATTAAAAACCTTTTCTTTGCTTAATTGTTTAGCATTTTCTTTCTTGCGTGGCTTCGTTGAGGCAGCCACTGGAACAGAAGAGTTGAAAGGGAGTAAGTTGGTCGAGCGTCAAATTTAGCGCCAAACCAATCGTCATGGAGGGCTCCGGTTGCCTGAGCGACGTCATCGCCAGCGGCGCGATCGACCCGGACCAATGGCGCTCACGCTAGCCTAGTCCCCGAGATTGCTCCGTAATGATGTGGGCGGAGCGTGGCTGGTCGGAGCTCTTTGAAAAATCCCATTAGCCATTGTATATGGCCAATCGTTGCGTCGTGCTAGACTTGTCGCGCATTTAACTTGCATGACACTTTTATTTCCATGTTATTACTACAATCGGAGCTGGGCGCCGGGGAGACTCAAAACGAACGGGCGATCTAGACCCCCTTCATTGCTTGCTAGCTATCGGACTCACAGCAAATAGTCCTAGCTCCACCCTCGCGGTGAGAGCTTCATTCGTCGCATGTGTAGCAAACCAATTCGGACTGTCACGAAATAAGCTCATTCTGCGTCCGTTTTTCACGACAATATTTACAAATCGCGTAGTGCCACGCGCGAAGGAGCCGCGTCTCATCCTCGTTCGGGACGGTGTCTCTTCCATACACTTACAGCAGGACTGTAACCACCTTCGGAACGGCGCACGTGTGCGGACGAGTTTTCCCGCTGCCCGGGCTCTTCGTCATGTCCACGTCGGGCTGCAACGGCAACAGCAGCGAGGACGACAACGCCAAAAGCCTAGTGAGCCGGTCGCCGTCACCCAACGGCGGACCACTTCTCTCCTCGCCGCCAAGACTACAACAGCAGCCGTCGATCGTCATGCCTTCGGCAGCGCAACCGGTATCACAACCGTCGACCGCCACCACCACAACGGCTTCGTCTCACAAATCATTCTCGATCAGCAGCATTTTAAGTAGGACTGACCATAAGCGGGAGACGAGGCCCACTCTGCTCGACGGACAAGCGGCCATTATCAGTGCGGCCGCCGATGCAGCCTTCAACCGCCTTGGTTTCGAGGCCCACCTGGGAGCCATCGTCAGGCACCCGTTTGTGCCTGTGTATGCCGACAATGGCCTGGCATCTAAGGCAGCGCAAGCCTGGTACCCGTGGGCACAAACAACACCTTTAGCAGCTCAGTATGCCTTAGAAAGAGCATGTAAGTAATTCATTTAGATTTCTTTAATGAAAAAATTAATATCACTTTTTCTTAAACTACTAATCTTAGAAATAAATCGGGTAAAAGAGTTCAACTCTAAATTTCTGAAATAATATGCTTAATTTTTTTTATTAGCGTAGATCCATAGACTTTAAGAAAGCCAAGAATCGCAGGCCAATCAAAAGAAACACTTCAACATTAGACTACTTAGAAAGAAATGCTGAAAATGTAATGTGATGTTTCTTGTGATTACCTTGCAGTACCATTTACGTCACTCTCTGGCTTGATTCAAAGTAGAAATTGTTTTTAAAAAAATGTATCTGGTTTCTTAATATAAATCCTGAGGTTGATAGTGTCAGATTTGATTTACAATTTTGTTAATATGTAATTGAAATATCGTAAACAATTATGTGGTCGTATCTACTAAGCCTAACTTTATACTTACTACAGATAAAGATATAGGAAATGTATAGATATGAGGTAAAGAAACAACTGTTAGGATAAACAGACCTACATGTGACTGAATAATGAACGTCAATGTATAACGATATACCAAAAACAATGTTAAATGAATAATTTACGTTATTAGTTAACTGACTTCTAACTATATTAAATCACACAATGCGGAACTCAGGCGCAGATTTTTTTCAAAGGTAAAATAAATTTGAATTTTTTTTAGCCAAGTATCTTGCTAATATTTAAAAAAATGATACCGAAATATTTTGATATAAGAGGAGATTTGCAGCTGTTACTTAATGTATTATTGAGTTATTTTTAAATAACACTCATTCCGAGTGTTTTTATAGATAAAGTGGAAGTTGTAATTTATATAATCATAAATATTAATAATGAAATTGAATTCATGTGCAAAAACAATGAAGTCAGAATTTAAAATTACAATGATCATCGTAATACTCGTTATTTTGATAAACACATTTTGTTTTGTAATTGTGCTGCCATTTTGTATATGGTTATATGTTGATATTTCACTATATGGATATCACAAGAAGCCTAGTAGTTGCTTTTACGTATACACGGTCCTGTTGTTATAAATGAAGGTTAAGAAGATATACAAGCTTGAAGTATAAAGTGGCTTCACAATTCCTAAATATCAAATATTTACATATTAGTTTTATTAAATTGTTAAAAATCATTTTCATTCTATTCGAAATAGTCTGGATCTATTGTTAGATGATTAACTATGCGACAGGAATATCCTTCAAGAAAATGAATATTTGTAATTCATTATTAAGTGTATTTAACAAAGCTGCTATCAATTTAAAAGGGATTACGATAATGTTTTAGTTAACAGTTTCAAACTACGACAGTTCTTCATCAGACTAAGAACTTGCCATTCGTGGAACTGAGGACTAGTAAATGCGCTTCTTTATTATAAGTCATCACAAGAGGACAATGATTTAAATCTAATAAAAGTATCTAATTTATTTATTTCCTTTTAGTATTTTAAATATAACTGAATTATTTAGGACAGATTTTCCACAACTATGTTATGAGAAATTAAGATTTAACGGTATCTTACATGGAAGTATTTAAAAAAAAAAAATCTATATATTTCGAAGTTGTTTTTTTCACAGAACATTAACTTTCAAATCATATTTTTTCTCTCTTTTTTTTACTTTAAATTATAAAAAAAAGACTTTCAAAGATTTTCAAATCTTGAATTTGTTTAATCGTTTGTGTAATTACAAAGAATTTTATTTTTTTGTTAGTGAGAAATTACACAGCTAATTTCTTTACTTGAATTCTTATTATTATTGCAAACAAAGTAGACAAACAGTAATTTTACAATGTAAACTGGCAACGCTATTTCCTGTTCAGGCTATCATTTTGTTTTATTATTTGTTGCAGTACAAAGTTGTTAAATTTGGTTCCACGTTATACTTTTGCAAATGTATTTCTGCACTCCCAAAAATTTAAATGTTGTTTGAATTTACGCTCGACTAATAAAGAAGATTTTGTCTCTTTCCAATGTTAATTGGAATGTAGTGAAAGATATCACCTTATTAACTTTAAATAAGCAAATATAATTTATGGTAATTGCTAAATGTAATTATCAAGAAGTCTCATTATTCTAATTCTTTAATTAAAATTTAACTATTTTTCATTAAATTTGTTACTTTATCATACTTCAAAAACCATATTTTTAATAATCTTTTAGTATTTGAGATTATATCTTGAAGAAAAAAAAAAAATGTTTCTTTTCGTTATTATGTACATTAATAAAAATTACCATACATAATTTTCATAT
Organism: Thereuonema tuberculata; assembly: GCA_023159025.1. Taxonomy (NCBI): domain Eukaryota; kingdom Metazoa; phylum Arthropoda; class Chilopoda; order Scutigeromorpha; family Scutigeridae; genus Thereuonema; species Thereuonema tuberculata. The sequence goes on along the minus strand of JAFIDM010000001.1, from coordinate 50,659,540 downwards.
TTACTAAAAAGGCCAAAATAACGAATATTAAATATTTCAGATACGTAATTTTAATCTAATTTTTTTTCTTTCTTTAAGATGTTAAAACTGAAATAAACAAAAATGTTTAAAACCTAAATAAATTAGCTAGTTTAAGTTATTAGTTATATTAAAACTTTTTATTAGATATCTATAATTGCTTTGTAGATCTCAACTAAACATAAAACATAAACTAAAGATTATAGATTGATTCTTGAAATTTCGAAATTTAATGTTTATTTAATATACATGAGAACCAATATTTACGATAACTTAACAAAAGTAAATAATTAAGGATAATAAATTAAAAATAACTTAATGTTGTCAAACAATTTGAGTTTAATATTTGAAAACCATAATCGACTGAATAATTTAATTTGAGCACATTGTATTTTATAACACTGAAAACATATAACTACTGCTCATAAAAATCTGAAACTTTTTATATAAAATCATCAAACATATAAAAGTTATATTTTCATGTATATATTTATTTATTCATTATTATTGAAATTCATTTTATTTGCGTTCAAACTCCCCCAATATATCGTACATTTAAATAGCTGTTGTGATGTTGTTTAAACTCTAAAAGTCTGGATCCAATATTCAAATGATACAGAAACCTAATTAGGAAAATTTAATCTAAACACTTTTGCCGTTAATTACTTTGTTTAATTTAGAAAAAAAAAAACTATTTTTTTTCAAAATGCATTCTGACAAATGACTTTTTTGGGAGACAGTCAAATAATTTTTTTTGATAATAATTTCGATATATTGGGGGTGTTTGAACGGAAATAAAATGAATTTCAATAATAATGAATAAATAATAACATGAAAATATAACTCTTTTATGTTTGACCATTTTATATAAAAAGTTTCAGATTTTTATGAGTAGTAGTTTAAAAGATATGGGGCAGTGAAAACCACCAATACTTTATGAATCATCATATATATTTTATAATATATATTTTTTTACTGTTACCCCACAATTTCTTCTTTCCTTGCAAATAACGTAAATGAGATTAACATCAATTAACTTATTATACTTATTGTTATAAATTATTACTTGTAATGTGCAGTAAAAAAATTGTAAGTAATAATAGTGTAATAAAATAAGAACTACAGGAATAGTGGTGGAATTAGAACATGGAAGGTTCAAAGGTCGATTAGGTTATTTTAAAATTCAATTCAATTGAGCCTTCTCTAATGAGATTACGCAGTCATTGAGTTATTTGAATAATGTGATTTGATTTTTTCTTCTTTTTCTTTTATTGTCTATCAACTAATTACATCCTGAAATGGTAGTAAGATAATAATAATTATTTTGTAATTATCACATGAGCAATTAATCTAATGTGCAATAGCTAATTCTTATTTGAAAGTAATTGATTCTATTTACTGTGTATTATAAAGAGAGGACTGAGAAATTGAAAGAGAACCTACTTGGTCACAAATCAAATGTGTTACTTTTCAACGGTTTTAAGAAGCTTAAAACATTTCCTTGAATTTTAACCATAGAGGATAATGACGCCCGCCGCGGAACTCTTCCATTCTTTCGGGGAGGTGAGGGAAGTAGGGGGTGTAATTTGACCCTTTGCGCGACACGACCATCTTCTGGTTACAACACATTTTCCATTGCCTCGTTTATTGTCCGTTGGTTGAATGGATGATCCTGATAAACCAATTAGAGGGGGAAATTCTCACAAATGCTGTTCAACGGAGGCAACTGTTGTTGGGAAAACGAGATTTTAACTCCCGTTCAAACAGATAAAAAAACGAAACAAGCTCAATGTAACTGATAAACGGATGAAGGGTTAATAAAATACGAATCAGGTTGTAATGTTATTGCACAGATTGCATACATTTGCAGGCAAATACTTCTGTTAGTTTTAAAATAGAGTGAAAAATTCGTCTTTCATATTCTAAACGATTTAAACACCTTAAAATAAACCGAACTTACTTTTCATTTATATAATACATATATTATTATAAACCTACATTTCCTCGCTAAAATATTCTACTCTTTAGATTTTTTTTAAAGACATTTTGTCTGTAATTCTATATAAAAGATTTTGTTCAAATTATAAGTATTTCATGCATAGAACAATAATTAATAATATGTATATTTACTGACCACGGTCATTTCTATTTAAATACTGATAGAAGGTTCGGATTTTTGTTACTCTAGAAATTCAGTTAATACATAACGAAATAAGTTAATCAGTTAATAACTTGTATTTATTTATCTTTAATAAATATTTAATTATTTGAAAAAAAAAAGTGGATTTTAAACAATGAAAATATACGTGAACTTAAAGTAAAAACTATAAAGTAAATCTCATCTTAAAGTTTAAAGCTAAACTTGTTAATAAGGTAAAAATAAAATATTAATGAAAATTAATCAAGTCGACTCATTTCTATTCCAATATGTTATTAGATGACAATTCTTGAATATAGGGAGCATTAATAGAGCATATAACTGTAGTATTGTCGTGTCGAATATTTTATAAAATCAGCTTTTTATAAAATAGAATTCCAAATAATAACCAATAGACTGGAAAGCTATTAAAATAGCTCAACAATTTCTCTGAACTAATGAGAATGAGCAATTATTCTCATCCAAATAATATTACTAAATAAGCTATACTAAATAAACTTCAACATCTTCAACAGCAGATTCCAATATTTCGTTTTATTTCTAAAACTTTCTCAAGGTTCCGAAGAATATAGAACGATTCAAAATAAAATAAAAAGTATAAAATAAGCAGAAAGAGAAATCTTTTGTCTAACTAAAAGAATGAAGTAAACAATAATGAAAGTATATCACAAAAAACAATCAAAAAATATAATACATTATAAAAATGTAATAATAATAACATAATCGTTGGCTAACAAATAATTATGTGAGATTTAAAAATTCCTTCAATCTCATATTGTTCATCAAAGATTTTCTGTACATAGATAATGAATGACATCTCGTTCACTTTTAAAGCTCTGTTCTTGTTGAAACAATTGCAACAATTAATTAGATAAGATTACATAAATCTTTTTTATTCATATTGGATGTTATAAACAATCTATAAGTGGGTTTGGATTGTGTCCGTTCAGCAAACAATGGTCGGCCCAATTAGATATGTTCTTTTAACATAAGATCTTAAATTTTTAGATCTCACATAATTATTTGTTAGCCAACGATTATATTATTATTATTATTACATTTTTATAATGTATTATATCTTTTGATTGTTTTTTGTGATATACTTTCATTATTGTTTACTTCATTCTTTTAGTTAGAGAAAAGATTTCTCTTTCTGCTTATTGTATACTTTTTATTTTATTTTGAATCGTTCTATATTCTTCGGAACCTTGAGAAAGTTTTAGAAATAAAACGAAATATTGGAATCTACTGTTGAAGTTTATTTAGTATATCTTATTTTGAAGATGAAGTTTAACGATATACGTATTTGAATATCACTAAATCACTAAATTTAGAAAGTTTCTATTGTTTTCTATAAAATCCTAGAATCTACGTTTTCTTTGCTGTTCTGCTCGTTATTCGTGTAAGGAAATTTACTTGTAAGGAAAATAAAAATTCGTTATTGTTTTTGTTACCAAAAACTTTATGTAAAAAAAAAACCAACAACTTCCTCAACTATGGCCATTTTTTCCCCCAGGTAAATTCCATTCCTCATTTTTTAAGGGAATTTGAATTACCTTATTCACATTAATAAACGAACTTATATAAATAGAATTTATTTAGTTATTCTAATTATTATTACTTTATTGCCTTTTCCTGATTATCATTAAAAATTAAATTCGAAATTTGCTATTTATTTTTTTTTAATTTTTTTTTGAAAAAGATACTCCTTTGCCAAATCAACTGTTCTTATTCAAATTATGGATTCAATTAAATTTTCAATCTTTTCATAGCTACCAACCTTGTGATTCAATTTCACTTGTATTTAATTGAATGAATTAATTCATTCCCTGTAGCTTTCCCTGTACTTTAATCTTTTTTTTTTTTTTTTTTCATTAAATTTTTTTTATACAACTTGTCTTGACATGAACGTCTACGCAAAAGTTAGAATGATTTTATTTACTTATTTTTCCTGGATGTTCTTTTTCCAAGTTTAGTGGCGAGGAGAAGTGCTTCCCAGTTTTGGGTGGGAAGTATTTCTCATCATCAGGCTTCAAGACAGGAAAAAGAATAGAGCTCTGCAAAATTAGGAGTTAAAAGATTAGCTCTTAGGATTAGAATGAAAAATCTGTTGATCATGCCTTCCAGGGAAGTGTTAAATTCTTTCTGAGACTCCTGGTGTTAAAATTTGAAAAGTATTTTCAAATTTGTATTGAGGGGGGGATTTGTAATTTAGCATTTTTAATTAAAAATATGCAGTATTTAGGCAACCATAATTTGTTATGAGATCCTTGAAAGCCTTTATTTCAATCTGGGTTTTGAAAATTTCAATGTAAGAGAAGAATATGAAAACAAAAACATAAAAAAGGAAATAATCACAATTACAGTTTCTTAAAACAAAAATAAACCAAAGAAAAATATCCTAGACATACTAATTGTAATTAGTTTATTTATTTTATTTTTAAATTTGAATAAAAAAAAAAATATCGATTGATGTTCCACAAAATGCTAATTACTTTATTGTTCTGTAGTAAGTTTGGACGCTATTGTTATTATTAAAATTAATAATAGTTTCTACAGAGGGCTCGAATATCGGTGTTTTTGCGTTGGTTTCCTCTTAAACCGATATATTCTCTTACAACCGTATTTGTTTTAATTTTGAAATGAGAAAAGAATTCCAACCAAATTGTTTATTTACTCGGAACATATCAAATGCCGATGTAACTGCATTCGTTACAAAATAATTCTACTACAAACGTACAAAAACCAAATCCAACATGGATAACATAGATATTTAGATATCATGAATTACCATTAATCAACTGGCAGATTTATTTGTAATCTACAAACTCTATTCCAAATCTTAAAAACTGCAAATTTATTACAATGATTATATACAATTAGACCTTGTTAAAGTAATATATTTCCTAACAAGACAATTTAAAAGCAACAAAGAACTGTTCAGTTGAACGTATCTTTAATCTTCACAATTTCGTTTCTCGTACGAGAAACTTCCTCTTGTGAATAAGAGGACAAAAACTATTCTTTCTGCCTCTTACTTATTACATAAAATAGGGGTACAAACAACTAAAGGACTCAAACATTAACAATTGATAGTGTATCAAACTGTGGTATAGTATATACAATATTGTGAAGATTAAAGATAGTTGTTTTATGGAGTAAACTAAAGAAGTACCGGCATGTTATTAAGATTAATCTATTGTATTATTGTTATTAGAAATCAAGAGATAGTATTACTTTTCAAAACTGTATTGCTTATTAAAAAATTAAAATGCATTTAGGTAGAGATGGATAACGTTTTCTATAAGATTTATTTCTAATTATTTCTAAAGAATTAATTATTATAAAGTACTAATGGATACATGAAATACTATATAAATTAAAGAAGAATGGAAAATAAAAATTGGATGGTAAAATAGTAGTTATTAAAGTTCAATTTTATCTAACTGTAATTTGATTTTATTTGTTTTCCCATTATTATGTATTAGACTGAAATTATAATCGTAATAAGATCATTGAAACAACTGAAAATATTTATCTTTCCCCCTTCTTTCTTTTCATTTTACTTATTTACTTATTTCATTTATTTATCTATTTATGTATAAATAAACTAAACTAGCTCGATATTTACAATGATCCAGAAGTTTAGATATGTTAGCAGGTTTCATCTACAGGTCATTCTTCACACAAATCAACCGTTTCGTCTAATAGTATCTGAATTCGTTCGGTTTCCTTTTTTCCAAGGAATCATAAAATGTCATGGAGATGATTGTTTACCCCTTCCCTAGTGTAGTACAATTACTAATAATTTATGTTTGTAACAAGAATTTTTTACCCTCAAAAGCGTGATTTTTCAGGGCATGTCGGAATGTAGGTATTTATTTAAGATTTAATTTGAATTCTTAATTTTAATTTGTTTTTTAGTATTCTATCTAATTTGCTTATTTTTTTTGTTTTTTTGCTGGCGATTGAAGTCAAAGAATTGACAGGAAAAAAAAGACAAAAAACAAACAAAATTTATCAGCCCATGGGAAAATATTGTGCAGTGGCCTTATAGTTAATGTCTTTCTTTCGAATTCAAGCTTTTAAATTTGTCCGTCTCTCTATCACGTAGCTGTTTTCTTGACCTCTTCTGATTCCCAAGAAATTCAAAGGTTAAATAGTAAAAATTAACGCAATTTAAAGAGAAAAAAAAAAGACAAAAGAAAATTGATCAATATAAAATTAGAAAAGCTGAGAGTTAAAATGAAATATTAAACTTTTCATTTTTATCACTGTGAAGTCTTGCAATTGGCATCATGAAATATTCGTTATAAAAATTTTGCAATTTTTTTTTTTTTTTTATGCTTAAGAATTTTTTGGTTTGAAATTAATATTTACGAACTGGTGATTTTAAAATCCATAATCTACTACACTAAATCCTCTTAGTTTTAATTTAAAATGTCAATGTTTTCATTTGCGATTTCTATAAGTATATTATTAAGAATGAATTTAATTTCCTATTTAAGTTTTTTATCTATTTTGATTAATACTGCATATCTGTTTCTTATTAGTCTTTTATACAGTTAAGCGTTGCCTATTTGCCACCACCTTTAACTTCTTTTAGGAATCGATTGGGGAGAGCAGTTAATTTTTCTTCTCTATCGCTCACTCTATTCTTTCACAAAGTAAAACGCTTTTTTTTCTTTTTCTTTTTTTTCGTCTGACAGAGGATCGAGCATTTCAGAAAAGCGATGTGTTTTCACTGAGAACAAAGCAACAGCAATGCATTCACACACATAAGTAGAGATTGTTAGGAAGGTGGGGGTCTTCTATTTAACAGTGCGTCACGCGCTGACGCTTTGGACGTCTTGAAAGCCTAGGTCACGTGCTACAATAGAGCCCAGCTCGGGTTGCTTTCTGCCGGCCACCAGAGGGTTTTTCTTGCGGTGAATGGGGCCCAAGATGACGTCCTTTGTGTCGACTTCCACACGGTCTCCGGTGCAGGGCTCTGGGAGGTCCGGCAGTTTGGGTTACAGAATAAGGCGTCATTCATAGGCCTAATTGAGAGAGAGGCAAGTCGGGTCCAATTCACACCTCGCAGGGCGTCCCATTTTCCATTCCATTAGTCCCCCGTGACAACAAGGGACGTTGAGCGGGGGAGGCGATCCGTCGCCAATAACGTCTAACCCTTCTCCTTTTCGTCCACATATCACTGCCGTCGATTCCTCTCACCACCCACCTAGATACTGGTCCAAGAATTCAGAAATTCAAAACAGAGCTTCCCTTCCCCACAGCGGCAATCACATTGACTCGTCAGACAAAAATCAAACGCAAGAATAAATTATGCAAACTAAACAGCATTGAATGTACTCGAATAAAACACTAACACTGTTGGACGTCTGAACGAATTACTGAGTCTGCGCCGTGACTCCTAAAACCAAATCAACTTCTCGTAATGTCATTGTATATCATTATACAGTTTCTGTTATATAAAAAAAAAATTATAAAAATTACTTAAAGACCAATAAAAAAAAAAAGAAACTGTAATTGAAAATAATTCTAGAACATTGTAAGATCAAAATAGTCAATGATGATAAAAGTGAAAACAGAAACTCAAGGAATACAAGGAAGAACAAAATTACTCATTGTATTATGTCTATGGACGAAAAATGTTTCTAGCGAAGAGATTCTGAACTTGTCAATTGTTAAGCTCTTGTCATAGAAGTTTGACAAGTTAGACTCCATTTGCCAACTGTCAATATAAATCAAGTTCAGTAAACTGGTGAGAATTATAGAATTTCATTGTGTCGTTACAGTAGAAGTATTTTAGACATTCTTGAAAAATAATACTTTTGACATTATTTTCAAGAATTAATACATGTGCTAAAGCTTGATGGAAAATTCATCATAAACTAATTAATGAAAATTTGTGATTAAAAATACCGTAAATAAATTCAAATTTAAGAAATGCCAGATAAATAGATCTTTGATCTTTATCTGGCGATGTTGATCTTTAGGCATAATCAACAAGCATTTATCATCAATCGGATCAACTGATATAAATGAGTTTCTGGGAAATTAAAATTTCATTGCAAAAATCTGGACGTCTTGTAAGATCATCAAATATATAACTTTTTTAACTAACTTGTTCGGCTACGTGTAAAAGTGATTTTTACTGAGAGAATTTTATATCTAGAACATCGTCTGCTGTGAGAAAATAGCATATTTCTTATTCTCCGAACGGTTTTTTTTTCTGAATAATATGATGTGTGGTTTGTGTTTGAACCCCTAATGCTTCCAATGACATTATGTTACTGTAATGGAGGCGTTCATAAGATTTTATTTTGCGAGGGCCATTGAAGGAACCAAAAAGCAAAAAAAAAGAGTAATAGTCTTCAAAATTTCAGAATGGTAAAGGGACGAAGTCTTCTCAAGCGGCCATCCAACCAAAAAGGAAAATAGAACCAACATTTATATAATCTATTTATAAAAATAGAATCTACATTACGAGATTTGTACTCTTGGTCAGTTTCATAATTTATTTATTTTTTTATAATTCTGATAACCTTTTGTCACTTCATCTAAAATAGATAAATAAATGCAATAGATCATTAGACTTTCATTGAATTATAGCTCCTCAATTATAGGATTCCTCTATAATTGTTGTAGTTAAACTTACAATTCTTTTTGTAACGGCACATTTAACATTCTTGGTTCAATCATCTGAATCTTCTCAGCTTCCCAAATGCAAGAGATGTTTATATAATTCCACCACCGCTAAGTTCAGCATAATTTTTTATCATTTTCAGGAGCCATCCTATTCTTCATAAGTTAGCTGCTCTTCAACCATTGGGAAGAGGGGATACTATCATCCATTTCAGTTTCTTCCCACCTCCAAAAAGCCTATTGGGGGTTTGAGAATAAATTCAAAATTTTCAAACCATCAAGTCATAATCTGCCTTTTTACCACAGATAAGATTTTCATCTTTGTCTTTGCAGTATGGTAAGAGCGACAAATCCTTAATTACAGATCTTGGGTTTTACCAGCTGTAAGGTTGTTTTCCAATTGTCTCTTTAGACATTTCCGTTTCTTTCTTTGACACGTCTTTGTTAACTTCTTTATTTATCCTATTCATTTCTTCTTTCTTCATTCTTGGTCTATCCAGAAAAGATTTGTATACTTGGCTTCACCTTTTAACCAAATACTTATACCTTCGTTCCTCTTCTTTGGTTGGATATAATCCACGGCCTGATCCAAATGATGCAATTACACTCTTTAAAGCATTTCCAGTTCTTCGACATCATACGATCTTGTTCTTTCTTTATGGTATGGATGGATCACAGGATTCTCATCAGTGTAGGAGTGTTGGGTATGCTGAGCTTGTCAATGTCAAAGTACGACTATGTGATAAGTTTTCCATCTTGTCACGACTTCAGATGAGATAACTTTCAGGAGATTGTGATTGTACTACAATTCCCTGTATTTCCTTGTGCATTCCCTTTGACGCCTCACATTTCTAATGCATCTGATAGTCTTCTATCCAAAAGAACATGTTCCGCCTAGAACCGTTCATAGGGGAGCACCAAATCTTTGTGTGGGAACAGAATCACCATGTTATAATAGGAGACGTAGTTAATAAGTGAATCCTATTATCATTAGTGTTCAGATGAAAGCTAAGTTTCTAATAGTTTCAGAGATGAATCCTCACTACTTGAGAATTAAAGTCGCCCAACATAATAATCTTTACTTCATGGGATGGATGAGATTCATATGTATGAGTGAGCAGATCATGTAACTGTTCCTCAATCTTCAATATGTTAAGCCATTCGTTTCAAATGCATTGAATTTTTTTTCGGTTTTCGGAAAGTAGTCCGCGACATCTTATTTTTGATCATAATAACACCATAATAACACCTAAAAATCAACTATCACCGTGTTGTAAGTTTACTGTTTCAAAATTTAAAACACTTCTGTAAGATTCAACTACTAATGCGCTGCAATTCTTCTTAATTCTATTTATTGTTGATACTTGTTGACTTGGTTGTCGTAGGAGCACGTTGATGAAGATGTACAATGTCAGAATGCGAATTCGGAGTGAGATGCTAATCTGTGTTAATTTGTTCGAAATGTACATCTAATGATTTAAACTGTATTTACGAGGTTAATGTTTCCCCAAAGACCTGCTCGCGAGACTAAATCTTCGCGTTTATAGGGGGTATAGAGAGAGTCGTATTAGCGAGTTGTTTTGCCCATTCAGTGTTTTGTTTCAACTTCAAGGGAGTCATTAAGATTAATAAACGTGAGTCATCACAAATCGGATTGAACATTAGAACGCAGTAATTAAAAACCGAGGGGGAATTAAGATGAACGATGGGGCCTTTTTTTGTTGTTCCTTTTTCTCCCCGCATGTCGATGTCGATTATTCTATGAGGTTGTGAAAAGTCTATTTTTTTGAGGGAGTGGTTTACACGAGTCCAAAATGTCAAGTTCTTTTGATTTAGACGATTCCAAAAAAAATAATGGAGTCATAATAACGAAATAGCAAAATGTACGCTAACCAAAATGTTAGATCTAATCATGTTTTCTGTACAAGGAAAAGAAAGAAAAATCTCAATTTTATATCTTAAATATTTCTATGTTAATAATTTAAAGAAATTGAACTGAAATAGAAATAAAAGTATCTGTATTCTATGCGGTTTTTTTAAACCTCAAATCATTTAATTAAACATTAAATCTTTATATTCAACAAGACTAAATCTCCCATTGCAGATTTATTACGTTGAATAACTAAATTTAACATTTTATTTATTTATTTAAAAAACTTTGACATCTTCAATTCTAATATAATTGACTACTTTAAAAAAAAAATTCTCGAGGATGAATAATATAAATTAAAATAGTAATCCTAATAATGTGTAATTTATTCGCTGAAGCTTTTTGTAATAATAATAATTAGTAATTCTTCTTGAAATAAAACCTACAACATTGCTTCCTTGGAGTTGAATATTTCTACGTAATGGCGCAATATGTTTACTTTATGATTAATGAGATTTTATTTTACATCTGTCACAAACGGACCCCAATTACGAGGGGGAGATACCACGGCCAGGTTCAGCATTTTTTGTTTTTATTTATAAACACACGAGGAAGACCGAGATGAAAAATTCTTATTATTTTTAGAATTGTTATGTTGACTACGAGTTGCGGGATGGTGTTTCGTAAGTATTGCACTGGACAATGGAATAACAAAGGCTGTTAAGACTAATCACGTATATTAATGAGTACAAATTTATAGTCGCGTTAATAAAAATAAATATTTATGTAGAAAAATCGTAAACATTTCCAAGCAGTGCCCGTCGCTAAAACTGATTCTGGAGGTATCATCTGCTGCTGCTAGAAGCCCGTATCGCCTAATTAGTACCGGGGGTTAGGATTATACACATGGAGGACTGCAATTGAATATTCATGTAATTATGATAATTGTTTAAAATGCATTTAAAATCAAAATATATTTTCGCTCAGTAATATCTTTTTCATGAGATCCAATTAAAAAAAAATACAAATTTTATTCTTTAATAATGTATTACATCCAATTGAAATGTATTAGTATTATGAATGAAAGTAATTTTTTAAAATTTGTTTGTGTTTTTTCTTCTTCTTTAATGTAGACAATTCATAGCTAAAATAATGTTGTTTTTTTTTTAATGATATTTATGTTGCTTTTATGTAATAATGCTTTTCGATCCAGTTTTTTGACCAAGATGAAATAATTCCTATGTTTTCTTCAATTCCATTAGGTAAACCTGAGGCTTCCGTGTTGATGAAGCCAGCCTCTCCTACGCCCAATCATAGTTCGGATAGTCGGGCCTCTTCTCCGTCGTCTCCGCTTCCGAAACCGGATAGCGTCGAACCCGTAGATGCCGACGACTCTGGCGAGTGCTCCGGAGCCGCCGATCTCTCAACGCGTGGCTCGGGCGGCGCTTCGCTTAGCTGCAGTAGTGTCAGTCTTAACACCAACAGCGGGAATGGCAGCAGCAGCGGTGGCTCCGATAAAGACAAAAAGAACCGTCGCAAAAAGAAGACGCGCACAGTGTTCTCGAGAAGCCAGGTATTCCAGCTAGAGTCGACTTTCGACATCAAGCGATACCTTTCGAGCTCTGAGCGAGCGGGCCTGGCAGCCTCCCTACACCTCACCGAAACCCAGGTAAAAATATGGTTCCAGAACCGACGGAATAAGTGGAAAAGGCAACTTGCCGCCGAATTGGAAGCGGCCAATATGGCGCACGCCGCTCAGCGCATGGTCCGAGTGCCCATCATCTATCATGAGAACGGATCTCATGCAACGGCCAACGCCGATGTTACCGGAGCCACACTCAGTGCCGCTGGGCCCCCACCGCAGCCACTGCCACCGTATCCGCCGGTCTACTATCATCCGTCATATCCTCAAATCCCAACTTCCACTGTACGGGCACCTCTGCCCAGCCTCGTATGAACTGGGCTATGGTCCCATTCCCCAACAACCTTCACAGACTGAAAAAGAGAAAAAGAGTTTCAATCCCACCAACAACTGATATCAGGAAGTAATAATTATAAACAATGATCACAGTTCGCCAGAAACATTTCCTGGAATTATAGCAACAGAAAAAGATCAATTTCAGCTTAGACTTAAATTATTCCAAAAGATTGGGGGAGGGGGGACAAATTCTGAAGGATGCCATCCTGTCAGAAATGAAAACTTTCCGAACTAGTACTTCTAAAGTTTGAGGGAATAAGTGAAAAACTAGATCCAGAATAAAACTCACCCGAAACTCTCTAAATTAAAACTATTGCGTCTCTTTAAGAAGAGAATTTATGATTCCAACACAGTGGGGTCACAATTGATCTGACTGTTAACGTTGTTTCAGTTTTTGAGACCAAGTTGAACTTCTCTCAATAGGGGAATTGGGACCTCTGTAAGAATCCGACACCAAGAGCGATCGTTCACATTATCTTCAGCACAAGAAACACAGCAAAGACTGAAATACGAACTGGAAAGTGAGCGTGGTGTGTCGCGATAAGCATTCGGCGCTCAAACAAAAAAACACACACACACAGACATAAGTTGACCATAAAGAAGGACTGTGTAACGAAGAGAGCTGAAAGCCAGGCAGCAACTGCGATTCTGGTTCAGCAAAAAACAACACACATTCAAAACTCATGATGATTTTCGGGGTAAGTAGAAACTGAATATTGTGGCGAACGAAATTACCTTTGAGAATCACGAATTGGCCTTGTTAACAAGAATTAGGTCCTCGAATAAAATTACAACAGAAAAGAATAATAACCTATCTTTTTATGTTTCTGTTTATAAAAGAAAACTTAAGCGGCTTTTTAAAAAAAATAATTAGATTTAAACAGAACAAAAAAAACTAAGTGATTTATAAAAAAAAAAAAAAAAAAATTAACGGTTTTTAAATTAAAATGTTTTTAAAATTTAAAAAAAAAAAAAAAAAAGACATCTCACGAAAGATGAACCAGATTTTTTTTTTAAAAAATTCATTTTTAATTTATAGTGTAATTTCTATATTGTGAAAATTAAAAAGATATTTTTAAGATTTTTAAATTGAGAATAAAAAAAGCTTTTTTTTTTATTATTTAATTCTCAATTTATAATAATTCAAATAATTTTTTAATCTGTTTTTACTAATTTTGTAATATTCGGTGAACAAGAAAATCAGATATCTTCGATTCTATCCAAAAATAGGAAAGAGTTGAATATCATGAATTTTATTCAAATGTGCGGATTTTCTTATTTTAAATATTTGGTTTTGGAAACGAAAGAACCAAAAGATCGTAATGTAATCTTTTTGGAAACTCACTGTAGATGCTAAGAAAATTTACCAATAACATACAAAATGTTTATACATTTAAAATATTTTAACTTATTTATGTTTTAACTTACTGTTATATTCATATATTTTATGTATATTTATTTATTTAATTTCCTCCCTTTCCTTCATCTGTTGATGTATTGATCACTAATTTCACAAAGCCGCCAAAAATTAAAATTCTAAATTAGACATTATTATTAATGATAAAAAAAGGTAATTTCCTTCGTAACTTTTTGCTTCTTATTTATTTGCGCAATACAATGTTTCTACTGCCCTGAAACCTTATGTGAATTAATTCATTGTAAATATTTATTCTGTGAGTGAGAAGATTAATTTATTTATTACTGGACTGTCCATAATATATTCATACCTTAATAAACTTTTAAAAAGTGCAGAGTTTTACATATAAGGATGCAAACTTAAAAAGACCAAAATATCAAGTTCCTAGTATGTGTATATTTCTACATGAAAATTAAACCATGGGTATCTCCATGTTTGTTATTTCTTTAAATTCCCTAATTTCTGCATTTGAAATAAAAAAGAAAACAAAAAAAGATTAGTGGAAGTGAAATTGAATGTTTTTTTTTTTTTTTTGTGTTACTTTATTTTTCAAGAAAATCACATTTTCAATTGTTACATGTAATGCAACAATCGTAAGTAAATTTCTATAAGTTCTTACAGCCAACTTTTTAATCCTGAGAAAGTTTTCTTAAAAATAAAAACTTAAAGCCAAACACAGTGAGATTAAAATTTGTAAATTTGTCATCTGTAATACGGAAGTGTTACAGGATTCTGTAAGCAACAGACAACTTTGATGAATGTCTAAGTGTTTAATAGAATATCATTACTATTGTTACCGCACTGCATGTTTACCTGAAGTTTATATTTTTAAAGAAACATTTAAATTGTAAATCCTTAGGAATCGTCAATCACATCAATTATTTTTTTTTTTAATTATTCATTTCAAAATTACAGGTGAAGATGAAAAATAGAAAGAAAAAAAATCTAATTTATTTTATTGTTAAAAGTCCTCGTGTATCTATTTGGGAACAATATATTCATACGTAAACGAATCAATTCATAGAGTAAATTTTAGTGATGATTCAGATTCAGCCGTATTAAAAGGCTTGAGAAACCGTGAAAGCTTAATTATTATTTTTTCGTATTTATTAACATCTTACGATAGGTAATCATTCTAGATAGATCTAATGCTAGGACGATACGTAGAAAAGAATTATTGCGATATGGATTTACGTGTCTACAATAACGTTAAGGTTATCTAATATATTACGACTGATATTAATTATTAATATCCATAAACTTACATCTGTTGAGTCTTAATAAAACACATAATGGGTTTATATTGTAAAGTGTAAAGTAATAAGCTGGAGTTTTGGACAACTACTTACGTATATTACTTAAGAAATACAGTTTTTGATCGAAGTGAACTTTATGAAGATCTCTCACGAATATAATCTTTTGATGTTCTAAGTATTGCAAGATGCTTTGCACGATAAAACTATTATTTTAATCCTACTCAGCTTTAAAACTTCTTCGGTGTTGTCAGAAAACTGTTTTGACGCGATACGTACAAAAGTAACTGTGAATATTACTGAGACATTAATAATGACAGACACTTTAGACTCTAGACAGACATACATGTACATTTAGTCCTTTGGTGGCAATTAATGCATTTCAGTAAACTGCCACAAGTGTCAGTTCTCAACTGAAATGATTTCCTGACTAACTGGTTTTTGGACTTCGTAATTCTTGCTAAGTGCTCAACAATTACCAATGATAATTAATTAACTAAAGATCAACATTTTATGAAGAATTTCAGTCTAGACACCAGCATTTAAGCAAGATTTTATTTGATTAGGAACGGTGTACATGTGTGAAATAAAATAAGAAACATAAATTAAATCAACATTTCTAAAAAGCGGTAAAATTCATTTGTTGAATTATTTTCCATGGTAGAATGATTAAAAGCAGTTAAAGCAACAACGAGCACTCGTCCAATTATTTTTGAGTAACATTTTTTTTTTTTTTTTATAATTTATCAGCTCAACAAATTATAGGCCAAGACATTTTAACACTATTAAAATACTATCTTGGGTTTAAGAATTTTTACATGTGATTGTCTTCATTTTCGTAATTTTCTTCTTTACTAATTTTCTAATTCATAAAAATATTTAATAGTGAATGGGGCCAAGTTAGTCCTACTGTTCCTATTTAATTTTTTCGAAATCCTAGAGAAATAGTAAATGGAAACCGATTGCGTACGAGATGTTTGAATACTCAATACGTATAATATGTCCTCCTCCTCAGATTTCAGTGGACACTTGTTACTAAAAGTTACTAAAATAGCATTGACGTATGCTTTCTTTCTATTAGTTGTTGCAACAATGAAAAATAATTATTAAAATGCATGTTGATTTAACAGAAACGAAGTCACATCAATGACTTCAGTGGTTACCTAAAAAGAGCCTACAGAAATCTCACAGACGGAGTGGAGTGTAGTTCTGTATTTCTCCAAAAAAAAAAAAAAAAAAAACTAAATAAATTGCTAGATTGGTTTTTAACACCTTGTTAACAATACTCTTTCATAACAAGGGAAAAAAATAACTGCATATTAGGATTACTTACCAAAAAAAAAAAAAAAAATCTAGCTGGAGCTATAACGTCCAGCGTAACTTGACTGACAGTCTTACCGTCAATACGTTAACCTCAATCATAAAACTATGGATTTTTTTTCCTTGCCCTACGATACCGTTATTATTCCTAACCATAAAACTGGGCTTTTCCTAAGCTCTGGATAAGGGAAAAAGGACAGATCTTTAACTCTTTGAAGTTTCTAAATAATGTTGAGCCAATTTTGAAATTCGTAGATCATCCAATATTAAAGAAATTACTTCATTTTGCTGAAGGCGATGAACTAAAAATAAAGAAAAATAAAGACATAACAGATGATATAATAATAATAAAAATACGTGTATAGTGAAACAAAGAACTATATACGTGTGTATAATATCACTGACAAAATGCTATAAATGGAGCTTTTAATGCTCTACCAAAATAAGTGTCTGGCAAAACCAGTTACGATAATACTTCCTGGCTTGAAATCACTGTAAATGACAATTCAAATTAAGCCCAGAAAAATAAGATGCGGACGAATTTTGAGTTGTAGCAATTCCCCCTTCTCCACATGATGGCATCTTTAAATAATATTAAAAATATATAATCTATATAGTTCTAACTGGTCCCGATCCTCCTGGGCAGGAAGATTTCCCGTGGTCCTTTCAAATATTAAAGAAAACTCGTCTAATTTCATGTTTTATAGCCTAATAATTATAAATATCCTATGAAATCTAGAGCACTTTGTAATGTTAGTCATTAAATACTTTATTATTAAAAAGATAAGATATAAACGAAATAAACTTTTAAGAGAACATTAAAAAGAAAGAATTGCTGTGTGAAGAAAACATTTTCTAGATTCCAGGCTAATACATTTTTCTAAAACAAGAATAATTTTATTTATTGTTATAAAAATCAACTAAGTTGTCATAAATAAATTTGTAATGGACAAGTAATTACTATTCACACGAGCAGTAATGTTGTCAATTTATGATATTTATATCGCCAATATTTTAATAGGATTATGTACTGGATTGGATTATAGCTTATACAATGCTAAATCTTGAAATTTTTATAAATTCTTTATAATATAGTGTATAGTAATAATTTTAAAAAAAATTCCCAGCACAACAGGTAGCGTCAATAAATAACAGTAGAATTATGACTGATTGTTGGGATTAGCCAATTTGCGGAATATCAAATACCAAAAAAATTTATTACAATTTTACTGAATTCATTTTTGTCAGTATTTAAAAGTTGATATGTTGTAGATACGAATATTTTTCATTATGTTTAGATCGAAATAAGTAATTTCTATTTAGAAAAAAATAAAAAATTTTAAATATAAAAAAGAAAAAAGAAATCTTACATTCTAATAACATTACTCGTAAAATAAAGCAATGTATAAATACTGTAAGCAAAAATGTGAAACGGTTTACAAAACACACGGATAGTTTTATTGTCAGGTGGCCATACGCAAAGGTTTACGAAGTTCTGGATTACAAGAAAGATTAAAAACTAAGAAAATAGTTCGACCAAACAATAAGGTCCAATTTATGTTTTAGTTAAGTTTATTCAGGTTTTATGTATCTGATCTGTTATATCCAAAAAACATTTTAGAGAAGTTTAGGGAGTAACATGTATCTCAAATATAATTTCCCACCCCCCCTTATTTAGTGTTTGTGAATATTGAATATACCAATTTATGTTAACATTTCTTACATTGGGTTGCCACTGCATAATGCTGATGTAATTTTATTCAGTCGCTCCTAGAGGTTTCTCAAACTGCCTGAGGCAGAATACAAATCAATTGGAACCTTCTGATTCGTCGATTCGATAGTTACCGAAGGTTGATACCGATTCCCCCCTCTGCGTGGGCGACTGCCACTATCGATCGTTCCAACGTCGCAAAAGTAAACGGCAGTTCCACCAATAGAGAGCTTCCTTTCATTACTCCATTGGCAAATCTGCCTTGAGTGCTGCACATTGCAATGTAACGATTGTTCCCCATTGGTTCCGCAACCGATCGATTTCTGAGACAATTTCTGTTGTCTGCTGAGGAAAGCTGAAAGCCCAGCACGCCCAATACGTTCCATTTGCCAAAAAGATGAATATATTTTTTTTTCCCAATAAAAAAAAGATATGCAATAACTTTAAGCTGTAAGAGGAAATTTAAATTAAATTAAATTAAGTTCTTTTATTTCCGGATGTAACATTTTTTCGATTTCTAACATATTATTTTTTTATTCGATTTTTTTCAGTTCTTTCTACTTGAAATCTGAGGTCACAAATACCTTTCTTGCCACAACTTAAGACGAATATATTCTTGTCTTATTTTAATGCTTATTTTATTCTTGTCTAATTTTAAGTTAAAGATTCACTTACTTTTCTGTCAAGATTGTAAATAAGTTGTCACTTAATTAATAATCTTTCTTGAAAAACGAATTTTGATCAAAGATTTTGGCAAATGGGGCCATCTCAGAACACATCAAATGATGAATTAAAAAGACTTAAATTAGAAACAGAAATAAGGAAACTGTGAAATCCAGCTAACACTATCAGCGAAAATGATCCGAGATTTGTAACTGGCTTCCATTACGAAAATAAAATGGCTCATCTGTAACTCAATAAGTTGAGAACCTAATGATAGAAGGTTCAAAGTATTCAAAGCAAATTTACTTGAGGATAGACAGTCTTTTGGATTTTAAACTATGAAGTCAAGCTATTTTGACTTGCTGCACGATGTCAGATGGACTATATATAACACACGGAAAATTACAGATCTTCCAGTATGATTCCCTCTCGATTATGGAAAGATAGAGAATTCATCCTTCCGATTGGAGTAATTCCAAATGCACCATTGGATTTTACATCGGTTGTCATGGTAATATCTGGCAGTCATTTTTTGTGTTCGGCAAATCTCTTTCGAAACGTAGCTTTTTGTCTGGAAGACTGAAGGTACATAAATGGAATAAGTTGGGGTTTTTTTTTTTTTGCTTTTTTAATATTCAAAGAGTATTTCTATGGTATGAGGATTCCAAGAGATTCTAGAAAAACATCCCACTAAGACCACTACTGAGGCATTGGGAGGCCTTACGCTTTCAATAAACTTTCCATCTATTATCCACTGTTGAAGACTGAAAGAAGTTCTCAGCTGCAGACTTTTACAACTTCGTTCTCAAGGATTCCATATAAGCATTGCCTCTTGTATCATGCTACTTGGAAGGCCTGTGTAAGGAAGACTCTTTGTACTGTGGGAAATACAGCATGACTATCCAATGATGTGCTAATGATGTATAAAATTCAACTATTAAATTCCTTGGCAATCCCAACTTTTCGTATTTTAGGGTTAGAATAGATAATCTCCATTCATATATGTATCGATACGGTTTGGACTCGAGCAGTGGTCCCGAGAATGCAGCGAGAATCACTGCACGTCCACTCTTCGAACATCTTAACAACTCCATAAGTAGCCTCGATCGTTCGCAGTTTCCAACTTACTATCACTCTTCAGTTGTTACTCTACAATCGTGTTTTTTTTTAAGAAGTATATCACATAATGCCTCTTGTGCAAATCGATGATAACTTCAATGAATCTTCGGTTGAAGTACACATCTCACAATAAAGTAAAGTACAATGAGTTTTAAATAAATAAACACAAATTCTTTAAGAAACTCAGGAAAGTAAGAGATAGGAAATAAGCAACGAACCGGACAAAGGCTTAACTTTGTTAAGAATTTAGTTAATCCTACTTCAACGGGAAAAGCTTTTCATAAATAGTTAAAGAAATCGATTTAATACTTATGAAAATAGGATGTTTACTAAAAGAAGAAAAAAACATTACAAAGAAGAATTTCAAGTTATTTGATAAGAAAGCGAACAGTAAATAAGAAATAACAATGGAAATACAATTAATTATTTAAAATTGGCTGGAAGAAGATAATAACAAACAGTATCACTACGTAATAAACTAAAATTGAAAACAGTTTTAATTTTTCTTAAACAATTTTCTTAAATATTGTCTCTATGAATCACTCAGCAACGATATTGTTTATGGTCTAAGCAATTTATTCTGAATTACATTTATATTTAAAACAAGAAGTTGCTGAATAAAAAACTGGGAGCTTATTTTACATAATACAGTGCATTTTCTAAAAAGTCAAAATGAAGCAAAATCAAAAAAGTCAAAAGTTTTAACGTGCATCAAGGGAAAAAAAAAAAAGGAATATAAACAATGCCCTCTAGTTTGCTTCCACGCCTTGAACTATCATCCACGATAATTTGGGTGTTTTGTTCTTCTCAGTCATCAGTCAGATTTATCCTGGATAAAGGGCTCGGAAGGCTCTGGAACCTCCTCCCGCTCCCGAGTAGAATCTTATAAAAACAAACAACAATATGAAAATCGTTGTGATTTTACAGCAACAAAACCTTGGCCAGACATCTGCTAGACACAAAAGTTGTATTTAAATACCTTTAATACAAGTCCAAAACACCAAAAGTACTAAATAGTATGAGGCAAGTTTATCATCGATCACATTCCCGTCGATGATAGCTCAAGGCGTGAAAGCAAACTAAGAGTGCATTGTCTATATTCCTTCATATAATCACTGCATTTTCTATTTTCTTTCTATTTTTTATTTTCTATTCTCTTATTGTGAAAGTAATACAAACGGAAGTTTCTATTTTTTTACATTATAACACTTGATGAAGATGAAAAAAAAATAATTCAAACCGTATTATCCTAAATTCAATTTGTTTTAAAAAAAATAATAAACTTTTAATCGTATCAAAGCACAAGGAAATTAGTGGATTACTAAAATGATTAATATCCGTTGTTATTTTGCTTCAAATGCTTTTCGATGTGGGAAGGACCCACAAATTCAAGGTGAAAATTAGTAAGTTACGGGAATAACAGTTTTACAAAAAAAACAATTATTACAGAACTATTTCGATACTGGCATTGACATTTTTGATAAAGGCGGAAAAGATTTTGAAAAAGAAATTAAATTAATGAATGAATTAACAGAACATAGCAGTTAAAAATAAATATAATAACAATTAAAATACACAACTAGTTTCGCTGGCGAATCCATCCAGCCTCTTCAGGTGACTGAAGAAGTTGGACGGATTCACCAGCGAAAGTAGTTGTATATTTTAATTATAAATGTATTTATTTCTAACGACTGTGTGTGTTAATTTATTCATTAATTTTAATGTTTTTACAAAGTTAAATTTTATAGCTAAAGAAATTAAATGTCTGTAAAAGAGAATGAAGCTGCATTAACTTCAGTACTTACAAAATCATTAATAAGTTTTAGATAAAATTCTTGAAGCGAAAAATAAGAAAAAAGAAAATTTTAAAGTTGAAAATCATATCAGTTCGGATTTTTAATTATCTTAATTTTTTTTAGTCCAAATGATAAAACTTAAATCAAATACTCCTCCGAGACAGTGATGTAAATGAAAGATGTCGCTTATTGAAACCGCAATACATTAAAGAATAGAATTTACTTTAGATTTACAGATGATTTCACAGTAATCTCAAAGATGAATATATAAATTTACTTAAATGTAACTAATATCTTACGCACAAATAAATTAAAAGCAGAAACCGATTTCTTAGTAAATAGTGTAGAGACACCAACTGTGGCGGCCATATTGTTTACCTCTTTACCGTAAAGAACATAAAAAAACAAACAAAAAAAAAACATAAAATAACAACATAAAAAAAAAAAAAAAAATCTAATCTCCGGAACCTTAAATCAGCGAATGGATATCAGTAAAAACAATTAGAAACTATGTTTAGCTTACTCGTAAATATTAGGTTTTTACATTGAACCACAGCTACCATATTAAAAGAAAGGAATATTTATATTTTTAGTGGACTTTATTGAAATATTTGATTCTACAGGGCAGTGGTCGGCAACCTTTTGTTGTAAAAGGGCCAAATATGTTATGTGGGGATTACTGCGGGCCGCACTTGGGCCAAACATTTTAACAATCAAAAAAAAAGAAAATCTTACTTTGACAACCAAAAAAAAAGGAAAATCTTACTTTGACAACCAAAAAAAAAAAATTCCAACACGCCCCGCGGGCCGCACCAAAACGCTTCATGGGCCGCGGGTTGCCGACCGCTGCTATAGGGAATCCAAATCCTTTTATTAAAGGTAGATTTTTTTTTTAATACAAAAATAAAAACTAAATATTAACTTTATTTATTTATTTATTTATCTATTTTTACACCATAGGTCATAAAATTACAAAGCTTTCTTTGTACTTTTCTTTTATATTCTTTTTTACTATTATTTTGTTTTCATGGCATCCTAGATTTCGGAAGATCATAACTTACGTAATTTCCACCACTTTCCCAAAGAAATAAGGAAGAAAAAGTAGTCCATGATTACTTGGTACAATCTTTAGATATTCCTGAATCTTTAATTACAGACCAAATGCCAATATTCATACTCGGGGACTCTGTAGATCTATCATAAATCATTTTGAATTGCGATCCCGCCCTAACTTTAATCCATGGCTTATTAATTCTTTTTTTTTGTGACATTTAATTTATTTACATCATTACGCTGTTCTCATTCTTCCTCATGTCATATTTCAAGTGATTATTTTGTAATTTTACGGGTTTTTTGTTTTTGTTTTTTTTACTTTGTTTTTATTATGCTTTTAGGATTACGTTGTTTGTATCTGTCGTGTTTGATTTTAGCGACGACCGGATAATGATCGGTTATTATGCAATCAACCAACGATAGCTCGCAATGTAATTTACAAATTGCCATTGCTCAATTATTTGCTCAATTACGCAATTTAAAGGAGGCTTTTACCATATACTGCAATATATTCAAGACGAAACGTCGTCACGGAAATGGAACTAAAATCAACAACTAAAAACCTTTCACCAACCAACTATAAGTGATCCATTGTAAACATTATAAGTTACATAAAAAAATCTCAAACGTATTTACAAAAATCTTCGAAACTTGTAACTGAAGAACTTCAAATATCTTCCGAGAAGTCGGGTATTATTTAAGTGCAATCCGTTTAAGTATCTTGAAGTTTTGAACTGTTTTCAATAGATTTATGCTTTCTTCCGTTATATAAGCAATGCATCTAGAGAATAATAATTCATTATTCGGTAAAAGAAAAGGTCCCATGTACCATACAACGTGGTTTTCAAAATGTTTTAAGCAGACTATATGTTCACGTTCAAATATGTAGAATACTACGAAATGCAATCCATTGTTATTCTTATTACTTATTATAAAGACTTTAACCACTTATTTTAATTCCTTTAACAGATCTTTCTGGAAATAAATTATTCTATTACTAGTGATTTCACTGGTTGATAGTTCAATTTTTAATTCTGTTTAAAAATTACATCCTGATTTGAAACGGAATATTCTGATAAGAAACAACTAAGAATATATAGATTTATAAAGAAACGTGAGCAGAAGAATTATGTTTTACATTTATGAGCACATAACATGTCTTTACCATCTCCTTGTTTCAAGATGTTTACTATCTGAAGTACTTTCGTAACAATACAGTACTCAAGCTTTAATGAAAATGACAGTAATTAGAGGCGCTTTTAAGCACGAACAACCTTTTACCTACAGCCTCTAGCTTTGATATAAAAGGGCTACGCACATTTATAGTTACCTGGGACCTAAAGCAGTCTCTGGTAAGAATCTGAGAATATGTGATTCTTTAACATATGTTGTAGCTAGACTTAAAGAATTTACAACATGTTTTTTCCAGAATTGTGCTAAAATTTCATGTATACAATAAGAGATAGCACTTAAATGAAATTGTTAATTTTATATATCATTACATTTAACATTTCACGAACATGGACATTAATTTTTTTGCTTTAATGATATGTAAAATTAACAACACTAAGAGATTCACTGTACAAATAATCATGGCATTTATTCATTTTCGAATGTTGATAGTAGTGAATGAGAGATATTTGTAACTGCTTGTTTTAAAATTGACTTTTTACGAATATAAATAATATACATTACATTGAATAGAAATTAAAAATCATGCGATCTTCATTTAACATTAGTTCAGTGTAGAACAAGATGACGTACAAGCAAAAAATATAGACACTTACAAAAAAAAAAAAAATGTATATTATTAAACGCATAGTACCTTGGTAGGTATTAAGTAATTATGATATAATATGGATTTTTATTTTTAATATGGCACATTATGTTTATCAGACAACTGCAAAGACGTTAGTGTATTTTTCTGATATAATAAATCCCTTGTTCTGATTCTAGTAACTTAATTTTAAGCAGCATTAATTTTCAGTCATCCTGTAATTAATATCTTCGTGATGAAAAAGAAAAAAAAAGTATTTACGTGATTGAAATACATAGCTAAGTAAATTTGTGTAAAAAAAAAGGGTATCTTTCTTCTCCTGATATAATGTTAAAAATAAACATTAGCTAATCTTAAGAATTAGAGAAGATGAAGTCTTTGAGAAAGATTAAAAAAGAAGCAAATTCAGACCAAAAAAAAAAAAAAGAAAAGAAATGTAATTGAACAAAGCTCTGGATTTTTTTTTTTTTTTTTGTCTGAGGTCTGTTGAATATTAGAAGATGGAAGACGATTTGGCAAATCACATAAAAATTGATTCCTTAATTCCCGAATGTCATGTCTGACCGAACTCCTGCAAAGACAGATAGCGAACAATAAATTGAAACATAATCGTCCGACTGTCGACACAGTGGAACCGTAGAGCTGAAACGAGATTAGAGAGGCCGAGAAGCATTATAAGCGCAGAGCGATAGGTGGAGGGGGGCGCGAAGACATCCTACGCGCGCAACACGCATCGGCAGGGTTCATTTTTCCTGCAAACGAGATTTAGGCAGTTAAGTACAAGTGACGAGGAAGTACCACTTATACGCTCGACTTGAACAAGAGGTCTTACAGCAGCGAACCATGGGAGAATTGCCGTCCTGCTCGTGTATGGCTGCCGCCGTCCTACGGCTTCTCCGCACAGGTTCAGTAAAAGTCGTCAGTTCCACTTCGCTTGCCATTGCCCTAGGGTTCCTCCGCTGAAGATTGGACGAGTTAGCAGCCATGCGGATGGCTTTCTCACGAGTGGGTGGTCTGGCGTTGCGCCTTTATTGATATTTTGTTAAAACAAGAGGCCAAGGAGTTAAAGAGTAGCTCACTGAAAACGAATAAATAAAATAACACATTTCCATATACTTACATCGCTGCGTCCTCAGAATGCTTAGATCACTCTGCCTATGATCAAAAAATTAATAAACCACAAAAACCTTAATTAAGACCTACAGCCACAATTAAGCAATCTGGATATTATGTGTCTTGTCACAGAAACACAGACTCGTCAGTGACAAATCAAATGGATAACATTATCACGTCTACAATAAATGAAATTATTTTAATCGGCGATATCAACTTCAAAGATTGAGCAAGTAGTAGCAAGGATTTTTTTTTTTTTTTTATTCTCGTTTAACAAATAAAAATGGAATCTTTAATAGATAGCTGAAAAGGCAAAGAAAGTCGCACTGAAATGTAAGGATCGAATTACATCTAACATTTATCTAAATCTACCTACTCTCTATCAAAATTAAGTAGTCATCATGAATTAACGTAAACATCATAATGTTTTGAGTGACTGAGGAATATAGTATCAAAAACCTTCATTGTAATGATTCGTGAAAATGCGAGACATCTGTCCTTCTCGATACTTGAAGATAATACATTTAAGAAATGCGCCGAAAACAATCACTACAAACTAAGATCGTAATTAACAAAGGAATTAAGGTTAACTAAACTACTACATTGAAATATTGTGAAGTATTCACATTTCAAAACTAATTGATATATTAAAGTTTTCCAATTCGAGATCTGGAGAGATCGGATATCCTTAAAAAAATGCAACTCTGGACTCAGTTCCAAAGTTCGGAAATTTCGTCCGAATTTCGGAATCATATATTTTGAAGTAAACTTACCGTTGTTTCTTATTTGCTTTACATAGTTTTTATATTACATAATAAGTATAAATGCATTCTCAAATATATAAGTCTTCTAAATTGTTGCGGATACTCCCGCAATTCCGGAACTTTGTTCTATTAATCCGAAAATTACCGAAATTATTACCGAGAATAATTTTAATAAAAACTAAGACTAGTCTTTTAGTACGATCCATTATTGTTCGTTCTAAAATAGGGAGCGTAGGCGTAATTTTCATCCAAAGAGAGTTCTCCCGGCCTGGAAATGGGGTGAATCTGCGATACTTAGGCGGGAACAAGTTACGAGAACGAATCACTCTCTCATATCTGCGTTGAAAATAAAACCACTTTGGCTAATGGCGAAATGAAAGCGCCCATTCAGATCCATAGGTAAAATTTCGCCCACTTAGCTGTGGCATCGCTATTGTCAAAATAAAGGTAAAAGGCTTTTACGTATTAGGAAAAGAGGCAAGTTTATATAACATCGTCTTTACAGCGAGCGAACACGATATCGCCATTTGAGAGAAGTGATGTTCATATAGAGCAATGCAGACAAATAAGCCTTTCTAAGCACAGACACAGATGGTGCCCTGATAAAAAAATAGTCAATTGTATCTAATGCATTGGGGATTTGTATTAAGATTAAGATTGGTTAATGAGTTTTTTTTTAATTGATGTCGTCTATTGTAATGCTGTTAACTTGTAGTAATTTACATTTCGGAGTCAACAGGTGATTTACTTTTCAGAAAGCGTTAATACCCTTCCCTCTGATAAAAAAAAAAAAAAAGGTTAACTAAATTAATGTATAAATCGAGAAGAAAATCATAACTGGACAGTAAATATGCCTTCGCACATTGAGCCAACATCAGCGGGAATCCTGAACAGCTGTTTCATCCTTATTAGGAATCATCACAGTATTATTTTTTAATTGATTGTTGTTGGGTTTTTTTTTATCTCGACGCCCATTCCCGGGATCGTGAATGCTTTTTCCATAGCCTTCGCGCAGTTTGAGCCAAACATCAAGGGTAAATTTTGCTGATGATTCCTAATAAGGATGAAACAGCTGTTCAGGATTCCCCTTGATGTTGGCTCATTGTGCGAAGGCATAATTACTATCCAGTTGTGAATTTTTTTCAATTTCTGAATTATTTTTACTTTTAAATTAATGTATCTTTTCGATTTATTTACCATTTCAAGATAAAGAAACTTAGAAATTGTTAATGGAATATATAGTAATTATAGTAGGGTTTTAGAAATTGTTAATGGAATATTTAGTAATTACAGTAGGGTTTTTTTTTTTTTTTTTAGTCTATGTTTCTGAACGGCGAAAATGGTAATTCAGTATTTAATTATATTAATTTAGCCGTAGACCCTTTTTAATGAATTTAAAACATGTTTTTAAAAAAAGTAATAAAAAAAAAAAACCTTCAAAATTCTCAATATTAAAAAAAAAAAAAAAAAAATTATGAGATCATTTTTTTGGCCACACTTTTCTTCAATCTTGGTTAATTTATTTTTTTCTAGGATGTCCTGATTACTATTCGTGAGGGCGCTGCTTCCAAAGGCATCGTAATATGTTTCTTTGATCTTATGACTTAGATCGTAAATACTTACTCCCTCAGTGAAATCAGAAGCATCTGATTTGTTATGATTCTTTGCTGTTATAATTCTTCCTTAGTTTCAGTAACTTAATACAGAATAAGTGAAGCTGCTTCTATTCACATATGTTGGCCTGATTTTTAGGGAATTATTAATAATAGAATGCGATTTTTTTTGTGGTTCAATGTTACATATTACAATTATAATTTTGAAAAGTTTCAAAGTTCTCAGCTTCAGCTACGAACTAGAAACACTTCGAGATATCATCAGTCGTTCTTAATTTTTTTTTTTTCCTGTTGTCTATTTTCTTCTGTATTCGTTTAAAAGTTAATACTCATGTAAATAGGTCATTTCGTAAACATGAGATTGGAATTGGAATGAATATTCCTAAATTAGTACTTTAACTACAATTTGCTCTTAATTTGTTCCGTTTTTCCAATACATGTCAATTATTGATAAATGAGCTTTCATAAGTCTTCTGGTTGATTCCTAATAGACATTTAACTTCAGGAAACAAAAATATGTTGTATAGATACAATCCGAGCTTAACTGAGTTTAATTTTCAAGAACCTGGAAGCAAAATGCGATCATCCATACCGTTAAAGCAGTGATTCTTCTATGTGCATTAATTGAAAACTGTAAAAACATAAAATATTATTAAATTCATTCAAAATATCTCAGCCTCGTTTGCTAGGTTTTTCGAATGCATTTTCGTGAAGCAAAAGACGCGAAAAAAAATTAAGTAGGTACATGTAAGAAAAAGCTACTCATTTTTCTCATATATGAGAGTTACTCTTGACTGACGAAGAACAACTACCTTGAAACAGGGTTCTAATTGTGAAAAATGTTTACTTCATTTTAACATTTTGGAATAACATAGGAAACATACATATATCTATTTTCTTTCATATGTTATTTCAAAATGGTAAGATAAAGCAGATTAATTCATGTTACATAAAGCACAGATAACTACTAAAATAATATGGTATTCCTTTGTACAACAAGTCATTAATATATACATGTGTAAGCTACATATTCCAAAATATCCCTTGACTCTAATTGCTTGGAAAGTATTTCTAATAACTCATTGGAAGTGATTGCTTCTTTTGCCCAGGGAATTTGCAATGCAGCGTTAAATTGGTCAATACAATCAACTATTGACTTAGCAGACATCAATCCATTTAAATTAATTAATTACGACACGATTTTGTTGCCTATTTATAGGTGACGGCAATCTTCCTGGCAACGGTAGAGGGGAAGGGGCCTGAGTCACGTGTGCCTTCCGGTGCTAATATACTTGATGGAGTGGGTGTGTTGTTCAATCCGGTGCGGCGCATCAGTTAATCCGGAAGGGAAAAATTAGGCTTACGATTTGATTCTACGTTCCGCTTAAGCAATTCTGGAACGAAACAAAAGGTGATAGCCAAGAATCCGTTAATCCTCTCCAACAGATTCGAACCCTTTCAGAAAGATTAATAATTCACCGAAATACTTCAAGAGTCTGCCAAAAAAAAAAAGTCACAAAGAGTTAAGAAAAAGAGTCTCTAGAAAGTTCTCGTTACAGGGATGTTTTTTGCAGCGATAACAACCTACTGTAGTTAAGTAGACTACTAAATGTTACTTATGTTAAAAAGAGTTTAAAAAAAATTAGGTCAAAGCCGTCACAAAAACTGAATATCGTTACATTTTTAATGATACTATAAACGTGAAAAATGGATGTAACTTAATGTTCATAAAATTATTCAAATTAATTAATTTCATTTATTTTAATTCACTATGTCGATTACATATATGTTGTTTGTTGTTTCTTAAATAAAGCAATTTGTTGCTTTATTGTAAAAAGAAAGGACAATTATTTTGTGTGTGTGTGTGTGTAAGTTGCCACTTCGCTTGCAACATAGAATGTTTATACTGTCCAATTGTGATTTTTTTCTCTTTTTTTTCCCTCTCTATTTATGAATTGTTATGGACGTTAAACTTTGCTGTTCATTAAACAAAAATAAGTAAACAAAATAAGGAGATTTTTTATAAAAGAGATTTCTACAGGAAATTTCTGTAGCTAAATATTAGTTTTTCTTGCAAATAATGTTTTACTAATAAGTTTATTGGTTGAAAAGCATGTTTACTACTAAGTTGGGAATGTTTGGTATTAAAATTGAGGCAGGTAGTGAAGTCTGGAGTTTTGCCTTGTGTTCAGTTCTGTAATGTGAAGTTTTCTGTTTCTAAAGTGCTTGATGCAGAAGCTTCAAATGCTTTAGTACTAAGTGGCAAGTTATCAAATAAATATAAAAAAAATTACATAAGTTAAAGGATCTTATAAAAAACAAATGCTATTTGCTGGGAGCTTAAGATCTCTACCAAACAGAGACCAACCACAACAATGAAATAAGGAGATTAGATTTCTTAACCAGTTTAACCACAAAAAACTCGACATAGTGAATTAAAATAAATGAAATTAATTAATTTGAATAATTTTATGAACATTAAGTTACATCCATTTTTCACGTTTATAGTATCATTAAAAATGTAACGATATTCAGTTTTTGTGACGTCTTTGACCTAATTTTTTTAAACTCTTTTTTTTTTTATCTAATTTCTTTTGCTTTCGAAGAATCGGAAAAAAAAAATAGAGAATGCACAAATTCATTTGCTTTCACGCATAGAGCCATCATCGACAGCAATCTGGGACAGCTGTTTCGTCCTTATTAGGACTCATCAGCCAGATTTAGCTTCGATGATCAAGCTCAGAACGCGTGAAAGCCTATGGTTCCTTCTCCCGCTCTCGGAAGTGGGATCCCTGCAAACGCAAACAACAATAGAAAAATCGCTGTAACCAATAAATTACCTTAGCCTGCTAAGCGCTGGGTACAAAAGGCATTTAATAAAAGGATAAGCCAAACGCAATTATAATCTTAAAAAAATTTGTGTCTGCTTGAAGCTCAGTTTTAGATAAACTTATTTTAAATTTCATCAAAACAACAAACAACAAACCTCTAACATTGCAGGAAAATTTCTCATTTTTTTTGTAATTCAGCTTAGGTTGTCATTCTCTTACTATTGATGATGTAGTGCCTGATCAAATTTGTTTGGTATTATATTTTGTGATTATATTTTTATTGTCAGATATTTCAATTTCGTTATTTAGTTTTATTATTGTCATCTAGAAAATATAAGCTTTTTCAATTATTAATAGCCTTGGTTCAACTTTAATCAAAGGATTATTTTATACAAGACCTTAATAAGCCTAAAATAAGACTCGATTCAGAATTAAGTTGCCACAATACAATGGTAGAATAGGAAATGGGGGTAGAGTTGTTGCTTGGAATTGATTAGTTACATCACTCTTACAGGAATGATGGGAGTGAAAAAAAAAAAGGGGTGGGGGTGGTAGGATAAAAGGGAAGCACAAATACCTAGTAGCCCAGAGAAGTACATTAAATCGCAATTTTGGCTTCATCTCATCAACGTAATGGTTGTGATCCGCGTGTGGTCAACGAGAGGCATATGGCGCCTGCTTCGCTCCAGGTTTGGAATTATTATTCATAACTTCTCCCCCATCTCTTTACGTGAGGACCCTTCCTCTCACCCCTACAGAGGATATTCGACTCGCTTCTCGCTCCTGAAGGGCTTCTGAAAATATTAACTGAATACAGTCACACCTACATAACTGAGTCACCTTAACATCTGTTATATACCTCATTTCTTAATGTATATCTATGTAAGTCGTATGCTTAACATTGTAAAGCCATCTTTAAAAAAAAAAACAAGAAAAAAAAAAACATTTTATTATTATTTATTATTATTTTTCACACAAAAAAATTGGTATTGGAATGTTAATAAATATTTTTGAATGTTAATAAGAAAAATTACCACAACTGTAGCTTGTTTCGCTTTCATTTTTAGAAAATCACTTCCTTATACAGTGGACGAAAACTGAAAAACAAGAGGAGGGTTGGGGTCAGTTTTGAACAATAATAAATGAATTTATAGTATATGAATATGAAATAAAGTTCTGTTTGTAATTTTACTGCTAATGTTAATTTTTGATTGTTTTTCGAATAAAAAAGGATAATTTTTTTTCTAATTTTTTAATGTATTCAGTAACAGAGCATTAGAATAATTGCAGTTACGATACATAAGAGTAGAAGGATACAAAATCAAAAACTTAGATAACCCAAATGCAGTGGAAATGGAGTCAGAATTGGAATGTAAATAGATGCTTCACACGACATCATATAATTACACACACACACACACACACACACACACACAAAACTGAATTCGACTGGGAAAAGAAAAACAAAAACGGTTGGGTTACATTGTAGTCAATTACAATTTAAAAATGTACAGAATAAGTGAGAATTCAGTTTTACAGGCGGGAAAACAAAAACAAAAAGTACCGGTATCTTAAGTTTTTTTCTAAGGAAAGTGGAAAAAAAGCGGACGACAAGCAACTACGGAATTTATAAAGATTTAAATAACTTTCAATATTTTGGGTCATATGGGGTCTTTTTCTTTTTATCTTAAATACCAATCTCAAGTTGAAACTTTCTTTGTGTCCGACTTTTATTGATTGTTTCCAATTTATAAAACTTTTGCTTTGCTCTTCCTGTAATTTATAGTAACTTATTTGAAAACTATTAAGAATATTTAATCATAGCAAAACATAAGCGTCCTTTATAATAATGGACTTAAATACAGACTGAGGAGAATCAACAGCTGTTACTGGGTGATGGGTTGGAAAAACGCCCAATACACCACACACAACGCCAGTCACGTGAGCCACCAATTACCTGGACCAAAATTGGACTAAAGATTTTCAATGGAACATGGCGGCTTTTTTTTTTTTTTTTTACTTCCTCTTTTAATCTCTTTATTCCATCAAAATAAAACGCCAATTAAGATAACAGTATGCAAATTTTATACAATTTATCAGAGCCTGCAGAAAACATTGTCGGAGTTTCACCGACAAGTATCATTAACTAATTATCACTAATTATTAGTTATCACCAATTATAAACCAACAATACAAGCTAATCGACAACGAAACTACTAATCTAGATTCTATATCAACACTTAATTAGTACTGTTACATTAATAATAACAATTGATAAATTTAATGTTTTTTTTATCCTAATTGCAGTTGGAAGCTACGTTTCCTGCTCACTTCACTCGCCTTCACTTTGAATTAATTTTGCCTTCATAAATAAAGGTTGAGAAAAATTACAGTTATCATTATTATTGTAAATAAAATAATTATGTAATACACACACATATGTATAATATTATATAATAATCTATATTACTAAAATCTTTTATTTCTCTGTCTGTCTGTCCGGCGCAATTGTTAACTTCCCTTGCTGAGAAAATCCCATTATAATATTTTCTTTTTTTTATATTTTTTTTCGCCTTGCATGGGATTCGAACCGAGGACCTTCGTCCTCGCAGTCAGGAACGCTAACCAATGACTATTTCGGGTCCCCCAATATCCAATCCTACTTTTATTCTATTTGTTCCCGCGCTTTCAAATAATGAGTTCATTCAAAAAGGAATAAAATATCACTTTTTGCCATAACCGCTTGGAATCGATTCTTCTTGGATTATCTCATACTTATCAGGGGGAGATAGAGGGGATGGCCTAGTTATATAAGAAGAAAATAAAATTGCGTTTCTAGGAAACTTAATATCCTGTAACTTATTTCAAAAATTTTTGTAGCGAAACATTATTATATTATTTTATAAAAAAAATTATTCTTTATTAATATGATATCACATTGAAGATGACGAAGTGTAATAGAAATTTAAATAGATATTCGAATATCTTAATAATAACAATATATGTAATAATAGTATATTTTAATGTATTGTTAAGTCCGCAAGGAAAAAGAAGGCTTAGGTAAATCTATCTTTGGGAGGACTAACTGAAGACAGTGCTGTTCCTTTTGATCTTTTTTTACATTGGCGAATTTTTCTACAATAAAACACTGTATTTTACGTAGGTGGATATTATTAAATCGTGAGATCGAAATTATTTATTATTATCTATTATGTATTAAAATAATATAACTGAAATTAATTGAAAAAAAAAAACAAACAAATATGACACTAATAGTCAGTTTTTGTGACCTGAAAATCTTTCGATATTTGAACTTGTAACTTATTCTTAATAAAATATGACATTAAATTTTGCTTAAAAACTAGGACAGGTCAAACTTTCCGAAAAAAAAGAAAAAAAGAAAAGCTGCCCTCCTTTCTTCTGGAATCATTCTACGAAGAGATTTCTTTCATACTTCATATATAAAACAAACAAAAAAAAAAACAAACAAAAAACAAACAAACAAAAAAAACAAACAAAAAACAAACAAACAAAATCACTAAGTTTTGACGAATAATAGGCTCTTATTTTAGAAAAATAGGCATTTTAAATAGTACAATTTATTTCAATAGGAAATAACTAACTTGTTTACATTCACTTAACAAGTATTTCAATTACTTTGCACATCTTCAGTGAATGTAAATAACAGGAAAAATATTATGGAAAAATAAGATCTTAATTATTTACAAAACTCCATAAAACACATCATAGTAATTAAATAGATTTATTTTAAATACTAAAATTGCAAATTTTCGAGAAGTAGTCCGCCTTCTCTTTTTCAAGCATAATAAAATTGGAATAAGTTCAAGAAACAAAATAGTTGAAAGCTTAATCAATAAGTTTAGTTGTTTTTACAAAAATATACTAAAAAGGTACAATTCAATTATTAAAAGTAATAATAAGAAGAAAATATAGACCATTATAAAATCATAACAAATAATAATATTCTTAGTAATTAAAAACATCTGTTGTTGCAATTTTATTGCAGTTTGTTTTATTAAATCTCATTAAAAATTAATTAAGTAATTATTAAGCTCAGCTAAAAAGGAATTTAAGTAAATTCTTAAGAAAAACTTTTACACAGGATTAATAAGCTAAGCAACATGTGTTGATAATAATAATAATAGTAATAATAATAATAATAATAATAATAATAATTTTATTTTTTATTTATTTTAATATATTATTATAAAACATAGTCCTGTTAGGATTACAAAATAAATCCCATCAACAGGTGCTTGGAATTAAAAATACAAAAACAACAATTAAATAATACAGAGTACATAATAAATCAAATATCACAAAGTCAAAAAATTATCATTATCCTAAGTGAGGAAAAAAATATCTAGAATTTTTAATTCTAGTCAACCAAAGGATTGAAATTTATTATTAACCAATTTCTAATATATTTTTTTAATTTTGAAATATTAAAAATTTTAGCAAATTTTTTAGATTTATTTTATTTATCACATCTTCTAATAATTTATTAAGTTGACATTCTCCATAACTATTAAAAAATTTTGGATATTCTAATTTAACGTTATTTATATCTCTATAATTGTTATTCGAAATTTTATTATTCATGTAAATTACTTGATAATGATTCTTTATTATTAAATTGTAAAATAATAATAATAATAATTAGAAATGCGTCATTATAAAAGTTTATTTTATCGGAATAAAATATTGAATTATTCCTATTATACATTAAATGTATGAAATTATAGGAAAGATAATAATTCAGTCGTTAACATATCAAGTGTAGTTGAGGCATTACTACAATTCTAAATTTCTGAAAGAACGTCCGTCGAATGGCCTGTTCTGCTCCTTCATAAATATGCTAAATGGTTCTTAAAAGCTTTGGGCTTGTAAATTCCCTGTTTCTCCTTGTCTTATCTGGACGATCTCTGAATATAACAAAACAGACCCCCCTTAATTATCTCACATCTGCGATTTAGCGGCGATGGCCTCCTCTGCACCTAAACACACAGATGCAGCAGTAGAAAAGGCGCTCGGGAAGATGGAGGTGATCAACGAGGCTCCGCAAGGTCAGAGTTCGCACTTCCCATTCTACGGAGAGAATCGCTTCTCCCAGTGTTGCTCATATTTCGCCTCCTTGAGTTTCTGGCTAAATTAGATAGAGTTAAAAGCATTCGAAGGTTTCAAAGAGGCAAGATATGTATTGGGATCCCATTGGGATCATAGCTGCGCACTGTCACCACCAGGTGCCTCTATTCGGGTCAAGATTTATTGTCATTATAAATACTG
This sequence comes from Thereuonema tuberculata, assembly GCA_023159025.1. NCBI lineage: Eukaryota > Metazoa > Arthropoda > Chilopoda > Scutigeromorpha > Scutigeridae > Thereuonema > Thereuonema tuberculata. The sequence continues at coordinate 50,623,131 of JAFIDM010000001.1, read as the reverse complement.
CTCGTGGTAGAGGAAATTCAACCCCACATCGTTTCCATTACTCCAACTAATGTAAGCGCTCCTGCTGAATTTCATGGATTCACGGCTGTGAAAAGAGCAGCACCAATTTTCTGTAAAGAAATCGGCAAGATAGGAATAAAGGATCTTTCCAAGAGAATCTCCCTCTTTTATAATACTTGTAACAAGCTCAGTTCAGGTGCTGAAGTAAAGGATGACTATGATTGCTCTGATTCACTATTTATTTGTTCATTATACTATACGTCTCATTGTATCAAAAACGAGTATCATTTTACTAACTGCATTTAAATTCGAATCTTAAGTTCATTATTTATTCTGTAATATAAAGTATTCTACTCAAGTATTGTATAAATGCGGTAAACGTAAGTTTTATTTCAATGTTGATAACGCAATGAAAAAAAAAATCACTTTTTTCTATATACACTAACATAACAAAAAATTATTAACTTTTAATACTTCTATCATAAACTCTAATACGAATTATGTCAACATTTGTCGCTGAAACAACAGGGGTTTCTGGATATTATTCAATCATCATCGAAAGTTATATAAATGAGCAATAAATGATTTAAATCGATGAGGACGTAAGCGTAGCTTCTTATGTACTGACTCAATCAACTGCAGGCGTTTTTCCAATGCACCTAAAATTCTGAAAATTTAATAATGAACATGTGAAGCATCTGGGATTTCCATTTTCTTGTTTTTAATTTTCAAAATATTCTTCAATTAATTTAATTAATTAAAAAAATAAAAATTGTGTTTTTTGTTTTTTTAAAATTATGTGAGATTAAATTATTTTTAAACAATTGCACTAATAATAAATCTTTGAAATACACAACATTATTTTACAAATTTTTTATCATTTCAGGTTTTCGTCAAATTCTTTTGAGTTGAAAATACCGAATAATATCTCAAAAACACCCGAAAAATTGAATGTTTTTGAGTTTTAATTTAATTAACTATAGAATATTTAAAAATTAAAACCAAGAAAATTGAAATCCAAAATGCTTCACAAGCTCATATTTAAATTTTCAGAATTTTCGGTATTGGAAAAAGAAATATATGAAAGAAATAAAAGATTTGCGGTCACCTGCAGTTGCTTGAGTCAGGACCTTAACGAAAACATTGTTTGGGAATATTTAATTTTCATTTGATGCTCATGGGGAGCCAATGTCTTGCCGCAAAGAAGTTTTTTTTTTTTTTTTTTTTTTTGGGTACGGTAATTACCAATATTCTGGTAAATCGACTTCATTCTTATATATGTCCTAAACTATTATTCTGGAACGACAGCAACATCAGTTGAAGTATCTTGAAATGCCGAGGAAGTAAGTACCATTTAGTTTCTTCTTTATGATTTGAAATAGTACAAAAAGCAAAAAGGGAAAGCCCTTAGTTTCAATATCTACATAGATAACTAATGGTGTTGTAATTTAGCTCTAGTTCGTAATGTGATCGCAGACACTAATGAAGAATAGTGAATGAAATTCTAACTCGAAGTACGCTTGTGTCAGTTTTTTAAAACTAACTCAAACGCCTAACTTTTAGTAGTAAATTCAGTTGGATTTTGAAAAGTCGAACTTCTAGGTTCCAAAAACCTCCAAAATATCATCAAAAAACACCACTGAAATTTTAATCGTAGAGATAAGTTACTGAATATAATCGCTATTTATGTTGGACCGAAGATCTCAGGATCAGAAACTATAAGAGTGTATCCTTAAAGTATTGTTATAATTATAATTACTTAAACACAATCACATGCAAAGGATTCTTATTGTATATAAAAGGCGAATTCTTTATGATAAAGTTTTAATTTGTAATGGACTTAAAAACAAAAATAAAGATGGATAATTTTCACCATTACACTTCTTATAGCGACAATGAGTTTTATAATGAAAAATGTAAGTTTAATTATGCTTATGTTACATATATTATTTGTAATGTTACTGTTAAATTATATTTAAGTAATTAGTTTCCAATGTTGATTTCTGTTGAAGCAAGAAGACCCTGTAAGAACTTAAAATATACTTTCCTTAAAATGTTCCTTATTTTATTTTGCTTGTTTTTTTTTAACATATGAAAACAATACAAAATTTGGAAATTATAATAGCCGTCGACTACAAACAGTTTCTTCAAATTCTTCGTTTGCTAAAAATGAATTAATTTCGCGAACACTTAAATTCAATTAATTTTTAGACGTTTCGCAATCGAAACTAAGCTGATTGATTTGCATTATTAGAAGTGATAGAAATTCGTTGTTTTTCTGTTAATTTTTTTCTAATCTATGGGAATTTTTGTCAATTTCACGTGCAAACTTTCACAATCGGGATCCATAAAAAAAGTTAAAATACAAACGTTTTATCTTTAATTTTCCGTAAATACGCATGCTTCATTTTAAGATCTATATTTAAAAGTTAGTAGCAAGAGACATGCACACAAACATCGACACAGGCACCGATCGCTTTTTTTAAGAACTTTCTAGCAAAAGAAAAAAAAAAAACAGCGCATATTGTGGTGAATGTTTGCGGTCACAGGTTCGTTAAAATTAGACTGAAATAGAATAGTAGTAAGATCTAGCAAGAACTCCTTTTTTTATAAAATGGAGGATAGAGGAGTTTAAATAGGTTGAGTTTAACAAGGCTGTGATTAGTTGTCGTGCTTTACAAATTGGTTGGGGGATTTAACTGACTTTTAACTGTCTTTTTAAATAAGGACGAATTAGGGATAAGAAGCACGGTCAACGAAAACTTTGAATAAAATATTGGAGTTAAACAGCAAACAGTAAAAATTAAAATACACAATCGATAATAAAATAAATCCTGATAAAGATTACTGTAATTATAAACAGTAAGATGACTTAGAATATACAATGAATAAATAGGACTATTGTAAACAGATAAATTAGAATATATAGTTAATAAAAAATCATTACAATATACAAATTAATTAAGATATTTGTATTAGATTGCTATTTCTTAAAAAAATATTAAATACTTGTTATTGAATATAAAAGCGCTTGGGAACTGGATTTTGTCCAATGTCCGAGATGACACACGGACTCAAAAGATTTACAATATTATCTTGTTTATTTACGTTGTTATCCCTAATTTCTTTGGCCCAAATCGAGCGGCATATCGCGAATCGCAAAGAAAGAGGTTCTGCAAAGCAGCAGCAGTAGCAATTCTTGTCGTCTCTTTAACCCTACTCTGTTCCCCTCCTGAGTTTCTTCGTCAGCACCTGAATGAACATTAATAGTGCTCTGTCAGATAAGCGCCTGCAAAGAGCGAGGGGTGGGAGGTGAACGATGAGAAGAGAGGGGTTAAAGAGGAAAGAGATAAATAAGCAGGAAAGACCCTTTCATCGTGGACATAAAAGGAACAAGATTTTAAGGGAAATCCTTGCCTTGTTCATATGGCTGCTCCACACGTCGCTGGCGATAATGATGATGTCACATGACAAGCCAACTCAAAGATCCCGGAACCAGATTGCAATCACTGTCCCCTGATACTCCTTTTACTCCATCGCTTTAATACAGACCGCTTCCGAATCCACCCTAACATAAATAGCCAATAGATCTTACAAACAAAAGAGTCGTAGTCCAAGCAGCTTCACGATTTCTTTATTACTTATTATTATTACTTCTGCTCCCTGCCCTTAATAATTTTGTATTGTTACTAGTTTTACGTTTCCTGTATACCACAGACCAACAATAACATCCAGATATACTTTCTTCTATTAGCTCACCGTAACATTGAGTACGAAACCGAAAATTGAGTATGTTACGTTGATTTAACAAAGAAACACATCAAAGTCAATATCACAGGAACTGAAACGGATAAGGTTAATAATTACGGTATTACTATTATTAATTTCCCCCTTTTCTTTTTGTTTTTAAAGATGCAGTTATCGGTCCGATGTCTTCACTAAAAATATTAGCTTGACTAAAACGTTTCAATCCCATCTACTGACTTAAAATACTAACCAAAATTGTCTCAAAACCTGTTCTTTGTTCTATAGAAATGACATGGTTTAATATCAGTGAAACTTACCTGTTAACAACACTTTTGTAATCGTTTGGAACTGTTTTAAAACTACCAATAATCTTCCACTTTTCTTGCGACATGAGAAAATACTTTCATGAGTTTTCTCTTTATTTTGATATTCTGTTTCCGCCAGGTGTTACCACATCAATGAACGAAATTTATTGCTCTTCTATTACTGTGATTATTATTTGAATTAATAATCATTGTTAGGAGAATTAAAGTACAGTATTGGACAAAACAAACATTGAAACATTCCACATCCCAAAGCGATTTCACTACTGTTTATTTTGTCCAATACTTGTAATTTTTATAAGATGAAATACCCTCTTATCACCAAACGTGTTCAGGTTCAGTTCCTATTTTCTATTTAGTTCTAAGACAAGTGAAAAAAAAAAAAAAAAAAAAAAATTGTGCTAAAGCATAAAATTAAGGGCGACCCATTAAAACCTAAACTTCACCTAATCGGAAAAAGGTGAAGTTTGGGAATTTTTTTCCTGGACAACTACTAACTCGATCGACTTCAAATTTGAATGGGCTTTAGTTTAGAGTGTCTATTATGCCCTGAGTATTTTTATTCGACCGTATTTATAACAGTTTGAGGCACAGTCGACTGTTTGTTTGCGATTAAATGACCCCCGAAATCTAAAGAACAAAAAAGAAAAGCAACAATAAAGGATGGAATACAAATACCTTGGGCGTCACAATCACCGCCTCAAAAGGTATTTGTCACAAGAAAAAGACAAAAATTAGGAAATTAAACGGGTGAAAGAAAAGCCACAAACATAATCATAATAAAATTAAATGCCTTTTGTTCTTTAGTTTTAAGGGTTATTACGATTAAATACCTTTAGATTACTCTTCCCCTCGAAGGCCTTCTGGGGTTTGGCATTGGCTATGTAGTCCTTGCTGACGAGAGCACAAGAAGCTCGAAACGGCCGTCACAGGGTCTCAGCCTAACACAAAAGGCATTTAATTAAAAAAAAAATATATTCAACTTATTTTAACACTCTTTTACCAAAAAACCCTAACTTTCTTTAACATCGTGTTTCTTCGTGTTTCTTTAATTAACATCAATTAATAAATAAGGATATCTAATCAGGACTCAATCTTAAATTAAACGTGCTAAGTTGTAATTGATCACGTGATTTTTTTTTTTTTTTTTTTGTTCTTGAACCGTGAATTCACATTATAACAAAAAAGATATGTTTCGAAAAAAAAAACTATTCACAGCACGTTAAATGTTTCTATTAAGATATGTTTCGTTACGGCAAATTCTGTTAAATTAAGGAAAGACAAATTAAGGTAACATTCACATGACACAAATAAATCATCTTTGTGATTTCCTGGAAATGCGTCGCAGAAAATCAATACGGATATGACAAATTTTGTGCCAAAACCGAGAGCACTTGGCAGCAGACAAGATACGAATCAATATTGATTCGGAATGGAAGAAATTTCAAGTTATGGTCATTTCTCGTAAGAAAAACTCAAGACCAAGATTGAAAATTAAATGCAGGTAAACATTTCCATACCTTCTTCTTAATTCAGTCCTCTTCATTTTTATAAGTAAAACGTAATTCCTCTTCTTAAACAAATTATTTATTTAAACTTAAATAAATAATATAAATCGCAAATTTTCGGAACGAATCTCAAAGACTACCAATAAATAATAAACAACCAACAAAATGAACATAATTATTTTGTTGATACGTAAACAATCTTTAGTTGTATTACCTGCCAAGACTGTTATTTTTTTCATTCATTTCAATTCCTTTTGTTTTTTGTTTTTTTGTTTTTTCAATTAACAAAATTCAATGATTTGATTTATTAATTGAAACATATAGAGATTGATTGTTTTTATGTTGGTAATTGTTTTTGTTTTTTTTTAATTGTCAGCAACAAACCTTAGTAACATTATTAGAACGTGTTTATCAATTCTCTCATAGGATATTTCGTTTGTTGTTTATTATTTATGTAACACTAAACTCGTTTATCCGAATTTGATGGGACCGCGCCCGTTTCGGATAAACGAAATTTCGGATAATCCGGAATATATTAAATTAAACAAGTACTGTACATTAAAAAAATTACAGTGAATATGACACAATAAACAATAAACTGTAACCGCACTGTAAATTATAGTAAGTTACTACAGTACTGATATAACAATTTTTGATCCCTTTTCAATATTGATACACTGAATAGTGCTATTAATAGAGTTACGTTACATAATCGCTTGTGTACGCTATTAAATATTGATCATAGCAACGGAAAAATGCATTTTTATATTTTTTAATATGCTAAAAATCGTTTAAGTTAAACCAGATTTTTGGATAAACGCGATTCAGATAAACGAGTTTTTAGTGTAGTCTTTGAGCTGGAAAAAGAAACGAAGATTCATTCCGAAAATTTGCGATTCATATTATTTACTTAAGTTTAAATAATAAATAAGCAATTTATTTAAGAAGAGGATAAATACAAGTAAGTTTGCACAGAACTACAGCCATGAGAAAAAAATAAATAAAAGCATTTACGATAATTAACTCGTTCCTATTTTCTCCTACTTGTCATTCCTAATATCTTGAGATTTCGTGGCATTTTCTTTACTTTAAGAAGATGTTTATAATAACGATTTAATATGACATAAAATCTTTAGAATGATCATTTTGACCATCTTATAATCTGATTTGTTTAATAGTGCGAGAGATTCTTTATTTTGTACGACGAAAATAACAATCCGAAAATAACAATTATTATTAGAATTATTAGAAAACGGTAATAATCATGAATAAACGTCTGTTCTTAAACCAACATAACCAAAATAAAAATTCCGTATGTGTCTTAATTTGGTTTAAATAAAAAAAAGTATTTGTTTTAGTTTTTTCTACAGTTTAATGGAAGTAATCGACTGCATTTATTTCATTGCCTCAAAGTCAATAAGAATAGAATAAGAAAATAAATAAATAAAACACTGTTCTCAATAATAATATGAACTTTTGAGGGTTTTACAGATTTCGGGAATAAATTTACGATATCGAGAAATACAGACACGATTCCCGAAGAACAATTTCTCTTGTGAGAGGAACAACACGAAAGCAATTATCATAATACTTCTGAGTGAAACAGAATCATCTAAAAGGTAGATAATTTAATGGAAATAAAATTGAAAAAACAAGGGAAGATAAAACAAAAGAAAAAAAATTAGAAACTAAGAATTGGATGGTGTTATGTATCATTTGACCAAGCACCAAAATAGATTTTTTTAAATTATTGCTCCACCTACCAGCGAAAGATGTAAACTCTTTATTGTTTCTGCTTCCTATCTCAACATAATTCTACGGAAAATTAAATTTGAATAAACCTCAATCGACTGATCGTAACAAATAAGATTTGCACCATGTGTTCCTTTGAAGGATAATATTAACTTTGATAATGGTCAGAATTGTTCTGAGAAAGTGTGTTCATTTTTATATACAACACTCTTCATTCCATAAAAAATGTGAAGTAATACATAAGCTTTTGTGTTTATGCGAATATCTCAAAATCAAATTTTGGCGCTCGGTCAAATGATGCATAACACAATCCAATTACGCATATCAAATTTCTAACATTTTATTTCCATTCTTTTTTTTTTTTCACGATTTAATCTCGATAAATAAACAATGACAGTAGAAAATATGTCAATATTTAATTTGCATTGATCTTTATGACATGAAGTTTTATTGTTAAAAAAGACGTGCAAATATAAACAATGATATGTTTTAATGTAAATTCTGTATTTTTGGGAAGCATATTTATCAAAGGATAGCATGGGTTTGATTTAATGTTTGTAATGTCCTTGATTTTCATTACAATGGGAAAAAAAAGGGTAGAATGAAAAAAACTTTACGGTGCAAGTCAGAAAAATCGTGTCTGTCTTTTCCAGATAGGCTTAAATCAAATATTATTTAGCTTAGGAAGCTGAAGCTTTTGTGATACTTAAAAAGCTGAAACTTTTATTAGAAAGAAAAGAGATAAGAAACACAAGAGCAGGTGCTGCTCTTGTCTTTCTTATCTTTTATTTGTCATTTCTCAGCACGTTAAATGTTCTTTATTACTTTCTATTAGAAAGTTCGGTTTGTTTTTTTGAATATCCATTTTTACATGCTGTTACAGGAAAGTTATCGCGCCAACTTTCGTCTTCTGGTTTTCATTGGAATTTGAAGCAATTTGACAGCAAATCAGAGTAGCGTGTTTCCTGTTTATGATTAGCTTGTGTTCCATTTAGCTAAAACAAATTTATTTAATATAGCCCTTTACCTTAAGAACTGAACTTGTTTTAGAAATCCATAAATGAAAACATGGCGAACATTACTAACGATGAAACTTCACCACTGTAACATTCTCCACGACTTCTTCCAACTTTCATACATATGACATATTTAATGAGTAAAAATATTATTTAAGTAAGCCATAGAACAGGAAGTTCCTGAAGGAATAACCTTATTTATCTATTATTCCATAAATTTTCTTATTACTTCTATTTTTTAATTTAAGTCGTGGAAAAAAAGTAATTAAATTCAAATTAAATTCTAACTTAATTAAAAAACAGCTCAGTGAATTTTTAATTGTATGGGTTCTGTGTTTTTCTTGTTATATAGTGTCATATCCTATTCACGTTAAAGTTTGTGATTATGAAAATATTTATTTGTAAGTAGCTGTGACCCGCGGTTTCACCCGCGTTAAATTGTGATTATTGGAAAATAAATCGAAACTATGAAAATTCAATTTAACAATGCAATCGGAAACATTGAAAATGCTAAGTGGCAGCAGCTATCAATAAGCACGCTGTCCGGCATGAGCAATGTTTATTATTGCGTGTGTTGCTTTTACGTCCAACAGTTTTTCAAAAAAAGCATGTTTTTACCTGTGACACGTATGACATCTGTATAATAGGTATATAAAAACACGCGCGTATTGGAATGCAACGTTGTGACAAAATTTCAAAGCAATCGGTGAAGACCTTTCGGAGATTTAAGATTTTGAACAAACGAACATTTGCATTTTTATTTATATAGAAGATTAATCCTGTAAAATGTTTGGAATTTAATTGGCAGAGATTAATAATTAAACCCATTTTATCTTTAATTTGTTTTTGATATTTCTTATGTGAAGGGTCATTATTTCGTATATTTATCTTTTTCGCTTATGTATTTTTGACTTCACTGAGTTGAGGACGAATCCAAGTGATGAGGGTTTGGAAACCCGAAACAGTCTTTCGGATTCTTCCTGGTACTACATTAGAAAAACGGCTCAGTGAGTTTTTATTCTGTGCGCGTTCTGTGTTTTTCTTGTGATATACTTAATTGTTAAATTATTTATAATTTTAATCATATCAAATCATACGGAAATTTTAATGGATTAGGTAAAGGATTAACATCATAATTCTCGATATCGACAGTGAATCGATAGTGTATCGATATCGATACCCATTGTTTAGGTTCTATGGTGATTTTTGTCCACTTCTCGAGCTAATTTCTCGACAGGCAGTCATTTGGAAAACGTTTCAAACGTTCCATAATCGCCTGAAGACTACATACACATGGACAAAAAATGTCAATACTGCCTGTTTTCACGAACCTCATTTTCCTGGGCTAACAAAGATGAACGATAAAAGTGAAAATTCTGTCCCATAACCCATTTTTATTTAAGTAATGTCATTCTGTAACGTATTCCAAGGTACGTTGAAAATTAAATCTTACTGTACTTTTTCTATCATTTATCCGTTCGATCAGCAAATTTAGTCTGACATTTCAAAAGCGTGAATTTCTATTGAGATTAAAGAGTAAAAAAAAAAAAAATCAGTTAAAATTAAAAACAAGTTCTGAATGAAGCGATTAAATCGTAGATCAAATACATCAAGATTGAACGCGAAGTGTCAGTCATATAACACGTCCACTATTGTGACGGTGCAGTCGCCACGACAGACAACTCGGGTCCATTGTAGGAGGGTGAACTACCTTTTGAAAGGTGTGAGATGTCGACAGAAAAGACTACCTTAGTAAAAGCGTTTAATTTCTTGAGCGCTGGCACATGTTCAATTATGCTTTTCCTTTATTCTCTTTTTTCGCTTTTTTTTTATTCGTCCGTTCTATTCCTTCCAACATGCTTAAGTTTTCCTTGACGTTTTTTTCCTTTTCTTTTTTGATTTTAGCTGGTGTTCAATTCCTTGTGACCCCTAAGGACCCATCGTCGTCACCCTCCAACACCCCATTCACGCAGCAACGCGACACCCTTTCTTACAAGACCTGAGCTTTATTGTCGCAGGAGCAGTGTTTAAAAAAAAAAAGACAGGAGATGAAAATGCTGAAGATATTTGACCCCTGAAATTCTTTGAAGGCCTTTTTATCGATTGTCCACTACATTCGATGTAATTGCATAAACGACATTCAAGGAAAAAGGCTAATTCCTATAAGAACTTAAAACCTACTACGTCTTAAAATATTATCCCTTAACTTTTTTTTTTTTATTACGTTTTTTTCCTTCATTGAAAGCGAAAAAAATAGACAGCGATATCTCCTGAAAATAAACAGTAAAACATTTTTTTAATTCTATAGATTAAGTTAATATCACATCAAAGAGAACAAAGTATTGAATATTTAACCGATTACTATCCATTGTTACGTATGATTGTTCTGTTTCGAGATATTTTTTATAGGATTTTTTTGTCCTACTCTCATGGTAATTTCTCACCAAGGATCAACACAATAAAAATTAAAATATAAAAGTTTGATAATCTTTTGTCCTTAAATTTGTATACCAAATATCAAGAAAATCCTCCCAGCGGTTTAAAAGTTAGTAGGGAGGGGATGTACGTGTAATTATACGGACTGATTTGATGAGGGGTAACAGGCTAGAAGTGCAATGGTTGGAATAATCAATACGTAATATATCTTCTCCATGATATTAAATTTTAAACACTTCACATCGTTGTTTTACTAACTAGTTTGTTTACGAACTGCATTTTAAACTATATTTGTAAGAATAACTGTTAGTAGTGAATTGAAGCATTAATTAATTGTAAACAAATAACCAAAATATAATGTAGCGTAATTCTAATATAAAGTGATATAAAACTAAGTTTTTTAATAAAACTGCCACTAAAATTCACTCCCAAACCAAAAAGATTTTTTGTTTTGAATGATTGCAAAGCAAGTAAAAAAAACGACTTAAATGAGAAGGATAAACACATTTCTACTTAATAAATAACGAATAGAAAACATAGTTGAAAAAACTCTTTATTAAAATAGTATCACCGCAACGTTTTGTAATCTGACGCATTAAAATGATACTATTTTAATAAGAGTTTTTTCAACTGTTTTTTATTTATTCGTTATTTATATATTTAGCCTACATATTTTTTACACAGCCTTTTGGTTATTATTTCTACTTAAATTTAAAATTTACCGCTTTTATTTTTATTTTTTTTTACTTCTAATTATTGTGTTATATTAAATGTTAACGGATATAATCTGATGTATTTACCCAAATTTAATATATTAAAACAATAGTTAAAATGATAGTGAATGGCAAAAAAAAAAAAAAAATAAAAAAAATAATTCCTAACAAGTTATCGCTAAAACTTACATTTTAATTTTAAAGAACTTATTCTTTCTTGTTTGTAAATGTAATCAAACAAAATTGCATTCAACAATCTCACCTATCATGAAACTGTCGTTTCTAGGTGAAATTTGAGTTCTAGAATTCCAAGCTGAAAGAACTACTTTTACTACCTCAAGTTAAATTCAAATGCTTTTTAATTTTTTTGTTGAATTCGCCCAGTACTCAATAGCTCATAAACAAAACACTTATTAAATACTGTTAAAATAAAAAAAAAAGGTTTATTTTTATTATAAAAATGAGATTTAGAAACTAAATTTCTTTCGGTTATTAAGAATTGTTAATCCAGTTAAGTTGTATTGTACGAAACAAAAGTAAATAAATAAGTATTTTTATTTGCAGAAAAATGGCCCTTCAATTAAAAAAGCATCAAAATACAAATTAAGAATAAAAAGGGCAGTAAAGTCCTTTAGCTTGTAAAGTAGCTTGTAAAGGATTAATTTCTGAATAAACATACATATAATGGAAACAAAAATTATAAATAAATAAAGTAATAAAATAAGAAAAAAACCCGGTAAATATTTAAATTGTTTGATAAATATTTAAAATAGTTATTCGGTTGATATTTTACATTTATTTTTTATTATTTTTTTATCATGCTTTTGGAAACATAACACTGTGATCACCATCCCCAAAATAACTCCTGTATTCCAGACAACCACTGCTCTTAAAGCACGCCAAATAGAGTGAAAAGAAATGCTTATTATTAGATACTCAACGTATTGGAATTTTATAGTATTAGCCAATTACACACACGTAGGCTAAACCATTATTAATACGTTTTGTTCAATTGAAAATGACTATCAACTAATTTCTTCAATACCTTCAACTACTTCCATATTTATTGAAATAAAGGTATAATGTATTGTTTCTCTTTAAGAACAAGTAAAACCTTTTAAGATCAAAGGCAGATTTACCGGTAGAAGTAACAGATGTGTCAGAGTAACATGGCCTTAATTTCACTTCTTCATCTACAGGTCTGTCGAATGTCTTTCGCTTAAGGATCTCCTCAATCTGAAATCGCCCAGAGGATGCTTTGATAACTACTAAAAATTTCAAACAATGTTTTGATAAATTTGAAACTGTAATTATAATTTCATTTTCAGATTCCACTTTTTCAATACTACCATGGTCGTGGCAACTTACTGTTAAAATATAAAAAAAATCTTATTTTTATTATAAAAATGAGATTTAGAAATTAAATTTCTTTCGGTTATTAGGAATTGTTAATCCAGTTAAGTTGTATTGAACAAAACAAAAGTAGAAACAAAAGTAGATAAATAAGTATTTTATGTTAAAAACCTATTTTTAATAGAAAGTTATTTAATAAGTTTAAAATTAAACAACTAACATAATTAGAAAATTCTAACTTCTAAGGTTGTTTGATATTTTTTTTCTCTTAACTAAAAGTACCACTAATAATTAATTATTAAGTGAACGTTTCTTGTTGGTAAAATGGGACAAATAGAGGCAAAGTCATATCTTTGTGTTTTACGATTTTAAAACTTTTTAAATTCTAAATTTAATATAAGGAAAAAAATTGCGGAATATTAAAACATGAAAGAGCACAATAAAAATATTGAAGCACTATAAAAACTTATAATAAATGTATAATAATGACTTAAGTATTTATAATAATGCTATTATAAATTCAAAGTGTAAATTTATAAATAATAATAATAATAATAATAATAATAATAATAATAATAATAATAA
>JAFIDM010000001.1:50512269-50609688 GCA_023159025.1 Thereuonema tuberculata | reverse complement strand
AATAATAATAATAATAATAATAATAATAATAATAATAATAATAATAATATGGACTAGTTAACATCAAAAGGGGGATTTTTCAAGGTGATTCATTATCACCACTATTGTTCATCATTGCCATGATCCCCCTTTCAATGATTTTAAAGAAAACAAACCTTGGCTATCAAACTTCCAAAAATTCAACAAAAATTTCACACTTACTTTATATGGATGATTTGAAGCTTTATGGAAAATCAGACGCTGAAATCCAATCACTTGTTAACACTGTCCGCATCTTTAGCACTGATATCTCTATGGAATTTGGACTAGAAAAATGTGCAAGTGTGGCATTAAAAAGAGGAAAGATTTTGCACAGTGATGGAATTGAAATGCCAAATGGTCAAAATATTAGAAACAATAATGATAAAGCTTACAAATACCTTGGCATTTTGCAAATGGATAATATCAAGCATGGCCAAGTTAAGAATATCATCAGTAAAGAATACGTACAAAGGGTCCGAAAACTATTAAAAGCAAAATTAAATGGTGGGAATACTATCAAGGCCATCAACACTTGGGCAATACCAGTTATAAGATACACTGCTGGTATCATCAACTGGACTCAAGCTGAATTGGACCTTTTGGACAGAAAAACAAGAAAATTAATGACAATTCATCATTCGTTGCATCCGCGCAGTGACATTGATAGATTATACCTACCCCGTCAAACTGGAGGTAGAGGATTACTGCAAGTTAAACAAACAGTAGAAGAAGAAAAACATGCACTGGCAGATTATGTTCAAAGCAGTCAAGAACAAATGCTTATTGCAGTTACAAAACAAAATTTACTAAAAGTAAATAAAACAAAACAAGATTATCGACAAAATGTAATTAAAACAAGGATAGAAAGCTGGCAAGATAAAAAATTACATGGCCAATTTCTTAAAAACATCAAAGGAAAAGTAGATATGGATAAGACCTGGTATTGGCTTACGAATGGAACATTAAAAAAAGAAACAGAGGGCTTAATTCTAGCTGCTCAAGAACAAGCTTTACGAACAAATGCAATTAAAGCAAAAGTTGAAAAATCGTCAATGGACTCAAAGTGCAGATTGTGCAAAGAATCTGATGAAACAGTGGATCATATTCTCAGCTCATGTGGAAAAATTGCACAGACGGACTATAAGACGCGGCGTAATGCAGTTGCAAAGATGATTCACTGGAACATCTGCAAAAATTATCACATTGCAACAACAAACAACTGGTGGGAACATACAGTAAACAATGTGATTGAAAATGATATCGTGAAAATACTGTGGGATTTCAGAATTCAAACAGATAAGATCTTAGCACACAATACGCCAGATTTGACAGTGATAGAAAAGAAACAGATATGGCTAATTGATATAGCCATACCTGGTGATAGTAGAGTGGAAGAAAAAGAACTGGAAAAAATCACACGGTATCAAGACCTAAAAATCGAGGTTCAACGATTATGGCACAAGCCGGCAGTGGTGGTTCCAGTGGTTATCGGCACACTGGGTGCTATACCAAAAAACCTTGGTAAGCACTTACAAGATCTAAATATTGACAAAATCTCCATCGGTCAACTCCAAAAAGCCGCACTGCTTGGATCAGCACATATTTTGCGCCGATACATTACGACATCCTAGATTCTTGGGAAGAATTCGATGCGTTTGAAGGCCAACACCAGCTAAAGAACTGGCAGCTGTGATACACATTGTTTTGTAGTGTCCTGTATAATAATAATAATAATAATGGTAATTTTGTATAAGCCTAATTTAACTTTTTATCTTTTAAAAAAATTCAAATGAATATTATAGTTTTATAGTTAATTAAAATAAACATATGTTTTTTATTTATTCTTTTATTTATTTTCTTCATTAAAACAGAATCATTACTCTCAAACCCGTATTTCTTTGTATCTTAAAAGATGTTTAGAATCTCCTTATCATTCTTAATATATCTTGTTTATTTTGTTTTTTCTTTTATTATTCATGATAGCTTATTCTTCTCAATAGACTTTGTAACCAATCCCTTCTTGCAGCAAAGCTATGTCCAACGGCTGATTCATTTGTTGAAGGTAATCGTGATCTCTGGCAAATTGCGCGCTCGGCTTAGGAAACTGAAATTGACCCGAGTAATTAATTTGTCCGCTCTCGTCCATTATCCACTTGGCCCTGCCTCGCCGTGAGTTAATGAGCGAACGGGGATTTGGAAGTCAATTTGATCACATCGGTCGCATCCAGCGCTTACCACTGCGGCACGCGATTTGCTTTGGGTTCGCAAATGCAAATACTGGAAGGAAGCAAAGACACACACACACACACACACACACACACACACACACACACACACAAACAACCACCAAAGAATAGCGCATGCTCAGACTCTTCTCTTTATTTATTTTCTTTTTCTTTCCGGATATCGGAGAAGAGCTTAGGCAATCGACGAATCACGAGGTTTCCTTCCTGAATTTATATCTCCGATGTAAATGTAAGCACAGACCCACGAAAACAACAAAACAATTTGCTATTAAAAATTATTACAAGATAGAAATCGTACCAATTATAATAATATGTTTGTTTAAAAAAATGATATTTATGAATAAGAGACATACCGAGAAATGAAAATATTAATTAGAATAACTTAATAATTAAAAAAAAAAAAACAGTAAGAAATCAATACAGGAAATATAAATTTAAAAAAAAACCGCAAAGTTTCTAAAATTTAATATAAAAACAAAGCACCGTCAAGACATATTAATAAAAATGTAAAAAAAAATAAATTCGATTTTCTTTTTTTTTTTTATGAAACGTCAATATTTTGAGTATTAATATATATATATATATATATATAGATTAGATTAGATTACTTGTGAATGTGGGTGGCTTGACAGCCGAGCACGATATATATATATAATATTAATTGAGCAAATACTAAAAGAAAATGAATGTAAAGTCTTTGTAACATGCTTAGCTGGTAATAAATTTATTTTGTTGTAAAATTTATTTATTATTCTTTTATGTTATTGAAGTTATTAGCATGAGCCGTTCAGACATAGCAGATATGCAGTAGCCTACTGAATTTATTGATATGCCTACAACTGGTTCGAATACTTAGGCCTGTTTGGATGTTTCCTTTCCTTTCTGTATTTGTTTATTTCCGCCTGTCTTTTCCTTCTTCCCGATGGCTACTGCCATTGGTGAATAATAGGGCTCTATTGCAATAAGCCTAAAAGATCGCAGTGCAAATCAACGCTCCTTTCAATCAGCAGTAGCATACTGTACGTTTTTTTTTTTTTTTTTTTAATTTTTTAAAACTTTACTATTCTCTCATTTAACAAGAAAAAAAAAATCAAAGTAAAGTATTTAAAGTCGTCGCGGCGAATGCTGAAACAGCAAACACATAATCATTGACTAATTTCTCCAGTATCAATGCCATGAGCTCCGCAGGAAATATCAATCTCAATTATGAAAAATAGAAAATATCAAAAATCTGACATACATCTTCTTTAAATCGACGAGCAACGTTAAGAATAATTTCCTTAGCTTGACTGTTAAGAACTTTTCGTCGTCGAAATGTTGAATGTGAAGCAGCGACCGCCATTTTCTCTTCTATTTGAATGTGCGCGACCGGCCAGGAAAGGAAAATCTATAATCTGAGTTGCATTCTGGGAGTTTCAACTCTGGCCGCGAAGACTGTAGATGCCGCATTATTTCTCATTTTTCTTCTGTGATTAATAAAGAACTTAAAAGCCGAATGTTACTTTTTTTTTTTTTCTGTAATTTTTTTCAAACATGAAAGCAATAAAAGAAAGGGATATATTTTTACATTATCATATCCTGCCATATATAACGTCTGAAATTTAAAATGAAAGAAAAAAAACAGAAACAAAAAAACACCACATTCTTACATTAAACTGCAAAAATCCCATTAATTATAATCAAATCAAAGCACTATATTATAATATAGATTAGCGTGCCTACGACTACGATTCATTGTTGCATCTCATCAGAATTTATTGTTTTCGATCAATAAAAATTAATTATTTTGTTCTGATGCTTTTTTTAAGGCCAACTCCAAGCTTTACTTTCTTCACGTGCATCCACAGATACAAGCTTCCAAATTCAAAGAGTCCGTAAATATACAGGACACGTTTCAAGAAGACACATTAACCATATTGGAAAATTGCTTTCGCATTTAACCTTACAAGTGCATAGAACAAGATCGGTAACTATCAGTACAACAGCTTTAAGCACGGGGTTCATATCATTACGTAAGATTTCGAGATATATTAAAATTTTCAATTTCTCTAAACTATCTTGAAGATAGAATATCGAATCTCCGCAGTGGTTTTATATTTTATCTTTCGATTCCAGTATAAGTTTAAGCGTGCGGTAATGAGCGCCAACTAATTTAGCTAATTCCCGAACAAAAAGACAATTTGGTTCTTCAATTTTCTAATTGGCGTAGGTGTTTCTCAGAAGCAGACATCTATTGCTGCTGCAATTGTTATAATGATTCGAAGAAGTCAAAAGCAATCGATTCTTTACCTTTTTTTTTTCCCTCCGACTTCTAATGAGTTTCTGTATGATTGCAACCGAGTCTCATTTTCTTGGAAGCTCTGCTTTGGGAGGCAATCTCCAGTAGGGGTTTGTAATATCATTCCAGAAACTTCTCGTCTAAATTGCGCTGCTTTCAGTCAGCCTCTTAGATTATTACTATGTTGTTTTTTTTCTTTTTTTTCTTTTTTTACCTGAAATTGTTTTCAGGTATTTTTTTTCCCCATGGAGAACAGAAAATGTGAGTCCAATGACTTTGGCTTCCCTAAAAATAAAATCTGTATTCGACGATGGTAACTGAAGAAAACGTCTTTGACTGCTATGTCGTACAGACTGAGAATACGATGTATTTTAGTGTACGTGTTTACTAGGTTCTTTAATTTTTGAGGATCTTTGTTAGGGGACTTAGAGTAGAATTATAATTAAGTAAAATACAATATAATATGAAGATTAAAAAAAAAAAAAAAAAAAAAAAAAAAAAAACCCTAAAATTTCAATGAATAACTAACCTAATGCATTTTTTTCTATTTTTTTTTCTCTTACTGATTAGGCGATGGATATAAGCTGTAATCGGAATGGGTTTTATGTAAATTTATCGTGACTTCTTGATTGATTGTGGGTGGCATGGAAGCCAAGTATCGCGACCTGTAGGTCTAATGTGCTATCCTACGGAAATGAGAACAGACGGAAAGAAAGACTGAGAAAGTATGGTGGGAGTAGTGCAGAGGAAACGGGAGAATCCCGAGAAAATCTGCCCGGAGCGGATCGTCCACCATCATGAAACCGACATGAGAACCGAACTCCAGTACTCAAGAGTCTTAGTATCTTAGTAACAACGCCAAACACGCGGCCAAATTTATCATGAAGCTTAAGCTTAAATAGTGTTAATAAACATTTATTTAGGCCAGAATATTTTCTAAAAGAATGAGAGCATTGTATGCAGCAGAAACAAACTAAAAAAAGATAGACAATTCATTGAGTCCTTTTAAATATGGTAATGTAGAAGAATGCTGAAAGTGAGCACGATGGAACAAAGAAGCAATATAAGATACTGCAGGATGTGAGAGAAGAAAGAGGGATCCGAAAGCGTATACAAAGAAGAAGCCTCAAATGGACGGGTTCTCTTATCCGACATAATAGATTGTTATTTAGATTGTTTATTAATATAATGGAGGGAAAGATTGATGGGGAAAACAAGTGAATGTAACTTTGTGCTAAAGCTTAAATTTAAGGGCGACCCATAACAATAAAAAAAAAAATAATAATAATAAAAAAATAAAAAAATAATAATAAAAAAAATAAAAATAATAATAAAAAAAGGAAGTACTTTAGCATAAGGAAAAATAAAAAAAGTTAGGAAAATATGAAAAACAAAAAACAGTAGGTTTACGAAACAGTAGCACATGAGTCTGAGACCTTAATGATCAAGCTATAGCTGACAACTGAAATGAGATGGCTGCATTTCTAACATTGAAGCTAACAGCGGAAATCCAATGAAAACAATGCCAAATATCTCGAACGTGCGGGGGGGGGGGGGGCACTGGCCCCTGAAAACACCCCCACGTTGTTTGGGCCTCTGAACTAGATGGTGAAATCCGTTTGCCGATCCGACCTTTCGTTCGGGGGTTGTTAGGGGGGGAAAGATACGGACGGACAGGACAAACGCAATAGCTACCGATTTTGGTCACAATAGCTTCCAAATGGCTCGCTAAAAAACGAGGGGAAGACCACGAATGACGTTGTAAACACCTATGTAATGATACAAGGACGAGAGGTATGAACAGATGAAGCGCATTGCGGATGATAGAAAGTACTGGTGTTATATAAATGCTGTAACCAACCTGTCTGAGGACTGATGGACCACAATGATAATGATGAAACAAAATTAATTTACTTTTGGCTTGATAACAATATTAACATAACAGCAAAAATTAACGTAGGAGTACTGGGAGAATCCAACTGACGATAGCTAGGAAGATAGAAACAGTCTGTCTTGGATTTCCGGTATGAAAATTCCAAAAATAGCTCTGTTAATCTTTAATTGTGTGCGTTTTTGTGCTTATTTTTTTCTTGTTCACAATGCTAACATTTTAATTTAATTGCTTGTCAAACTTAATCGCTGAATTAACTAAATTCAGTAAAATGTATTAAGTTATTTTGTAAAGTTTATAAAAATAAAGAAAGAAAGAAAGAAAGAAATAAAAGACCAAATTTTTTTCATAACCTAAAGAGCTTTCAGAGGTAAGTCCGAAATGAGATTTAGCCTTTTGATCTCCCTCAGTAAGTAATAATGCGAAAAACTGGAACATTCTTTGCATACAGACTCATCGCGAAATGCCAGGAATCTTTGAAAATGTACAGCAATCAATGCTTCGACATTGCTGTTGCCTTTTTTGAATAACAAGCATACATTGCATTTTTGAGCAACTTTTTTTTAATAACAAGTTGTTCCCTCTTTGTTTCCATTTATCTAGCTTTTTTCTTTCTAGCCAATTGCAGCGCCACTAAATAGCACCCTCTAGCACCGAAGGTCGCCATCAGTGGACATACATTCATAGATGAAAAAGATTTGTCGTGGTGCTCCCTTTCTCCCATTAAAATTTTTACTTATAGTTCTGATACACCCTGTATAGGATCAAAAATAATGATATTTAAATTAGTTTTTACTATCCTTCCTGTTAAGCATTTATTAAGAATGTTAAGAGTGAAATTAAGAATGAGTACAAGATAGGCCTAAGTATTTCTTAGTGTAATCAAAAAACCTACTCATACATACTAAATACCGGAACTATAAGTAACTTTTCGATTACTTTTTAATTGTAGATGTGGTTTCTCTCAACCCACATTTTATCTAATTAATATTAAAATTGATTAATATTTTTCCTCTTTACTAGGTGACGTGGAACATCAAGGTTTTCAATACTTAATGTCAATTTTAATTATTAAATTTTAATTTTGATAATTATTTCTCAATCTGTAACGTTAGAACAATTTATTTCCTCGGAAGAAAAAAGGTCTTGGTTTCTAACACAATGTTAGTAAAAATATTATAAACTAAAAAAAAAAAGAAGATATATATATATATATAAATGAAATAAAAGCACCACACTGATAAAATTCACAAAAACTATATTAAAACATAAAATTACTAACGCTTTCAACCTTAACCATAAGGTCTTTCTCAAAAGCAGTGGTGGCTTTTATTTCATTTGTAGATATGTTCCACACATTAAATTATTTAAAAAAAAAAATACCTAATTTTTTTTAATTTTTTGTTGCTGTAAATTAATTGAAAATTCGTTTCCATTTATGCTTTCGAATTGGAACATGTTTTTAAATAATATTAAATTAATGAAAAAAATTAAAAGGTTTTACTTTTATATTCTGCTTAACTGTTTATAAATATTTAATTTAAAATAGAAGTGTTATTAAGAATTGTGTGAAGTCCGAAACTATTTACGTTGCCAAGAGGCTTGCGATTCCTGCTTGGGACTCCCTTTTTTTTTTTAATTTAAATAAAGTATTTTCATTCGGTGTAAGGGTATACAAACGCTAAGCTCCTATAATGCTATGACTGCTTCGAAAATCACCAAGCATACTGTCATTAGTTGACAGTAAAATTTGCTGCTTTTCAGGGTCTCGAAAATCTCAGATTTTTCATCATTAGCGGAAGATATTTCAGGCAATGCTCACGGAACCACACTAATAATAAATATGTTTATATACCGACTAAGTTTTTTTGATCATAAATTTACGTAAGGCTCTCAAAATTTGTTCAATATCGTCCGTCTAGTACAGGGGTCGGCAACATTTTGTTGTAAGAGGGCCAAATATTTTATGTGGGGATTTCTGCGGGCCGCACTTGGGCCAAAAGGGCCAAATTCTTATTTTAGCAACCAAAAAAAAAAAAAGGAAATTCTTATTTTAACAACCAAAAAAAAAAGGAAATTATTTTAACAACCAAAAAAAAAAAAGGAAAATCTTAAGACGACCCGCGGGCCGCACCTAAACGCTTCGTGGGCCGCGGGTTGCCGACCCCTTGTCTAGGATATAGAAGTTGTTTGTCACTGATTTAGATACAATACAATAATATTTTTTTAAGGAAAGTTAAACATGTATTAAGATACATTATGTTTGCGGTGAATTTGAATGTTACAAGTTGGTGATCATATTTTTAGATCATATTTTTAGATGAGGATAGTTAGAACAGTTAACCATTGGTTAATCATCTTAATATACGGTTTAAGTTGTAATTTTCTTAATAAGCTTCATGACATTAATTATAGCAAAATATATTAATTTATTATAAATTAAATTATAAATGTATAATGTATAATTACAATGCTTAGGATTATTTCGGAGATTTACACCTATCTTTGCGATATCTCATCTCTCAAATCAACCTAATATGAATTTTATATTTTGATTCACACTTACCATAAAAAAAAATACTTAATTTTTATTGAAAAAAAAAATTCCTCTTTGACTGATTCGAATAACTGTTTTTTTGTAAATTAAATTAATTCTTCCTTTTCCTCCTGAGCTTCAGACTCAATTGTTTTACTCTTGTAGTTGTCGTCCACTCATTTAAAATGGATTCTCAACTCAGTCCAATCATCCAATTTCCCCAGAAACTTAAAATAAAGGAAGAGATTGAATTTGAATGCCAGAGACAGAATGGCAGCGAAAAAAAAAAAATCGTAGGTAAAAAAACCTGTGTAAGCAGAACGGGGGCTGTCTGCCAATCACCGAGATAGCTGCAGATGACGTCAGAGAGCAGTTAGGTTTTCCGATTCGCTCGATCACAGTCACTTAGCCAAGACTCACATTAGGCACCAACTCATTACGAATTCAGGAAATGCGAAGTAGAAAAGCACCCCCGCTACAGAGCTACTATTGTGTTAAGATTGGATTACGACGCTAGTAATATTAGATGACAAGGATCTCGTCGTAATTGCCCGAAATAAAAAAGAGAGAACAACTATCAAAGAAAGAAAATACAGAAGAATGGTTTTTCTCGGAATTTACCTTATTATCTAAATTTCTGTAGGAATTCAAAATAATGAAAATGAAAAAAAACCAGTAACAATTGCTTTTTCATTTTCGTAGTCCTCATATTCAGATAGGTAGAGAAATCTTATTCAATCTTAGAAAGAATGCCTGTGTATTGGCAATTCTTTCAAAACATAAGTGGCTTTTTTTTCCCGACTTTAAAACCTTTCTATTTTCTTAAAGTTCTATAAGACTGCAACTGCCTAATGATTTTGTTAATTTGGCAAAGGTTTCTTTATTTCATGGATACCTCCATCCTAGATAATAAAAAATCACGATTTTCTTAACATTTGCCTTCCTAAACAGAAATTTAAAAAACCCACCAAAAAAAAAAAAAAAGCAAAGAAGCTGAAAGTCCTAACATTTGAGAATGTTTATATTTAATTATAAAATTGTATTTTTCCTTATTGGCTTTTCATCATCAGAATAGGAAAAACGTATTGGAATATTTTTTTTTTTCTTTTCTTACCGTTGTTTTACCGTACGAGTTTGGAAAATTACTGATATGTTTGAGAATAAGTGGTTATTTTCCAAAATATTCTATCCGGATCCTAGTGCCAGATTAGGCATCAATATTTTAGATTAGATAATGTGACCGACGGATGTTAGATTAGATCATTATTAGACGGGCTTTCTGTGTCAGAGAAGGCGGTAAGACCTTCGAGAAGGGACCAAAAGCTTCCCCAAATAGCTACTTTGCAGGCCCTATACATCTACCACTGTACTGTGGTAGATTATAAAGTATCAATTCAAGATTAAGAAAATTTCATCTCTTCATTCTTTGTATTTTGCAAGCCAAATAATAATGACAATATATTATTTTTTTTATTATGATTTCGAAACGCAAAAATTACAGTCCCGTTAGGAATGAGAAATTCCCATCAACAGGTTCTGAATATAGATATACTATAATTGTTTAATTAATTTTGAATACATTGTTAATACAGTGTTAAAAAAAAACAGTAAAAGACTTACATCAATCAATGTATAGTTTTTCAAGTGATTTTTTGTCAAGTAGACAGCTACTGTAAGTGCTAATTTTCTAAAATTTTATATTAGGCAGTAACATAATTTAAAAGTTAAATTAATTTTCTGATTTAATTCTATATTTATTAGTACTTATGTATGTTAAAGTTACCTATGTTTAGCTTATTTTTGTGAGTACAGTAAGAAATAGTAACAATAAATATTAAGAATATTGGAAGTAAATTCAACAAAATATACTAGTGTGCAAAACTTAAGCAACATTGCTGACTTTGTTGTAATTCCGACAACTCAACTGGGAGATATGAAATTCATACTATTTGCATATGCATTGCCTTTCTACTGCGTTGGCATTTCATTGTATGGAATGCAAAACTCCCTTTTCTCCAATTTTATGGCTGTATGCTGAAACATGACGTTGTTGCTTAAGTTTTGCACACTAGTGTAATTAAATGAGATATTACATACAAGATTTACAATAACAATGAAAACAATTGAACAATAAAAATTCATTCTAATTACATTTTATCTTAAAAGACAACCGCTTATGGACCTCTTGGAATCCTCGACCCCTAGGCTATACCATAGCCTATACCATAGATCTACAAAAAGTAACACCACGTTTTAAGAAATTAAAAAAAAAATAATAATCACGAAATGCTAAATATATGCATGTATTACTGGTATAGGAAAAACTGTTAAAAGAAGGTTCTCAAAAGAAGCCAGAAGGAAATAAAGTTTTTTTTTTTTTTTTTTTTTTTTTTTTTTTTTTTAAGACAATCAAATGAATTGAACAATAAATAAATGATAGCTGATTTTCATCTTGTTTTATTATTTTTAGGGATGGACGGGACCCGATATTTCGGGAAATTTTCGGGAAAATTATAATCCCGTTTATCGGGCGGGATTTGCTTTACTTCGGGATTTCGCGATTTATTTAAATTCAACAAAAGGCTTCATAATGCTGGGATTATTAATCCTGGCAACTGAAGACTACAATAAATCATTGAGAAATACTCTGGACTGTTTATTTTCCTTCTACCTCCCAATATTACATCAACAACAAAGTGTTTTCGTCATGGCATTAGCGATCGACATGGTAAAGATGAAGATACATGGTAAAAAGTTTTGCAATAAAAAGTATAAAATGTTTTTGTTTGTCATTATTATTGTCATCCATATCAAGTTTCAAAACCCGAACAACTATTTCCCATTTACTGAAGGAAGGACAATCCCGTCCCGATCCCGTCCCGATTTTTGGGAGGGAAAAAAAATCCCGTCCCGTCCCGTCCCGACCTAAAAATCCAATCTCGTCCATCCCTAATTATTTTATGACAATTTCCAAATTATTCAAAATTATCTATTACCGTAAATAACTGGATTTTTAAACTGATTTTATTTTTATTTTAATTGTAATAGTTTTATTATAAGAGGTTACTTATAATGATCGGTCGCTCAATTTAACCATAATTAAAATAAACTGAAATTTGAAGCTATAATTCCTCTTAAAGTCTTTTTAGCAATTCGACCTTTAATTAGAATCTTTTAATTGAATATCGTTTTTGGAAACAGATTCAATTTTAATGTTAAGTACTACCAAAAAAAGAAAGTTTTTTCCTTAGATCTGTAACAATGATCTATCAAATAAAACTGCACCAAAATATTCTTGGCTTTTCTGAACCAGATCCCACTTAAATAAAACTTGTGATTTCTTTCTTTCTACTGAACCCGCCAGAATCGCTCAGTTAAAAATCAAATTGATTAGAAAATGTTGGCATTTGAAAGTTCTTTCGAACGATATATCAATCATTCACAAACGTTTCTGTGTTTGCAAGATACATGCAAAAATGTGTGTGGCGCAACCCCAGGTGTGTGGCGCCAACCCTCAATACACCTGAGTTAAGCGGAGAAGGTCACAACGGGCTGGGAAGTCGTGTATTCTCCGACCTCAATATTAATTTGCTAAATAAATCGTTTTTTTTAATGCTATGTATGCAAGGGTTCCGGAGCGAAGCGACGGTACCCGTTTAGTAGTAATAATAATAATAAATAAATAAATAAAAACTACCTCCACTACACAATCAGGTAGTGTTGATTGTTCATCAACAATAGCACACAAACACTCACTTATTAAGAACACGGTCCCGTATTACAAGTAAACACCATAAAGTGTATTAGATTCACCCTCACATAAGCTGTACTAGGACCGCCCCATTCACACAGACAAAACCATACATCCCAATAGACTTGACATTACACTTGTTGATAAGGTCAACAAACAGACCTATCTCACTGATATTGCAGTGCCTATCAGCAAGAACATGCAGAAAATTCACACAGACAAGATCAGTAAATACACCGACCTACCACACGAGCTCCAGAAGCAGAGGAGGCAGGACCGAGTACGTTGTACCCATCGTCCTGTCCGCCACTGGTCTGGTGCCTCACACATTGCACCACAGTCTCAGCACTCTAGGGCTTCCCAAAAACACTTTTGCACAACTCCAGAAGGTTATGGTACTCAACACAACACGCATAGCTAGGGAATTTATCGACAAAACTACACATCCCTAACCCTCCTAGCACATTTCTTTACACTTGGCAATATGTGCTTTGATCCTTGACCCGCCATGTTGTCTTTGCTGGGGAAACTCCAGGTTTGAAACTTTTACATAAAAATAATAAATAATTGTATATAATTTAATAATTCCTTCCAATAATTCGTTTGATTTCAGAAATATGAGGCACCGCGAATTTTAGGTTCCAAATTTTACAAAATTTAAAAGTAAAAAGGACTGAGTGATAGAAATTTTGAAGGTAAAATACATAAAGTGAAAGAAAAATGTAATTAAAATGATATTATTCATTATTATTTGTTTCCTCCATTTTTGATTTGTTTTTTTAAAGTGGCATCTGTCTTTCATCTATGCAGTTTTTGTCCTTGCAATCTTCCTTGGAATAGAAGTAGAAACCTTTCAATTCTCTTCAGATTGCATCTTTATGAATAATGTAACTCTACCAATTTCTACTTCTAAGATTTTCTTCCATGTGGGGTAGTTTTGTCCTAATGTTGTGAGACCGCTATGCTGCTAAAACTATCTGTTATTGATGCTACTGAATTCAAATGTATCTTTCATATTTTGTTTTAAGCAGAGTATTGTGTGGTTCACTTGGTTTCAATTTGCTTCGCCTCTTACGAAGTGGTAGATGCATTTGGTACATTTGATTTATTTTACTGCCTTTTCACTATGGTTCTGTTATTCAACACTGCAAATAATATAGACATCATATAGACATGGAATTGGTATTACAGTTTCAGTAGTCAATCAGGAAACCTATAATTTTTGTGTTTTTCTTTTAAATCGTTTTGATATTTTCCGTAATAAAGGATCTGTTCAAATTACAAAAAAAGTAGCTTTTAACATTCAAGAAAAACAGACATTTCTTTTATAAAAAATTCAAAATAGGAATGATAGATTTTATCTTTATGCTGTTTTATTGTTATTACTATTACAATTGCTAGGTATTACTATTCTTTAAATAACAATAAAGTGATATATTAGAACCAACATGCGACCATTGAATGGATATATCTATTCCGAGACAGAGGGCTTTACGATGGCCATTCAGAATGAAGTTATTCCAAACAAAAACTATCTCAAATATGTTGGTAAAGATCCTACGATAGCAGAAGAAAAACATAGAAAATAGCGAGACTGTTGATCAATTCCTATCTGGATGTTTTACTTTGAGTCTGAATAATTATTTGAAAAGATATGATAATGTTGCAAAAATATTTCATATTGAACAATGCAAAAAAATTCAATGTTCTACTTGTTATCACTCACGTATCATTAGGTGGAAATGGAAACTATTAAATTATATTTCGATAGGACATTACTGACAGTACAAGAGATATGATTTGATCTTATTAGAAGATAAGGCAATTGAAATTAATAGATACTGCTACATTCATCAAGTAAAAATATGACTAAAAAGATATAATGAAAAATTAACAAAGTATTCTAAAGTAGCTGTAAGTTAAAAAGTAACAATGGCAAGTTAACAATGTACAAATTGTGACCATCAACCGAGCAAGAAACTGCTTTAATTTTTTTTAAAACTTTGAAAGTAACTTTGGGTCTCAAGTAAATAGTCTGTAAATACTAAAGATTGTCATCCTAGATTCATGTCGTATTGTTCGAAGATTTCTCTAACAGAACTAGAATAATGCATTTGCTTGGATATTAACTAACCCTAAACATTTTTCAGTGACAGACTATCAAGAGAAAGTAATAATAATAATAATAATAATAATAATAACGGAACATTCAAAGCAACAACGGAGACAATGTTGTTTGCAATTCCCAGACAGCAAAAGCGCGATGGTAACGAAGAAACCAAGGTGTGTAAATAGCAAAAAAAATCACTGTTAAGTTTGATCGTGAAAGAAAGCCATTTCTGTTGACCGATCAAATCTTGCGGAACGTTTTTAATCTAGCTCTCGACATAATGAATGATGCTCTATTGTACTCCTTTGCCCCTGATGCAACCCCAACCCCACGCACTTCTATCAGCTAATCTCCTCAACCGCGGTTTAATGACTGTCCTTAGTTCGGAAAATTATCCACAGAGGGCTCTCGTGTTTCAAGACTGCATTATCGCAGCAGGGGACCAAATATAAAAGGGGAGTGGTAAAGCTCATTGAACTACGTTGCAAAATGAATAGACCTTTCGCATCTGTAATATTAATTTTTCTTTTTTTGTTTCACACAAAAGTATGCTAAAATGTTATTCCATTAACTCTTGTTAGCAGTCCTTATCCAAGCTTTCCCCCATTTTTTTTTTATTTTTCTGTGATTTTACTTTAGTTTCCGTTATGTATATAAAAGTCATTTAATGATTCAAACACGCTTAATTTGTACTTTTTTTCCATTGCTCAATAACAAGCACCATGTTATTGGTGTGAGCAAATTACAAAATGTATGTTGATAATAAAAGGTAGCACTGTATCCAATTTCTGAATCTTTTAGGTATTAAGACTTCAATTCAATAGTGTGCCAATTTAGGGGAAAGAAGATGGACAAGATAAGGCAAAATGATAGCAAATGAACGAAACTTTTTATTTGCAATTTTTAAGTTGGATGGTTTGACTTCGTTATGAGAGACTGCATTTATTAAATATAGGCTGAATTCTGAGCACTAGTTCTGAGCACCAAAAACGTAGTATTGTTTCAAGTAAACTAGTTTAAGAACTATTCTGCACACTTCCATGATCGATTAGCTTAACCAGCTTTAACAAATGTAATAAATTCAGAAGTTTATTCTTATAATGTAATGATACGCTGTTAACAAAGGTACCACCGAATGGCTTCCAAACTTATTCTAGCGAAATCATTTTTTTTAATCAATCGATACAGCAAGGCGTTCCGTGTTAAGAAAGATTGCAGCAAAAATCTGCTTGCTCATCTCCATCCATTGCGCCATAGGCCCCGCAACGATTGCAGCTAAGTACCAAGTCCGTGATAGTTGGAAAGGGTCTGCTACTCCCCCACCTGGTTTTTCGCGGCCGAACGAAGCCCCTCTTCAATGTTTAATCATCTCAAATTAATTGTTGCTCATCTGGTCGGTGGTACGGTTGTCTCCCGAGGACGGAGTAACATCAGACGCGCGTTCTCTCTGCCAGGGTGTATGTATGAGTGTGTGCAGAAGGTACACAAATCTCTTATTGTACCCTCCTACTCCTCTACCTGTCACCGGGCACATGTGGCACCTCTGAGGAGCGAGATGCGCCTGCGCACTTTCAATTTCCATGGCGTCGACATTAAAAATTCAGAGGCCCTTATGGCGCTTCTATTCAGGACCGTAAATTCTGGCCCACTGTTTCCATATCGATTAAGGCATTAGGGCGGGAAGTAATTTAGCCTAAAGACCCCCGAGATGACAAATGGGGGTGAGTAGTCTGGGAGGGAAAGATCAGGGATCAAGAAAAACTATCCTAAGCACTAAAATAACGTAACTACTTAAACCACTACTCCTAATCATGTAATATTACACAGAACATACTAAGCAACCCCATACTTGAATAATAATTTATATTAAAATTACATGAAGATTAATATTTATTTTGATAAATGCAGTAATCTACTTATAATTTGTTTGTTTGTTTGTTTGTTTGTTTGTTTTTTGTTCAATAAAAATATAAAAAAAAGGAAAATCAATAATTAAAAATAACAATCATTAATTTTCTAATTATATATAGTTTAAAAAAAAACAACCTAAAAATATTAATAGAGTATGTACTAACAGTGATGAGTTTTCTCTTTAAAAATTAAAAAACATCTCTTTAAATCTTAAGAAAGTTTTGTCATTTAATTTACTTAAAATATAGTTTTGCTTAAGGTTTTTCAGAAGAATTCGTTTTAACAAAGAATTCAGCTAATAGATAGAAAATGAATTAATTTTATTAAAATTCTAAATCAGTTTTTTTTTTCTTGTCTTTTTTCTTGTTCACAGCAACATTGCCAGAATGATTGAATGAATTAGAAATGATTGAGAAGTTTACATTCAAATATTTAACATATGTATATTAAGATATCTAAATGCATATTAAATACCCTGAGTTTATCTAAAGATAAATCTAAACTTCAGATTCAAGTTTACATTCAAATGTAAATATGGTGAAATTAAAAAAAGCCTACACACATAATTAAAATCTGATTGTAATAAAATCTTAAAAATACAAACGACACGACCGGTTTCACGCCTTATATAACACTTATCTTTAGATATCTTCAAACACCTGAAGATACGCGTTATATAAAGCGTGCAACCGGTCGTGTCGTTTTTAATTTTTAATATTCTAATGCAATCAGTTTTTTATTACGTATGTAGGCTTTTTTAATTTCATTGAATTATTGATGCACGAAAATTTTAGAAAGGAGAATCTCTCTAGTGCTTCCAAAAAATGTTAATATTTTTTCCGAATAGGTGAACATAAGTTTATCAAAAGTCTTTACAAAACGGTAGATTGCATTTTCAAAATTATTTAAAAATATTCTAAACTTCACCCCAGAGGATATGATGAGGCCTACCTACTTTTTTACAGATTTACCTAAATTTTACTGATTTTAGTTGTAAGCTACTATTTAGAAACTAACATTTGAGTCTCTTTTTATGTTACCTAATGACATTTAGAATCTTAAATATATTTAAATGGATATATTAACAATTTAAATGTGTTCTTAAACAAAATCATACATTTCCACATGAACAGATGTCGTAAAATGTTATCTGAAATTGCATTTTATTAAAATTACAAGCATTGTGAAAGTTTAAGCTCCATCTTACTGTATAAATCGATTTTTAATAACTTCCATCAAATACAGCGTCGTAATCTAAGAAACTTATACTCACTAACTTACTGTTTGCTAGGCTGATTGAATTTCAAAGTTCTCAGAGATCACGATAAAATTTAGGTTCACATTTCTCTTTTGTCTGTAGAAAATAAGGAATCTGCTACGGAAAACCACTGAGGGCATACGCTAATCCTCGAAATAATGTTAACTATGCTTTAAGGTCTCTCCGTAACATACATTTTTATTAATGGAATAAAATGAATTAACCTAGATGTAACAATTAAACAAAATATTACAATTAAACAGAAATGCAAAATTTTAGGTTTCGTAGTGACAAGACAGTAATTTGGAAAAACTTCTAGATTGATATCTTTAGCAAAGTATCCACTCTACAGACATAATAACAAATGGCCAACAAGAGGAAAAATTCTTTCAATAACTAAGGCGATACCCAGCCTATGTTTAAAAGCGATTGCGTTTAAATATAGTTAAGGCGAAAACACTAGGTACTTTTTTATAATGTTATGATTTTAACGTGAATTCTCTTATTTCTTTAATATCAGGATCTAATTCTCTTTCGAGAGCATATAAGCAAGAAAGTAGAAACTCCTACGATCACAAGCAACTAAGTTAAATCTAAAGGGCCAGACTGGGTCTTGGAAACAAACTCTAAACCCTTTTGGGGAATTTTAGAATTCGTCTGGAGGTCAATTAACTAGAAAAGAGTATCAACCTCTACCGGGGATTGAACTTGCGCTTGCGAGAACTTCATTTATTTTTATGAAGCATGAAAATTGTCAAAAGGGACGGAAGGCAATCAAGCCCTCTTCCTCCTTTACCTCTGGAAGAAAAAAAGGACAACTTTCAAATTCAGCAATGCTACGTAATAATACTAATTAAAAACGAACTACATCCGTTTAAATGTTTTATTGTTAATAGTAAAATCAAATGAAGTTTTAATATAAAAAAAGACTACTACATTAAGTTCAGTTTCTAAAGCAGGACCGAAATCTTAAAAACCTCAGTAGTTTGGTTTTTTTTGCATGAAGAATTTCCACTAATTATTCTGATTCTTGGTTCATTGGAATTTAATAAGGGGCGGATCCTGAATTTACAAGAACCTTATTCTTCTTTTATTAACAGATTTAAAATTAATGCCTCTTTTTTTCCCCCCAATAAACATCAATATTAAACGGAAAGTTCCATTCATTAACTTGAGCTTAGTGCACGCTCTTACTTATGGATGAGTCGCAGATTAATAAGTGAAAAACAATCTTTCCAAAGCTGTTTCTCCTCCCACTCTTGCAATAAAAAACAACCCAAGCAGAAGAGTTTGAGCCGAAAGAAAATCTAACTAAAAGTAGTTAGAATAATACAAGATGAACCTCGAACCTGTAAGTCAGAGACCTACGTAGGATCTTATTTCGGGTGGCCAAGTTCGCAAGTCGACCTCCAACAAACCAAGAAATATAGCGGGAGAAGGGCATGGACGACACTCAACCAGCCATCCAACCGAAAAAAAAAATCCGAAGGAAAGCTGATATATTCTACATATAGTATTTGATGCGTGGTTCATAGGTCAAGGGATTAAGGGATTATCTAGCATCGTGGGGATTAAGACTGTTCCTGGAATCGACGTCTCACCTGATTGGTCTTCAGCACAGGAGGACGGAGGAGAGATTAGCTTGGCTCTGGGACTCTAAAAGCTCTTGTATATAAAGCCTCTGTTGTTGTAAATAAGTTAGTCGTTAGTCAGTAAAGATAGTAGTTGGTACCTGTTAACCTGTCCCTGTCCAACGTTATTTTGACTACGCAACAGTGTTTAGAGATTTCGGGTTGGGTACAAGGACACTTCGGACCTCTACTTCTTCGGACCTTCTATGTTGTAGGCCAAAAATTAAAATAAGATTTTAAAACAAAACTGGAGACTCTTTTTCAAACACCAAAGACAGTTGTTTGTGCCAACTTTACAGTAAGCTATCTCTGGGATTGGGATTTTGAGCTTTAGCTTCAAATGTAATCAGAATCAATAAAGATCTTTTTTTTTAGTAACTAAATCTATCTCTAAAATTTCAGTTTCTTAGGATATATAGTTTTTAAGTTAATCACGGACGGGCATACTCTTCTTCATATTTACCTTCCTAATCTCTGATACAGCTATACTGAAAAATTTATAGAGTGACATGTCTTGTATTGAAATTGCAATATTGTAAATTGTGGTTTAATAATATTAATTAAAAAAAAATCAGAATCAGTGATTTTCCAAGCAATCTTAGTCGAAACAATGATACCGTCCTTCTATTTACAATCAAATAACTCAAAAACTATTCTTACTGAGAAGCTAAACTTTTTTAGATTGATGTTAGTTGCTTCACAGAGTTGCTTTATCTATTCATTTTGGTACACATTCGACAAAGTAAATAGATAAAAAGCCAGAGGCAAAACAACTTGACAAAAGTACGTGGTTAAAGCGCAATAATTGAGGTAACTCAAAAATATTTATCTTAAAAGTCTGAAATGCTAAACTTTACAAAAATATAATATTAATTTAAATAGAAATTTACCCAATAGGATCCAAAACTATCAATGTAGAAATTACTATAAAGCTTGATACCATGATAACTAAGCAATTTTCTAAAAAGAAATACTGAAGGTTTATTATCATTGTAATTTTCTACAATTATTTTTTGGATCTTACCAAGAGGGTATTTAATTTTAAATTTAATTTTATTTTAATTTTGGAACGCCAACTATAGTCTGAAACTAAAAAGCAAACTTTTTCTGTATCTCAACAATATGCGCTTTGAAGTTCAAGTTTAATCTTTTATTACAAACTACTTAAAATAGCCAGCGTTGTACTTCAAATTTAAAAGTTTGTCATCTTGAGTGTAGCCTGCTGGTATATATCTGTTTACATTATTCTATCGGCTAACGTTTCAGTCTTTTGATTCCAGTCAATGCGGCCACTGCCATAGGTTTAGTTGAAGTGGGGGTGTATTCAACTGCCAAGTTACCGATGGATCCCAAGTACAATTCTTAACTAACACTTGAAGATAAAAAGAGTGTCAACACTTGCACTTAACCTTCAGCGGCTGATCGACCATTGCTAAACCGTTTGGAACACATAACAAAAAAGAAGCTTTGATTTGGTTATTTGGAGGCAGTCGAGCACCTGGCGACCCCCGAACGAGTGTTTATTGGCACCGTTTGATCTCTGGGCATTCAGCGGCGTAGGGGCTTCCCGGCGGGCTAACCTCATAAAGGCAGAAGGGCACTGGGCGGCAGATGCGCCGCTCCGCCCCGAACGTATTGTGAGCACGTGCTGATTATCGTGACGTCACACTAAGCCATTATCACCAATAGCTCGCTTTGTAATGGGTGTCAATTGGAAAAAAGGGTAGGGAAGGGGGGAGGGGAAAAGAAATTCTCACCCTTAACCCAACACGCATTTACACAGTAATAACAAATAGGCTTCATTTGCACTTGGAATACCTGAATTCATTTACAACAGAAACTCACAATCAACTTAAAAAAAAAAAAAAAAATCTACCAATAAAATATTCATGGGAATGTCCGAGGAAAAAAAAATAATGTTCTTAAAATAAAATCTCCTTTCAATTTTTTCTTCTCTTTTTAACAATCTTAAATCCTATCTTTTTAACTCATTAAGTTGTAGGTTTGTTGTGTTACTGCAATGTAAGCATATAACTCCATTTGTGTACAGCTGCCATTGGATTGACGCCATTGTTTTTTTTTGTTTTTTTTTTATTAACAGAAATTAAAATCTTTAAACCTATACGAGTCAGTGTTATACGATTGTCGCGAATCAGTGAACGAAGAAAGGCCGCACATTCTTTTCCAGAACTAGGACACTAATGGGAGCACGTGATTTTATTGAACTAACTGTAAGCCCTGTTACCCGCTTTGTGTGAAACACTGAAAGTAGACAAGAATAAAACAGTTCATCGTTTCACATCCCCTTCGTCTCTCGAACTATATCATACAAAAAGAAAGAAGGAATGAGCCATTGAGCTTACGAAGTAAGAGTCATAAGAAACTTGACACTTTGGTAAGTCAAAAGCAAAACAAACAAACAAAAATAAAATAAAATCATTTGCTTCACTTCCCTATTCTTCATTTAACACTAGGATTTCTTTGAAAATGAAACACGTTAAAAAATGGCGGGAAAAGGATGTCGGAAATCAGATCTAAAAAAAAAGTGGTTCATAATGTTTAGGCCTCCCATCGAAATAATGTTTCCTTCTTAATGTGCACTAAAACTAGAATAAAGAGATCAATTTTTCTATGCTTCATTGTGGAATAACGAAGAGTAACTATTTTAATAAGAGGAAAATATTTAAATTTTCACTTCCATGTTTTTTAAGTTTTCTCCTGCTAGAATTTGAAGAAGGAAAAAAAATGAAACATAAAATTTTAAGATAGTAAAAAAACAAGTTAAAAGAAATAAATGAGAGGAAAAAAATTATAATAATAACAAAAATAAATTTTTTATAACAATTTGCAGACATTTTTTAAATTAAACTTAAAACTAGCTAATTATCAGTTAAAAGTAATATTTTAGGAAAAGTAATATTTTAGTAATATTTTAATTATTTACCTATAGAATAAAAAGAATTTTATATGTAATCTGTATATTTTGAAACATCACAGCATCTGTGGAATTTATTCATTGACTACATTAGTAATGATTTAAACTTAATTTATGAATAAAATAGCTTCGAAATTAAATGAATTCGAAGTGATTTTTTCAATTGAATTGAAGGATGTGCCTCCGATACACCCTTGAGTGCTGATGGGAGTGGCACAAACATAGCAGATTGACCTTTCCCCATTTCTGGCTTTGGACCCGTCAATACTGAATAAGTGCAGAGCAAAGATGGCGGGTTGACCCTCACCCGTCGACCGATTGCTGCTCCCTCCTACGCCACAGCTGCATTATTCCTGACCGTCGCAGCATGGAAGCTGTCAACGTGTCCAACTGTTCTTGGCTTCTGAAAGGCGGAGGTCCAAAGCCGTAGCGGCGACAAATCTGTAAATGAATGGACTCCACAAACACTACAGGGTCAAACAAACGGAAAGCCGACCATTTAACATCACAATAATTGCCAAGGGAAAGAATAGCTTAAAAAAAAATGTATAGGCCTACCAGTCTTTTGAGATTGGTTTTTACACTTCCTGTAGGGCGGGTTAGGGGAGTAGATTTTTTTTTTTTTATTCAGGGTGGGGGAAATTCATTCTGCCAGAGGTGATGTTCTAACGAAGATAACAGCTTTCACGATAAGCCACTGTGATTTAATATAATTTGGGCGTTTGAAAGAGAGACAAAAATATTCGAATCACTCTGAAAGCCTTTAATCTCAATTCTTTTTTATTATTTTTGTAGCCTATTCTGTCAGATTTTATTAATAAATCTTTGAACCATTGTTGCCAGACTTTCGTAGGTTAAGATTCAAATTATCTATCGTTTATTCATTATAGAATCAAAATTAAAAAAACAAAAACAACCCATTTAATAACTACGTATTTCTTTTTTATTTATTAGTATGTATTTGCATCATTCTAAAACTTATTTTCTCACGATTATTATTCAAGGGCCAATTCAACACATGGTTTCGATTAATTTGTTATTCACCCACTTCCAAAAATCCCTCAAAATAAATAGATAAACCTTGATATTTCTTTATAATATAGGCCTTCTCAAAAATAACAGCCCTAATTTTCTTCGTTTTCTGTTCGATTCTTATTTTAATTTAATTTTACTTTTGTTGTGTTTTAGTTTTATTTCACTTTTTATAGGCTCTTTTGAAATACGATTAAGATTCTGTACCCTCCCCTTTTCCTCATTCCATCAAAAAGAAAAGAAATATATTCTCATAATATTAGAAAGTTAATGTCAATGATCATTTCAGTCACTAAACGATTCATACTTGATTCGTACACCACTTCAGTTAATATAATGTGGAGAAAGTAAAAAAACACAAGAAATAATGTAAGGACAGAATGACAGTAATTCGTTAACATAAAATATAAAAAAAAGGAAAAAGACATAATGTAATATAGTTTCACATTAGCCTATCGAAAACTTTTTAAATATATACTTTTAGGCTTCTGATACCGTGAAGCCTTACATCCCCGGTTTGTCTGTCTGTCTGTGGACAAGTATCAACTCAGCAACCACGAGGGCTAGAGACTTGATTAGGGTGTCGTTGAAAAGGTCTTGCCAAGAGTAGTTCAGAGCTGTAGAGCTTTGTGTCTCTAGCTGGTCGGGAATAATAATTTTCTTCATTCACATATCAGAAGTCGTTGCGAAGCATTGTGATTGGTTTACTAATCGCTATCGCTACCTTGTTTTGTAGAAATTTAACGCTTAAAAAAGATCGGCAAGTCCGATCGAAACCTCGATCGGTCGAGATTTTAATGTGTTTTTATGTTTTTTAATTATTTGTGTCTGGCCTTCTTTTTTTTTTTTTTTTTAAACTACACTAGATACTTTTTTCGTAACGTAAACTACGCGATAATCCACTGTAATGTGAATTACATAAGAAACGAAGCAATAGAGAGTGTAAGAAAATTAAGTAGTTTTTCAGACTATCCCCCTACAAGTTTTGCACTTGGAAAATGGATAAGCATCGAGACTAAATGTTTTCTGGAGTTGAAGTATTTGCTTTCAAGATAACATTGTTTTTACCAATTTTCTAATCGCAATACTAAAGAAAAAGTAAATTTATTTTGGTTTTCTATGGAAGATTACAGACAACGATATAAGCTCAAATAGATGAACCTATGCAGTTATCTCTTTTCTATATATTTAATACTTATTGTATAAATAAATAGTTATTTTGTTTTAAGCCTACAATTATTTAGGTTTTCAGGTAGTCCCAGCCATTCAATGTTAGGTCTTATGAATATAAAACAGCATTGTCTTACACTGATGATTAGCTGCAATTCTGAGTCTGTAAATCGAGTAAGTAGGCCTCAACGAACTTGTCATAATCATCCTAAATTTATAAGCATAATAATAAAAAAAGGAAATAAAAATTAAATTCTTACTCGAATTATTGCAATTTTTTTTTTTTTTTTTTTTTAAATTACAGTAAACAAATGTATAACATTACTTACTGAAATATTTTTTTTTTTTTAAATTTTAAATGTTCGCCAGTCCTATTAGGTATTCAAAAATAAAGAATACCTGTAATATATTCTTTATTTTTGAATACCTAATAGGCCTGGCGAACATTTAAAATTAAAAAAAAAAAATATAAGTGCTGATAGATTCATATAT
Source organism: Thereuonema tuberculata (assembly GCA_023159025.1). Lineage (NCBI taxonomy): Eukaryota > Metazoa > Arthropoda > Chilopoda > Scutigeromorpha > Scutigeridae > Thereuonema > Thereuonema tuberculata. The sequence goes on along the minus strand of JAFIDM010000001.1, from coordinate 50,584,426 downwards.
AATTATTAACTGTAGATTAATTAACTTTGTTAATTATCTAATACAAAAGAAAAGAAAATTAACAAAAGTTAAGAGTTAAAAATTTAGTGTAATATTCTCGTCAATTAGGTCATCGATTAATAAAGTTTTTACATTTTTAATACTTTTTAGTTTTTAGAATTACATTTTTCCCAATTAATTTGACTGAATAATTTATATTTTATGTAGTTTTCCAATCTTAGACCAAAATTATTATTCATTTTATTGATTTGAAAGATTTTTTAACCAACTGTATCTAGTTATTTTTTTTCATTATTTTGATTATTTTTTTCCCTTTTGACATTATAAATGTTATTCATAATTATTTTATAGATAATTTTTTCTTTAATAGTAAATATTTTAAAAGTATAGCAATGAATTTCCTGTTTTACTGTTAGAAAATTCCAGAAAGGAGAAGAGGCCTTTTTTTTTTCCATTTCTATTTAACGTACTGTATTATTGATGGTGAAACATAAGAGAGTTAAAAAAGTGAAAACAATATGACTAAACTGACAAATTTAAAATATGCAATTATTATATGTGCAGGAGGCAACAATAAATACGTGGTTGTCAATGGCAAAAAGAATCTACAGATCTCCGTAGTATAACTATACAAAGCACAGAAGCAAAATGTGTTCGCTTAACAAAGTGTATGTGATTACAAAGGAGCTATGGTAAGCCAAAAGAGAGAATCGAGAACAATCTTTCATTTTGCAAATCGTGAATACAATTAATATAAACTTAAAATGCTATAAGTAATTAAGAGTATCGAACTAACAAACGTCGAGAATAAAAATGAGTTTTTATCTTCAATAGCTGTATTATTATTGAGACTAGTTCCAAGAACAAAGTCAATCATTTTAAAAAGAATAAATAAAACTATAAATAACAGTAAAGTCTTGCTTGCAAAATTAGGCCTAACTTTTTTTTATAAAATAAATTTTTTCAATACGAGCACTTTTTACAATTTTAAAAGAAAGGCAAAAAAAAAAAAAAAAAAAAAAAAAGAAAAGAAACATTTTAAGGAAAATAGGCTTAAGTTCTTTCAGGACTTTCTTATATCGTAATTTTTACATAATATTTGTAGTAGTATAACAAGATCATATATTTCTTAGGACTTCTGTCGTTTCTTCATGAAAACTAAGAATTAAAATATTTACTATTTTGTAGATCTGCATTGTGGTCTAATGTCTTGTATTTAGCAGCAGGACTTACGTTCTGAACAATGTAATAATTATGCTGAAATGAATTCAGAAATGCTTAGGAAAGCAATTGTTCAAGTTTCATGCTACTAATGAGAAATACTTTTGCGTCATTCTATCAGGAGTTTTCAATAATCACGGAATATCCATCACAATAGCTTGAAGTAATCTGAAGCTAAAAGTAATTAACATTAGTTTGAAAAATACTTATGTTGCTCGAGCCAGGAGCTTTGCAAATGACTTAATTACTATCTGAAGACAGATTCCAAATGTAGCGACTGAGGTTTCATGTAACAGTTGTATGATAATAATCGACCTGTTCCTGTCTCCCCCTCTCTCTTCTTGATCACTCCAACTTATTAGGGCAAATCACTCCTGCATCATATGGTGCTCAATCATAATAATACATAGGTTTAATCTTCCCTGGGCTGCCACGTGCTGTGCTAACCCTAATGAGTTACCTGTGGTCGAATTACCTACCCTAGGCTTCGGGGCTATCCTACCCCAGCAGACAGCAAGAGCTTAATTATATCTGGGAAGGGAGAGACAGACACAGGGAATCTTCCCCTGTGCCGCCCACATTTCAATTGAGAGGAGAGCAATTCTGTTAATTTGGCCTCCTGTTGTCCACCCTCACTTCCGCAACATACTTCGCAAAAATGGCCGCAATTATTTCGAACTCATCGGATTTCATGGTTATAGAAAACTGTGTCATTTAGTAATGCTCTCATTGTCTGCACCAAAATCAAATCGTCAACAGAAACGTCTCACTAAAAGCTCAATAAATATTCCAAAAAGACAATTTTAATTTAATTATGTTGAAGCTCGATTGTTTAAATTTGAAAAAAATGTGTATTTCAAAATAAAAAACAAAACAAAACCGAAATTATTATTATTTTTTTTTGGCATTGTTTATTTACCTTAATTTCTTTGAATAGAAATCAGAAAATTTTGAGCTAGAGTTGATAAAAATTAAATACTGTATTTATCGGCGTATAACACGCACTCTAATTTTGAGAAGGAAGTTGGAGTTAAAAAAACTAAAATTTAAAATAAAAGTAGTATAAGCGTATAACACGCAGGTAGAATTTCAGCCATAAATTTTAGGAAAAAAATGAGTGTTATATGCCGATAAATACGCTAAATAAAAACAAAAAAAAATTGTTTAGAAGGTCTCGAATTTAATTTTTTTTTATTAACGCTTCCGCTGGCTCGTACCTGGCTTCTATTGGGAAGCGGAGTAAAACGGTATCTTTTCGAAGGACAGCAAACAGGTGCGCGTGTGCTTTACAGAAAAGGCGAAATCAGATAATAATTCAAATAATGGACTGGAACTATCGATAAATCTGATGATTATCCTGTATTATATAAAGTTCATAGTTTTAAATAATTTTTAAGGTTTGCCATCACTTACCGATCAGCTACATATAGATCAATAATTGTAAGATGCCGACGCACATATAAAAAAAAAAGAATAAAATTTAAAAAGTTAAAAACTACATTTAAAACAACGTTTCAGTTCATAAGAACCTTTTTCAAGTTTGAAATGAAGAATAAAATCAAAAGAAATGAAGCATATGCATAATATTAGAATTCAACAAACCTACATTTATTGTAAAAACAAGAGATATATCTCCAAGCTGCAGAGTATTCAGTCAAAGTTCGAAGTTTGTAATTTTCAGTGGACCTTAGGACTTTCAACTTTTCCAAGACTCGAAAGTTACTTTTCAGTGTAGAGAATAAATAAATGCTCTGAAATAACAGTTAATATGAACATGTCTCGGGCTTAAGTAACTGCAACTTTCTCCTTGGTAGATAAAAAATAAAGACAATAGAACTACCTTTTGCCTTTCGAGAAATCGTGTAACAACGCCATGAACAGGAGCAGGAAAAATGCCCTCAAGTGAAAAGTGCTGTAGCAATGAGTTTTTCAATTTAAGATTGCGAGCCTTAGTTGGCTTTTTGTGAAAACCAGTTTCAGTGCTTCAATGAATTCGAGTGTCTTATTTTCTGAATTTAATTGAACGCCTTATCGTGATTCATCCAAAGGCAAAACACTGAGTGTTTTCTAGAAACCTAATTTATTCCCATGATTATTTAATTATCGCTGTTTACGGAAGAAGAGCTGATTTGTTTAGGAAGGTGGTTAAGTGTTTCAACTAAGTCCTGCTTAATTACAGCTAAATTGCTTCGTTCGGAAGTTTCGGTTGAGATTCAAGATCAAAGTTTCATGCTTTTTTTTTTTCCCCCAGCTTCTTTTCCTTAGCGGAGCGCCTTAGGCTATGCATTAAACATGGCTGCCACGTCACAAGGCTTTACGACATCACTTCGTAAAGGTATTCGTACAGAAAAAAATAACAGCAATTTGCATTCGAAAAACAAATATGGTATATCCAGAAATTAAATACTAAGAAGAATTATAAGAAGTTCCTGATATTAAGCCTATTTTCTCTTTAAAAAAATGCTTTTTTTTTTTTTTTTTTTTTTTTTTTTTTGTGAGACAAAAAATACCACATATAAAAAAACTTTATTTATTTATTTATTTATTTGAAATAATAAGATTGTTGAATAAAAAAAAATATGTTTATTTATTTATTTATTCTTTTTAAATAATAAGATTGTTGAATAAAAAACAAAACAAACAACAAACAAAAACAAACAAAATCTCCAATTATTTATTTATTTATTTATTTTAAATAATAAGATTGTTGAATAAAAATAACAGATTTTTCCACTGTCTGAAAAAAAAACAAAAACCCACAAATGTTTAGTTGTCTGAATTCAATTACTGTTAATCATATAACAGCTCGCGCAAGATTAAGAGGATTATTAAATAGATTAATACTATCAAGAGGATTAATTAATATCCGTTACTTGCGATGGAAACCCAGTGCTTTTATTTAATGTGTTTCATTCTGAGTTTCTCGCACTAATTTCTCAACAAGGCCCCACTTGAAAAAGATTTCAAATATAAAAGTCAGATTGTCTTGTGTCCTTAAAAATTTGCATACCAAGTTTCAAGAACATCCATCCAGTCGTTAAACACTCAAGAGTGAATGAATTTGTGAGCCTCGTTTTCCTATCAATGAAATAAGTTAGGTTTTGTAGCATCACTGCAGCTACAATCATATAACAATCAAATCGCTCTGCATTGGTCGAGCGGTAAAGTCTCTAAGCTTTGAATTGCAAGGACCTGGGTTCAAAATCTAATGTTTAAGGCTTTGGAAGTATTTTACCTGGGAATACCTCGCAAAGTTGATGTCTAATATCTGCTAGCCTTTCTTCTATTTCCTCTATGACAGAGGTTGGTGGAAGGCCTGCATCTGTTCCATGCCCCTCTTAAACACAACTGCCCACAGGAAATACAGGCAGAAGGAAGCTCATACTGATCTATTATAGATGGACTGCGCGGCACAGGGAACCATTCGGACACTTGGAATCAAACAACACCACATACCTACCACTGCACGGTCACAAGAATACATCCCCCCTTGGAGACGTCGCCTTGAGGGCCGCATCAGCGACCTTAGAGGAGACATAGCCAGGCTCACACAATACTGTGCAGGAAACAAAACAAAGAAACTTATGTCCCGGGTCAGGAAGATATTCAAGCACATAAACACTCGCCCTTCACACTCAAACCATCATAACCAGGTTCAGGAACATCTCTACACACTAAAATAAAAACTGAGTGCACTTACAAAAAGATTACAAAGATACAAACAGTGCACTCTGCGCAAACAACAGAACAACACTTTCCAATACAATGAGAAAAAATTCTACAGATCCCTTACATCTCCCTCCACTACACCCAACACAAACACACCCACCAGCGACGCATTACATGAATACTGGTCATCTCTGTGGTCTAATCCTATCCCCCACAATGATAAAGCACCATGGATCACAGAGGAACAACAACTCACTGAACACTTACCCTCCATGTTCTTCCATGAGATTACTCTCGCAGACATACAGGCAGCACTAAAACATGCACACAACTGGAAGGCTCCTGGTGCAGACGGCGTTCAGAACTTCTGGATCAAGAGGTTCACGTCCCTGCATGGGAAGCTAGCTGTTGCACTCACTGACATAATCCAACACCCAGAACATATGCCTCTTTTCCTCACACAGGGTGTCACTTACCTACAGAGTAAGAACACTGACACAGCACACCCTGCAAACTACCGTCCAATCACTTGCCTCCCCACACTTTACAAACTCCTGACTTCCTGCCTTGCAGACAAAATTTACACACACATTGAGACACATAACATTCTTTCCGAACAGCAGAAGGGCTGTCGTAGGAATTCCCAGGGTTGTAAGGAGCAACTCCTTATTGACTCGGTAATCCTGCGGCAGGCGCGTGCGAAGAATAGGAACTTACACATCGCGTACATCGACTACAAGAAGGCATTTGACTCAGTCCCCCATTCCTGGCTTCTACACACTCTACAACTCTACAAAGTACAACCCAAGATCACGGCATTCTTGGATGCCACGATGAAGAGTTGGAACACAACATTACACCTACGCACCTCCAACACCTCCGTCACTACAGACCCCATTCCCATAAGGAGAGGTATTTTCCAGGGAGACTCCTTGAGTGCTCTTTGGTTCTGCCTCGCCTTGAATCCTTTAAGCCACATGCTAGACAACACAAAATACGGTTATAGGCTTACCTCAGGCACTCTGACACCATACAAAATCACACACTTACTCTACATGGATGATATTAAACTCTACGCCACAAACAACGCACAACTTACCAATTTGCTACAAGTCACAACACAGTTCACCAAAGACATTGGGATGGAATTTGGAATTGACAAATGCCGCAAGCTACATATAACAATGGTTTTGAACTGAACTATGGGTTGGTCATCCAATCCATGGAAGAGGGAGAGACTTACAAGTACCTGGGCTTCCAGCAAGCGCGCGTCATTGACAACGCAAACATCAAAAACGCACTCAAGAAAACATATCGTGCTCGCGTTCATAACATCCTCAAAACACAACTCAATACCAGAAATAAAATTAAAACCATCAATACTTTTGCCATCCCCACACTAACATATTCGTTCGGCATAATTCCATGGACAAATACTGAATTCGAAGCACTACAACGCACAAACGTACTACATTCACGAAACACAACATGCACCATCCCAAGTCCGCTACGGAAAGTCCGCTCGGACTTCCACGCAAGGAGGGAGGCCGAGGACTCATCAATCTCATCACCCTACACGAAAAACAAGTACACACACTTAGGGAACACTTCCACCAATGAGCACAACATTCCTCACTCCACTCAGCCATTGTCAAAGCTGACACACACACCTCACACCCCTGGACCTCGCAAACCCTTCTCTAACACTCACCACACCCGACACCCACACAAAGCAGCTGCGTGAATCATGGGCTCGTAAGGAACTCCATGGCAGACATCGCCACGAACTCAGCAAGCCTCATGTCGACATGGAAGCGTCGAACAGATAGCTGACGAGTGGTGAGCTGTTTGGGGAGACCGAACGGTTCATGATCGCGATACAGGACCAAGTCATCCTAACACGCAACTATAAGAAATACATTCTTCATGACGCAAAAACACATGACGACAGATGCAGGAAATGCCACACTACGAGACGATCGACCACATAATATCAGGCTGTCCCCTTCTCTCCCAAACAGACTACCTCCACCGACACAATCAGGTAGCGTCGATCGTTCATCAACAGCTAGCACACAAATACTAACTTATTCAGAACACGGTTTATAAGTACATATTATAAATACACACCACAAAGCGTACTAGAGTCACCCTCACATAAGCTGTACTGGGACCGCCCCATTCACACATACAAAACTATGCATCACAACAGACCTGACAAAACACTTGTTGATAAGGTCAACAAACAGACTACTTCATTGATATTGCAGTGCCTATCAGCAAGAACATGCAGAAAACTCACGCAGACAAGATCGGTAAATATACCGATCTTGCACACGAGCTTCAGAAGCAGTGGAGGCAGGACCGAGTACATGTTGTACCCTGTCCACCACTGGTCTAGTGCCTCACACATTGCACCACAGCCTCAGCACACTAGGACTTCATAAAAACACTTATGCACAACCCCAGAAGGCTGTGGTACTTAACACAACACGCATAGTTAGGAAATTTATGGACACAACCACACATCCCTAACTATTCTTCCAAACTTTTTTTTTTTTTTTTTTTTTTTACACTTAGCATTTTATGCTTTGGTCCTTGACCCGCCATATTGTCTTAGCTGGGGAAACCCATGGTTTGAAGCTTTCTCGATATAATAGTAATAATAATAATAATAATAATAATAATAATAATATGGACACAATCACACATCCCTAACCCTCCTTACACACTTCCTTATACTTGGCAATATGTGCTTTGGTCCTTGACCCAAAGTTGTCTTTCTAGGGGAAACCCAAAGTTTGAAACTTTTACATAATAATAATAATAATAATAATATGAAGATGATGAAAGTCTTTGAACTTCACAAGTGATTGTTGTAGTAGGGTGTCTCACATGTTTTGGAGATTATTGCTTCAGTTGAATTGTTCCGGAAGCTATTTTTTTTTTTTTTTTTTTCATTGAGCAAAATATGATCCTACGAGGTACAAAAAGACCTGTCTGCAGATTATATTGTGAATAAAAAAAGTTACACAGGATAAATACATAAATAACAAAAGCAAACGTAATGCATGTAAAGAACATATATAGATATTCGTATATTTATACAAAATTATATTACCTCTTTAGAATTAAAAAAATATTTTTTTTTTCTTCTTTTTTCTTTCTTTTTTCAAGTATAAACAGAATCATGTATAATCATACAACTGAATGAAGAAATTTAATGTACCGGTATAATGAGAAAACAAGTAAGCATAATAAAGACTATTATTATTATCATTATTTTATATCAATTAAATAACATCGATAAGTGCTGTTGGCAAGAAAAAGAAGTTGACGTTGTTAAATTAACATGTCACTTACGATCACGAAGATTTCATTGAAACTGCTTTCTAATAACTTCTTCCAAAATTAAAAACTGTAAAGTAAAAATTGATAAAAAGCTAATTTTAGAACAAGATTTTAACTAGTTTCTCAAATTGCAGTACAAAATCCGGTTAATTTTGTCTTCCCTCTAAATTACAATGAATTCTTCAATATTCTGCCATATCTTTAATAATGCACTAATAGTAATAACTCAGAACTTATTTTAAAAGAAAAATTTTGGCATTTTAATAATTATTATGGCTGGACGCTTTATTTTATTACCAGAAGGATAAACACTTGGTGAATCTGAGGACTGATGGGATTGAGCCTTCGTAGCTAATTATTTATTATCAGTCTTATATTATTTTGGAAGAACACGACGAATATTAACATATAAGTTAAAAGGCATTATTTCAGTGAGCTAATATATGCGTCAATATGATTGGGGGGCCACAAAATAAGTGTCAAGAAATTTTGAATGTTCCTGAAAGAACTAATGATAATTTCTTTAAAATGTAACCTTTTTTTTTTTGTTTCTTTCTAAATCTGAAAAAACCACGAAGGAATAGCCTCCTCGTTTCTGTGAACAGTAAACGATTCTCTTTTTTCTGAGAAGTAATTACAGCCACGTGTTTTATTATATATTGTTAAACATTTCAATCACATCAAAGCAGGAGCAAGTGACAGTAAATACTAATGATTAGAAATTGATAGAAATTCAACTTTTCGCGTCTAATTTTTTGTCAACTTCATGATCCCCCCCCCCTCCCCCAATTAAAAAATATATGAAATTAAAAAATTAGACAGTTCATAAAATGTAAGCCAAATTTCACGAAGATCAAAATTTATTTGAAAATGAAAAAGCAAGAATAAAAATTTATTAATGGACATAATACACAAGCATATATAGCCTACACATGAAAATAAATCTGTGCAGACATGTGTATGTAGACATATTAATAGAAAATAAGTATAAAAAAAATATGATCTATACAATAAATAGAAAAAAAAAATATTTTTTTCTATTTATTTTTAATACTTAGTTTTATACTTATTTTAGTACTTATTTTTGTACTTATTTTAATACTTATTTTTATATTTATTTTTATACATTTTATTTTATACTTATATGATCTAATTATGGTCTCGAGAAACTTACGTTTCTTTTTAAAATTAAAAAAAGAAGTATTTTTACATTGATAATAATAATGATAAAAATATCTTTGCAAGTACAATTCAAAACTCTCTTCCGAATATCTTACCCAACCGTTTCAAATTAATGTCAAAAACATTCTCTCTCTTGAATTAGCAAAAAAACAAACTATATTTCAATAGCTCAATTGGTTCCAGTTATTTCTTTCCTAAATGATCATTTTTTTTTTATTTAAACGCGATAGTTTTTCTCATAATTTTCGTTAGAAGACATTTATGTTGTGATTTGGCAAACTCTAAACAAAACCATTTCTTTTATTTTAGGGCTATTTTCTGGGGGGAGAGAAAGACTTTATCGAGACTCATCTGTAATGAATGGAGTACCTTTCTCCGTTTTTTGGTAGTCTGCCCACCGAGTGTGTTGACTAAGCATTTACCTTGTTGGCACGCTTCGAGCGCCCTCTGGGAGTGGGCAAAAAAAGAGAGTAGAGAGAGGGAGTGAAGGGAAGGGGGGATTAAAAAAAAAAACCGATGGTTAGCGTACATTCGGCTTGGGTGTGGTTCTCTATCCGTGCAGGGTCTTAAATAATTGTACTTGGCCATATTGTCTCTTGCACAATTAATCGAACGATCGTTCCCGCCCCCTGAAATCCACGTTAATTTCACGTGACATGCACTCGACGACAATAGGGAAATATATGAGCTCGGGGTGCGTTCGTCAAATGCACGAATTAGGGTTAAGTAGCCTCTGCATCGCATCACTCGGAACTCGTTTTTTAAACAGGTTAACACGCACGTTACTAGAGAACTTTACAGGAAATATAAGAGAAAAAGTCTTAACTTAAAATCAAATAGAGAAATATAAATCCTTGTAAATGGAAAAAGAGAAAATTAATAATGGCGGAATTTCATTACACATATCGTACAGAAAGACGTCCAGACTGTCAAGATTGTTGGCATCTTCTTTAAGAAGAGATCTTACGCCAACTTTGTATCAATAGTGCTCTTATTTCGCTTCTTTCGAGAATGAAGTTTCTGGAATATTCAAAAGAGTTTTCCATTTAAAACAAATGTTTTTTGTTAGGATGACAAAAACATTTAGAAGCAGATGGAAAGTGGTAATCCAACTGTAAGGTCAGCTTTTCAAGGGGAACAATTTGGCGAAACTCAAATTTTTGGATGTTGTAGAGAAATTTCTAGATGTTTTACAGTTCTTGCACAGCAGATGACTAGGAAATACCACGCTTTCGTCCAAGCAAAAAACTAAGGCTAAGTGTTTTAAGAGATTCGAAATTTGATTTCCAAAGATTTCAAATTTTTCTGGATTCTATTCATGGAAGTTCACTATTATGTGCTGTAAAGAAAAACAAAATTTTATCTTTTTTTACTCACTCATTTCAGACATTTAATCGGGTGTCAAACGATAAGTTAAGATGCACTAGAATGTATTTTTTTTTAATTACTTCCGATATTAATTAAAGTATCTCATAGTATCTCATAGCTGCTGCTTAGTGCAGATATAAATATATTAAGTGATTATTAAATTAAGTCATTTTTCCGCATTGTATAGAATGGCCGGGAAGTTCATGTATCCCCTATTATATAGTAATAAATGTAAATATTAGTATTGAATGTTATTTCAATTGTTGACAGGTAGAATACGGATGGCAAACTCATGTTACAACATATCGTTATTCCCTCAGCTTGAAGACGTGGGTATCATGAAAAGCGTATCACTACAGCAGGACGGGGCACCTGCACATTTCGCTGTTACTGTGCGCGCGTTTCTTCATGAACATTTACCAGGACGCTGGATTGGTCGCGGTATTCCATCTCCATTGAAATGGCCACCACGAAATCCTGATCTCACGACGCCTAACAACTCATTATTGGAAATCACCAAGGCCTACGTGTCTGAACGTCTTTATGCTACAAATGATTCAAATTCGGTTTTTGTAAAATAGGTTTAATTTCGCCGCAGTATCAGTGATGTCTTTCTGTGTTTGATGAGTTACTTGGTTTATGGTTAAAACCTTCTGACTGAATAAACCAAATGTGTCTCATTTTCCGAAACTGCTTGGAATTACAGAGAAAGTTATGCAACATTTCCAGTACTGCTTAATTACTACTGAAAATTAGTGATATACTATTAAAGAAAACAACACAGCCGGATAGTAATACAAATTTACAAAATAAAAAACAGTACCTCTCAGAGGTATATCCAGTACCTCTGTGCTAATCCATACCACTGATGTTTTATGTTTTAACAACTGTTAAAATCTCATCCAGGAGAGAAAAATATATAAAAGAAAAAAAGATATAGGTCTATTCATCAAGAATAAATTGCAAAAATGTGAAGGTTTCCAAAATTCTATTATACATCCGTAACAACATTAAGACTGTTATTTAACTTCGGATTCAATGTGGAGTCTGCAAAGCTTAAATAAGTAATAAAAAACTTGATTTCCTATTGGTTTATGCATTGAGACCTCGCTGTTGACTGGTGACTGCTCCTACCTGATGATCGCCATATTATTATATTGAAACAGCTGTTCTAGGATGTCACTTAGTAAACAACTTGGTCTCACCCGTTGATGTTTATTATTTAACTTGTTTGTTTCTGAAGATGTGTTCATCTACAAAGAATATCCTTCAAATTATTAAAAAAAAAGCCCTTCAAATTATTATTGAAAAGAAAAAAAAATGAAGGTAATTAACTTCCTTCAAATCCCAATTACTATTTTTGACTGAGCAATCGAAGTCTTATTTCTCCAACTCAACATTTTCTTATTTTTTTGGCTGTTGGTCCTTTTGTTTTGTCCGTTTATGTCTGCTCGCATCACTCTATAACGGCTGGATGGACTTTCATAAAAGTAAGTACATCTCTTACTACATCTCTAACTTGTGGTCCAACTTAAAAGCATAAGTTCATTTATTTTGGTTTACAGTCCCCCTCTACCCCAACCTCCCCGAAATCTCTCGCTAGTACGGCTGCACGTATTTGTCTAAAATTTGATGCCATGCTTATTTAAGCTCCTATTTAAATTCCGAGAATTCTTATTTGTCTCTATCCCAACTCTAATCCTGGTTCTCAAAATTCTCCCCTTCTCCAATCACTGCGTGGTCAGTCCTCTCTACTCGATGGATAGCTGAGTGTATACCTGGCTTATTTACTACTATTCTTCCTGTCATCTTTCCTTGAAATCATTGCTGGCTGATAATCGCTAAAAAGGAAAATAGCTATTCTGGGAAATCATCTAATAAACCTCTAGATAACTCATTTATTGATATATAAATTATCTTTTATTATTTTTAATGCACTTTAAAAATCCATCTCATGTCAGGAGTTACGCAGAGACGTGATTTTTTATCTCATTCTTATTGTGAATTTAATTTTTGTGTTTTACTTTACCGAGGTATCACATTAGGACTTATGAGTGAAAAAAAATAACTTTTCCATCTAAAATTCGAAGAAAACAAATCTTATTTCAACATTAGTAACTGAATTTCTTAAGAGAGACGCTTTTTCCCTCAGCTTTAACCGTTGGTGGAGAGAGTAACGATGGCTACTTGTCCGGATTCGCTCTCGGGTTGCATTATGTCCATCCACAGTCGTTTAATTCGTGGTAATTTGGTGTGGCAACGGAATTCCTTCTAATCATTCGCTGAGAATGCAACTAACTGCCGCGGGGACTGCCGTCCACTCGGTCGACTCTTAATGAGAGAGAAGTCAGTATATACGGCCGGCAGTGGACGGCAGGTGATTACCAGAGGCGATTACCAGTGTCTCGGCGGAGAAGACTCCCTGCGTCCCCGATCCGTCGTACTTAGTTGAGGCAGTTACCCGCGGTGTGGGCATCACGAATTATTTCTATTGCTCTGTTGTTTGTTGCAGCGAAGTATTGGACTGGTAAGTGATTATCTAGAAAGGCGGCTTGGGATGAGAAGAAACAGCTATTTCTATCTTTCTTCATTCGCGCACTGCCTTCTGGGAAATTCCAGAATGGTTGCGGAAACCAAACAAACCTGTTTCAGTGGTGAAGAGCACGTTACACACAAGGAGAATCAAAGCACGAAAATAAAATAAAACACATCATTTGTCATTAATTTGTTTTGGAGGAGAAACATGTAAATAGTTAATGCATAACTTCAGAAAACAATAACATTTTACTGAATGTTGCAAAAAAGAAAAAAAGTACGATTTTATAAAATTTCTAAAATTTTATAAAAAAAATCTGCAATTTCTTTTGTTTTGTCTTCACATTTTTCTACTATTTTTTGTTGCTGTAATCTTGAGCACGTTATTCTAACAACTTGATTTCTGCAGATTGATATTTATTTCTTAAAAGGTTTTGTTTATTTAGAAGTAATGAACAAATCTCACTGCAATATGAAAGAGCATTGCGTAATATACCTTTATGAAAAATGAATCTCTCAAGACACACATACACATATAATAATATTCAACTATTTTCAATAAAAAGTTTAGCCTAACAGATATAACTTGCTGTGACAAATTTACTTAAACATTATTGGTTAAATATTTGAAGAAATCCATGTTTTTAATATTTAGATTAGAATAAAAGATACTTAATATACTTAGTATACTTAATATTTTTATTTACCGTAATATCTTACATATTTCTTGTAAGTATGAAAAAAAATCAGTGAACATGTATAACACTTGTACAAACATGTAAGCTATTACAATATATAAAAATGTTAAGTATACCTATGGATTAAATGTTTTATCCTAAATAAACCTAAAATTTTTCGGTAAAAAAAAAAGCAAACAAAACAAGTACAGCAAAAGATATTAAACCGCGAGGTTAAATAGCAAATTAGCCCATAATTACGCGTAAATTATAATACTAATTTAGCCATAACTACTCTAAGCCTTTTTCAAAAGAAAAAAAAAAAATGAAAGTCAGCACTCCAACGCAGATTTCTTTATTATCTTATTTTTTTATTTTATTTTTTTTTATAATCGAGAATTTATTTACAGAGTAAATAAAAATACATATAAAATAAACGTAATGTCATCAAATAAATAGTTTTTTTTTTGTTTTTGTTTTTGAGAAATTCCACAAAATTTACGGCAGGAGTAATATAGCACTAGTCCACGGGGAGATATTCATTATTCTGACTTCAAAGTGACTGTCAGTGAATGATTTAGTGACGAGAGAAGAAGCCATTATGCAATTATCTCTTAGGGCTTCAATTTTTCTTTTAAAAATAAAATTAATAATAATAAAAAAAAAGAAATTAAAACGATTAAAGGGGGATGTGTCTGGGGTCTCCGTCCACGTATTTCATGATGAATTAATGACCTATTCAGCTCTGATTAATAGCTCAACTCAATATAATTAAAGCCCTATTGAAATTTTCCACTGGGTATTATTAACACGATGAAGGAAAAACATTACATCTGCTCAAAAATTAAATATTAATGACATGTTTGCGATGAAAACGTTTTGAAGCAACGAGTCAAAGAGTGGTTAAGTTATTGTAAAAGCGGTGATACTTTATAAAAATAATTTCAAAAATTTCTAAAATGGAACAAAAAAAAATTAAAAGCCTTAAAAAAAAACCAAGCAAACAGGAAATCCATGAAAGAACTTAAAGCCTACTTCCTTTTAAAGTTGATTGATTTTTTTTTTTTTTTTATAACATGAAAATATTGTAAACAATATAAATGAAGAAATCAAAATAATGTTATTGTTTTTTTTTGTTTTTTTTAATTTTTATCACTCAGCTAGAATCCGCAGACTAGAATCGTTTTTCAAGTAAAACATTTAGATTAGATCTTGTCCTGAAAAAGGTAGATCAAGTTTCAAGAAGATCTAGCCAAAGAAATTTTATTCGGATGGAACTACAGACGGAGAAAGAAAAACCCAGACTGAATGACTGATTTTATTAGAAGAAAAAGACAAACAGAAAATGTAATGGATTTGTAAGCAAGTAAAAAAAAAAATGTAATAATTATAAAGAATTTTTATTTTATTTTAAACAGTGTTTTTCTTTTCTTTTCTTTTTCTTTCTTTTTTTTTTTTTTGTTTTACAATTTATTTAAAAATTTTGGTTATTTCTCGTTGTATCATACACGGACATAAGTTACATTCGCACAGACTAACTAAGCATTTTAGCCTCGTGCATCTAGACGAGTGGGCTACAAAAAAAATAATCTAAGATTGAATCATATTTGAAATTAAAAATAAAAAAAAAACAAGAAAAAAATTATTAACAAATAAAAAAAAAACCTTCTTTATTTATGTTTAAAAAGAAGAATCCACCCACAGACTAAATTTAGAAACAGATTTAGATCTTCCATGAATTTTTTTGTTATTAAAATGATAATTTGCCCTCATGTATTTAGGTGCGATTTCAGTGAGTGCTAGATTTAACTACATATTGCTAACATATTTTACAAGTCAATATAATTTAAAGAGGAGGAAGAAGATCTAATAAAAAACTTTCACGAAATTTCCAAATAGTAGGTCGGAAAACCCCCTAGCATCATCCAATCAAAAAAAAAAACACCAACGGCTTCCAACAAATAGAACCTTCTTGGTGGAAGGGAGGCAAATCTTAAACATTTTTAACCCTGTTGACTTTACAAAATCTATATACATTAATACAAGAATCAGCTTAGGTTGAGAGATAGCTTCACTGTATAACTCAAAAGTAATGCAGTGAAGTTACTACGTAGGCGGAGTATCCTATTCAGATTTAAGTTATTTTAATTTAGAAATTACATTAATTTTTTTAAAAAATTATTTTCTGAAACAACGAAATTCGTTCCTAAAGCAGCAGAATTTAAAATTAAAAAAAAAAAAAAAACGATAAAAGTTTTAGATAAGGTTATCTTAGAACGTACGTAGGAACTTTGCAGGGACTGAAACTTCTTGTAATAATTTTCTTCATTTGTTACAACTTAAAATTAAAAATTGGAAATTGATTAGTTGAATGCTATACTGTATATAGATATACAGTATATAGATATGGTTTTGCGGCTTCAAAACTTTAATTTTTGTTAAAAATGAATACTAAAATCAAAATTTACCAATCAATAATAAAGATGCTGTAAATAGTTTCTGTCATAACTTTCTTACATAACTGTACAATTAAAAAGACATTAAAGAAAAAGACATATTATATACATTAATTTTTAAAAATGCAAACTGATATTCTCCATTTCTTTGTCAATTTTTTTTTGCATTGCCATTGTAATTAAGAACTTAGCAACAAAAAAAAATTATCAAAAAAACTTTTTATATGGTGAAGCTGAAAATTCAAATTAATAAATATGAACTCTCTATTGGTTTTAGCGAAAATGGACCAGAATGACCAGAGGGTATTTATTACATTCTGAGCACAGTTGTTTTTTTGTTTTCTTTTTGTTTTAAAAAAAAATCAACTAAATTATTAAAAATCAAATTCTACATTTTGTCTTTCTCGAAAATAAAAACAATACTAGGGAAATAATTTCGAAAAAAATAAAAATATTTTTATAACTCGACAAATTTTTACTGTAGTATATTTCTTATGATATATTTCCCATTTCTTTAAAAATCTATGAATATCAAGAAATAACAATCTTGTAATTAGAGCTTAAATCTATGGCAGCAACTGCCATTTCGATAGCTACTGAACATCTTTAAATCCTAAATTAATAAGATTAAAATATTTTTCACATTAAAAAAAATAAATCATACTTAAAACTCTTTCTCCGAAGGGTCACGGTTTTATTACTTTCACCTTTTGGTGTGGACGTCTTAAATAAGACCTTTTTTTGGAAAATCATTGTGAAAAGACATTTTTCCACCTATCTTGGGATCAAATGTAAAAACTGAATTCTCTCCGCACTTCTCGTTATCGGATTAAATGAAGGTTTTCATTGGAGTGTTAAAACTATGCACCAACTGTATGCTCAATTATGGAATTTGTTAATATCGAAACTGTTTTTACAATGTAACTCAAACCATCTTTGTACGCCTACATACGTACATACTTCAGTAATCCCCCTTTCGTCTTCTCTCGAAGGTTTGGATTTCACTTTATTATCTATGTAGATTAGTATTAATATTTTAGATTAAGTAGTTTGAATTTAGTGATCAAGTTAAAAACCATCCAAAAAATTGAATTTCTTACTACCACTTAATATAAAAAAAGCAAATTTTCATAATTGAAACCAAAGTTATTTTTCTTCTACTGCTTCCATTATGAAGCAATTTCAAAACCTGTAAATGTTTAAGATGAATAAATATATAAATGTACATCAAAAGAACTGCAAGAAGTGTTTTTTAAACATTTTTGGTGTCAGAGTATTAGTTTTAGAAACTTTTTTATAAAACAAAATATCAAACTATGGAACAATATTTAAGTTTAATTTTACAAAATATAAGTCCAAAAATTACAACATAAACTAGATAAACAGTGTCTGGCTTTACTAACATCTGTGAAGTTAATTAACAGTAATAACAATTATCAACATACTGTAATAACATAACAACAATAATGTAGCAATATAATAATGCTAATTTAGTGTGATTAATTACAATATTTTTGTTTGTTATTTTATTTTTTAGCTACTTAAATTTCATCAGATTAAATAATGAAATACTCGTGGATAGTGGATTCTTCAGATTATTCTAGCTAACTTCTTTTTTTTTTCTGTTTCCTGAATAGAGAAATGCATAATTACAACCACATGATTTTTCTTTAAATCACTAATAGGATCTGAATATCTCAAGCCAATTATTTCAGAGTTCTGTAAAAAAAAAAAAAACACCAACCAAATATTGATAAACAATCTCAAAACTAAATCAAAATTAGTTTCCAAGAATCATTATATCAATACTGGAGGCAATTTAAAAAAAAAAAAATCCCATCCCCTTATTGAATATAATAAAGTTAGTGAACGCCACAAGAAATCTTATTATGAATAGGCATAACTACCATGTTTTTTTTTGTTTTGCTTTTTTTCCCCTCTTTATTTTATTCCTCTCATTTCAATTTCCTAGTTCTCTTAATAAAACTGTCTGACTCCAAGCGAAATAAAATATGCCACCGATTTTAATTCGGTTCAAAGGTAGGGGGACGGGTTTGAGGTTCTTCTGATTAAAGTAATGGGGTATCTTTAGGCCGAAATCGAATTATATCCGGAAGGCATTATTAAGAATGAAAAATATCCATATTTTGTTAGGAAAGACAGGCTTTATTTAAGACTTTGAAATATTAAATATTATTAAATAGCATTAACTAATATTTAATATTAGTTAATACAAACCAAACCTCGTAAGCTTACTTATAAATCTTTTCGTGTAAAGTTACTTAGAATTATAAGCTGACTGAATGGAAAAGAAATTTAACTAAGGCCAGTTTCAGAAAAAGATCGGGAGTGACCGCATTGAACCAAGTTACACAGTATCCGTCAACCCGAAACATAGTTCCACCTTTCTGTAAATATCGTTCCGCAAGCAAAAGGCTTCGTATGATGTTAAATTACTTTATGTTTGTACTGATGTATAAGAAAAAGTTTAAGATTATTTTTTTGTGGAAATTTTCAAACTAGTAAAAATCAATCGTGCTGCAGGTTGTTAAGTTGTCGAATTACTTGACATCATGGCTGCCTCCACTAGCTCGCAAGCGAGAATAAAATTAAAATAACAGGATTGAATAAAAAACTAAAGAATGAGAAGGAGAAAGAAAAAACAAAACAGAAAAAGGCATGTAGGAGAATTGATCCAGCGAACCATAGCATGAACGACGGATGCATAGACCATCTCGCCACCACAGAATTGATATTCCTACGCCTGACATCATTTCCGATCTTTTCTCTGAAACTGGCTTTGCCAAGAAAAACTTTACGATAAATACTATTAAATTCTACGGGAATCGATTAACTAACTAAAAAAAAAAAAAATCATTTATTTAAAATTTGTGAATTACACAATTATTATTATGTATGGCGTATTCTTATGATGAATTTTATAAACATTATTACAAATTTATTGAAGATGATTTTCCTGTGTCGAGGAAAAAAATCTTAATACGTATTTTCATTTTATTTAGTAGTGGTTCTAGAATTTGTTTTAAAGATTTTTTTAAATGATTTTTAGAAAACTTTTGCCTTTTTTATATGCATTTTTAACTGAAGGAATCTTTTTGTGGAGTTTCTCACTATTAGTTATTTGGGGAAGCATTTGTTATTGCCTCAATTCCATGTCAAAATAATAAAAAGGCATATACACAAACATACAAAATATAAACATATTTCACTATCGATTAATAAATTTCTGTAATCAAACTCAGCCGATTTATAGGCAGTACTAAACAACTTTTTTTTGATAAAACAAATAAAATAAACTGTTCATTACTAAACAAGACTTGCTAATTAAAAAAAATGGCACTAAAGATTTTATTTTAATCGTTTATTTTCTCTCTCTATTCAAAATAGAGGATTTTATCCGCATCTGCATTATTAAACTTTAATCCTGAAAACAAATCATAAAGATTGCAACATCTTAATAGAGCCAATTTTACCCTAAAATACAGAACTGATAAGAAGAAGAAAAACCACATTTAAACCAAAAGTGTTCTTTTTTAATTGTAATTTCAATGCAAAGAAGTTGTCGAATTCATCGACTCAAGGCCTTAAACCTACATGAGAAAAACTTATTTTCATACTATTTATAAATGATTACAATAAAGTAAAATAATTATAAAAGACAATAATAAAAATAAATATTCAAGAAAAAGCTCCTGTTGTGATTCTGTTGTTAAAATTGTCAATATTTTATCTTTTTTAAGATGGAATAATAATATGACAAAATCCCGCCTTCCGTGTAACTTTGTTCCACTGATTTTATATTTTGCGGAATTTTTAACTTGTCTTCGAAAGCACGAAGAAAGTGTGAAGTGAATTGCCAAAGTTGGGACAGCGTTGAATCAGAAGTAGTAGATGGGTCGTTTCAGCATTAGGGTTGATTACAGGAGTAAAGAGCTTAATCTTCTTTCCTTGAGTCCTTTTTATTAGATTTATATATATAGTGTATACAGCCGGACAATGATGTGGAATTTGAAAAACGCCAATACAAAGGCCATATCACTGTTTCTGTTATAGGCCTATAAGGAATGTAGTGTACACATAACAGGCTTTAGCCGTGTTGACAAGCAAAACACTAGTAATACGCTTATTTACTTTGTTTACTTACTTACTATAAGCTGTTGAAATGTAACAAAAATCTATGGCATTACGTATTTGAACAACTGTAAACAAACAAACTTCTTTTTTCATTCCTAATCACAGATTAATGGGGGGAAAAATCAAACAACCTGTAGGAAAATGTTTGGAAATCGGAACGATCTTTAACAAAAAATATGCTTCCGTTATATAATATATTTTTTTGCCTCTATTCTTTAAGGAAAAATATTCCTTTCAAAAGTTGCCAACTTACAAAAACACAAAGTTTAGATATTAACCTCATTTCATTGCTCCACTTCATCGTTTTCCTACGGATTTTATTAAAGGAACAGACATTCACCTACTGTTATTTCTACTGATATTGTTAATGTTTGATATACAGAAAGTTTTTAGTGTCAGAGAAAACAATGGTTCTCAAGTGCATTGAATACACATTAAGAAAAAAAATGACCTTAACTCTAATGATCTTAACCGTTTTAAAGCATTAGAATATACAATAAACAAAAAAACAAAAAACAAAACAAAACGAGAATAAACGGAAAACTATTATTTGAATTTCTCGCTTTTGACAGCGTTACACTTTAAGTTCTTGTTTTTCTGTACTTAAGATTGCAATGGCTGCAGAGCTCTGCGAAAGACTATCATTGTAATAAATGCGAAAGGATGATTATCTGTACGCTGATCTTCTTATTATTAGGTAATACTTTTTCTTATTAACCTTCGGAAGATATTCGGAATCATATTAGATTGATAAGTAAATAAGAATTACATTGTCAAAAGAAATAAGAAACATGTAGTCAACGACAATTCATTCGTCACTCAATGTATTAAACAGAAAAAGCATTATTTTTGGGAATAATAAAAAAAACTAACTCAACGTTAAAGTAATTAATTCAAGTCATCTCCTAAACAGTGCGAACATCAATCAGAAATGACACGTAATTTCGCACTTAACTTGTATTTATTATTTTTAATTTCTTTCTTTTTAATAATGTGTTTAAAAAATTAAGTGCAGAAAAAAAATCACTTAATTACTCAATAATTATTTTCTATTCACACGAGAACGAAGTCTCGTTTTCTTTTCAACTATTCTAATAATAACAAAACGAAATTAATATTTTGACAAACGAATACTCCGATGTTTCATTGGTTTCATGTGTAAAGAGGTCAAGAACCCGATGGCGCCTTGTCATAACCTTGTACATCAATTTCATTTGTCATCTGTAATGTTATCAGTTTGTAATTGCGTGACAGTCTATCAATTGGGCGGATGGTCGGTTCCACTGCGAAACTTTACCCGTTTAAAGTGAGTTTGACACGACAGGAAATCTCTTACGGAGGTGGACATGGTACCACTTTATTCAGCTATTAATACCAAATACTAAAATAACATTAAAAACCAATCAGCTATTAAAAAAAGTAGCTAATCAATTGTCTTTACATTTTAATTTGATATGTGTAGTATTGTACAAATAGCAAGACTATATAAGGTAAGGGAACCAGTTGTGGATCAGGAACCAATTGCGGATCAAGTCGCTTACCATCTTAATTATCACACTTATCAACAGATGGCTCAGATATATAGAATCCCGATCCCTTCATGAGCTTCGTTTTGGTATTATAGTTTGTTTGGAGTTTCAAGTGGAGCCATCCTGTGAATTTGTTAAATAATTTGCCAGAATTTCAAAAGAAAATTAAGGTGAGTTAGTCTGAAAGTTATTTGTAGTTATTCTAGAATGGATATACGTTAGAATTAATGGATGTATGATAGTACAAGGTTTAATATAACCGGGGAAAAATAAAACATAGTGTTTTCTGCCTTTGGCCATGTTTGCGGGAAATTCTGCAGCCTTTTGTTCTGGCGGAAATTCAGCGATTCGTCCAATTGGGGATCAAGCGTCACAATACAAATGAAGACTGTGAAAATGCAGTACATATTTTTTTATCGAACTGAGGTAATACAATGTCAATTATAAGAGCTTAATAAAGGAATAAATGCAAAAATGAAAATTATTTAGCTATTTCTCGTGGTGAAAACCAAGTTTATGCTTAGGCCGATCCACAACTGGTGCCTTTACCTTATTTAGATACTTCTCAATGGAAAAATCAACGATGAAATAACTGTTTGTGAAATATGTGTATTTTTTATGAAATGAAATAAGAATATATGATATTCAGGATGGAAGATGAATTAAGAAAGATTTTTAAAAGCAAGATTATATTAAGATTGCATAGGGTTCTACAATCAATAGAAATACAGAAATTTACCTTACAGTTTCAGTACTACACCTCAGAGGAAGGGTAACAAAAGATTTCTTTTAATATTCACTTGCAAGATAGATTTTTATTTGAAAGGTTTATCTAAAACAAACAAATAAACAAGCTTTGGAAATAAGTATTTCTAGCTTTACAAATATATAATACTGATTGCTCTTGTTCGTCTCAAATATCTGGGAACCATTGTTAGGTGACATAAATAATGACATTTATGTATTTTTTTTTCTGTGATATCACCGTTACAATGAATTTCAATTGGAATTGATTGTTATTATAGCGACCTAATAGACAGAAGGCATAAGGAATTCAATGTCACTATTTCCATATAACAGTAGGTCACAGAAATCTGAGAAAGGCTTGTAAGTTTAGGCTTTGTATAAATTTGTATTTTCAGAATGATAAATTAAAATTACTGTCTGTATTTAAATTTAGAGTGTGACTGTATCAATATCCAGAAAGTACAATTGTTTATTTGTTAATTATTTGAGTCATTGGAAAATGTATGACTAACTGTACGTTCAAGTCATGTACAAGAACATGTCTACGAAATAATATAAGCAGAAAAAAAAACATTACAATATTGTATATCTTAAGAGACTGTAAATCAGAAGAATTACCTATTTTATATTTTCCTAAAAGATATGGAAGGTTACGGAGAAAAAAGCTAAAAACAGAAGAATACAGGCAATCGAAAGCAAATCCTTGCGATATTTTTTTGGTTAATGGTAAAGAATAGTAGTCGGAAGAAATATGGAGTGTTTACAGAAAAACAGTGGAAATTTAAACTGTAAAAAGGGAAATAGTTTGGACATCTGTATACGTTTGGGGGGAGGGGGGAATCATGATCGATTACCAAAAAAAAAAAAGACACTAGAAGGTCGAGAGAAAGATGAAGAAAACAAGCCAATGAAGAACAGAGCCAAGA
This sequence comes from Thereuonema tuberculata, assembly GCA_023159025.1. Taxonomy (NCBI): domain Eukaryota; kingdom Metazoa; phylum Arthropoda; class Chilopoda; order Scutigeromorpha; family Scutigeridae; genus Thereuonema; species Thereuonema tuberculata. The sequence continues at coordinate 50,560,610 of JAFIDM010000001.1, read as the reverse complement.
AATGAAACAGATGCTAACCAGAGAAAAGAAAAGGACGAACAGAAATTGACGGAGGAGGAAAATTATTCATTAACCAACTGCAATTCTCGCTCACGACCAGTCTTGAGGATTGAAACAAATTCAGCTAAGTGGATACAAAACAATATTTTTTTTTTAATTCAGAGTATTTACTGGTGTCAAACATAAAATTTAGGTAATATATATTTACATACAAAAAAAATTCTATCAGGAGTTTCACTGTTAATATAAATTATTTTAAATAAATGACAGTTCTTAAAGAAGGCCAACCCGTCTTTGAAGTTTTAAAGTAAAAATAAAAATAAAGATACCTATTATTTTCGGCATCTTTATGTTTATTTTTCAAATTTACTTTTTTAGGCATAAAATTAAAAAAGAAAATGTATTGTTTGACACCTTTAATCCAGATTTTAATGGATCGTTGTCAGGTAAATAACAATCACATTGACGTATGTATGTTGTCCTTATGTTAGATCATCGTAACAATGATTATTTATAATTAAAAATTATTACAGAGATAATAGAAAAATTAGCGTGCGTAAAACAATTAGTAAGATATAAAGAGAAATAAAAGCACACACAAATAAAAATCACGGAGTTGCTTTAGCAATTTTTGATATCGGAAATCCAAGACAGATTGTTTCAGGTTAATTAACCATCCTCAGTTAGATTTACCCCAGTAATTGGAGCTCAATGAAACCAAAGAAACAAACAAAAGTCAAGTTAAGAAAACAACGGCCCTTCGTATAAAAAATATTAACAAGGAAATTAAAAATAAAAAAGGACAACGTGTTAAATCCAACTGAGGATAATTAAAAAAACTCGAAACAGTCTGTCTTGGATTTCCGGTATCAAAAATTCCAAAAGCAGCTCAGTGACTTTTATTTGTGAGTGTTTTTAATCCTTTTTATATCTTATTATAGGGATCTAAAAAAAAAGAAAAAAAAAAAGCATACATCAGTGGCTTTGTTAGCCGCAAAACAGATCCGTAAAATGTTAGACGTATTAAAATAAAAATAGATTTATGTTAAAATATTTACACATCCGAATTAATAACAATTTTATTAATTTATTTATATTTTTTTTTACTGGTGAGCAAATTAATTACTCTGTTCTTTCCCTACTCAAACGCTTTGTTTTCTTCTCCATTCAAAAACTTAAAATTTTTTATTTGTTATTTGTAAAGGTTTGTTAAAATACTAGCAATAACGACAGTTTTTTTTCTGCAAAGCAACAGAGTATGGCAGGAAAGCTATTCAACAACTCGCAGTGAAGTACTCCATCTTGACTCTGGCTTACATCCTTGAATAGTCTGTATTTCTAAAATCAGTTGACAGCGTGAGTTTCATTCGTAATAAACGATTTAAAGCTTTAATTTTAAATATTATTATTGCAAGTAAGATTTTATAATGTGGGCCCGGTAGCGGAGTGGGTAAGGGCGCTTGGCTGCGGGTTGGAGGTGTCGGGTTCGATTCCCGGCCTCGGTGGAGGACGGGAATTTTTCCACGCTTCTTTCTCCTCCAAACGGGCCCTAGGGTCTACCCAGCCCTCTAAAGAATGGGTACCGGGTTTCTTTCGCGGGAGTTAAAGGCGGGCGAGCGACGGGCCGACCTCCCGTCCTCAACTTTGTCCCGTAAGTTCTGAACACTGGAGCCTACCCTCCAGCTGCATTGCACGGTCCTCTGGCCCTGATCGCAACTTTAACTTTAAGATTTTATAATGGAGCCAGAAAAAAAATCGTATGCTTGTGTGTGGACGAAATGAATGTAAATATGATAATATAAAGTAGTGAAAAGCGTTGAAAGAAAAAAGAAGAATTATGTAAGAAATTCATCTAAAATCCCAAGGAACAATCTCCTGAAGACATTAAGCAGAATTATAGTAAAAATTAGTATTTGCTCTTTACTCATTCACTTCTCTTTCACATTTAATCCACCTTTTTGGTTCCTATGACCTGTACTCATCATTTTTTGCTTTCTATTGTAAGCATCAAGAAGCTTCAATAATAGTTACATTTCAGTCTTTATTATATTTTATTTTCTTGTCCTGAACGGTATTCATTTCACTGTTAGTATATTTCTTATGATTCTGTTTTTTCTTATCCTCTGTTAATGTATTTAAATATATATTATTTATTTACATTCAATATTATTTTTCTATTCAAAGTCAGTGGTTTTTGTAGAAAATAGTTGAATAGTCAAGCCAGGGAAATTCAGCAAATTCATTATTTAGAGAAATTTAAGGAAGATGTTTTAACGGAGAGGACAGAACAATGATGACGTTAATAACACAAGTAATAATAAGCTAAATGCTGAACGAGGGGTAATGAGGGAATTTTGCTGGGTTGTTGAAAGTAGGGAAAGATGGCGATGGTGGATTAAAGAAAAGTGATAATAAAACATCGAGATACATATGGAATGAATAATATACAATGGTGCATAAATATATAAGATATGATCCATTGAAGATATCTATTAAATAACCAGTAATGATAATAGAAATACGACATTCCTGCGTGATCAAGAAATTCCAATTGAAGAAGAATTCTAAAATGGCGAAATGAAATAGACGTGTGGAATGGATATGACTAAATTGTAAGGCCACTGATCTAGTTGCCGTAACGATTCATCCTTTACATCGAGAAGAAAGGTAAACCGGATGTTCTTAAACGTTTGGATGTGACTCAACAGTTCTAGAACTTTTGCTGTTTGGAACGTTATATTCTAATTACCGGTAAATAAGTAAATATCGTTAAAAAATATATTTGTTGTTGTTAACTTAAAACTGAAACGACTGTTCAATTACTCCTGGAATGCGACATCACAGTTGAATGAATAATTAAAATACTTTTTTTTTTTAAAATTGGGCGCAGTTTTATATTTGTAATTCAGAAAAAAAAGGCTGGAAATACTAAAATATTGTATTAAAACATTAATGTGCAGTAAATTACTTGAATAATCTTAGTAAAACCTTCCATTGATCAAGAACAGATGGCGCTCACAAAGCAAGATTAAAATAATGAAATTGGCTAATTTTACTCCCAAAAATTCTTCTTTCGTGGCGCAATCCATCGAGGATTTTAATTTTCTTTATACTAAACATTCATTCTCTTTTAATATTTTATAGATTTTGTTGTAATATTGAAAGTATTTTTTTTTTAATTTCTGAACAAAAGAAATTATACGCTAAGCTTTCTTTTGATATGTTTTCGATTCTATACTAATGAAAATACTATACAATAGCTGATCCTCATTGATTCCTGTCTCCCATCGATTGATTTGGTTGAGTCTTAAAAGTTTAGCGAAATTGATTTTCTCTTTTCCCATTGAAACACAATGCTTTTCATAAAGGATACGGTATAAAATGTCTCTGGGTATCTTGATTAAAAGAGAGGGTGGGTGGGTGGGTGGGATAAAAAAAAAAGGAAACAAATCCGAAAAATTATCCTTAAAAATCCCTTTGCTCTATTGATCAATCTCGTCTCTTCAATCTCTGAAAAGAAAAACCCCTTGCTTTCTCAAAACCGCGCACAGATCGGAATTTGTAGGTGGGTAATCAATATGCTGAATTCGCCGCCCATCAAGGCTCTATTTTGCTGCCAAAGAATAGAGGAAAAGACGCCGCCGGCCACTGGGCGTAAAGGACTCGAAAATTCAATCCCCGCTTTAAAAAGAAGGAATTCGATGGCTCGGCCATTCCGCTGAAGCTTTCGGCCTGAAGTGAATGAGAATAGGGCTCAAATCTCATCGTGATATAATAGTCGAGATCGATGCTGCAAAGGTGGTGGTGGTGGGGGTGGTATGAGAGGAGATCGCTTCCGTCCCAAACTCAACACTCTCTCCCTTCCCTCAAATAGTAACGCTAACAAAATACTTTGTCAGCAAATTCTTTTTTTCGTGTTGCAACCTCCATTTCATGACTCAAACCACAAAATTACTTGCAACTATCTGTACCTATTATTTTTCTTTCCTTCGTAAACTGTATCTCTTTTCCATTTTTTCTTCCAATTTCAATACGTAAGTATTTTGTATGAATTTATTCTTTAGTATTATCAGTACTTGTAAGTTTTCGTTAAATAAAACGTCGTCCCTAAATGTTGATAAGGAAATTATCATTAATAACTTACTAAATTCATAAAAATACATCTTAATAAATATTAGCTTAGTAACTTAATCTGTTACATTATTTTGCCTCTAACATACAGTATTAAATTTCTCTTTATTTATTTTGGATTGTTTAAGATTTTTTTTTTTAAATCAAGATTATCAGTTTGTTTTCAATTCTGAAATACTGAAATCTAATGATATAGCCTATTTCCTTTTTTCCACTTAATCACAAGCTGTCCAATGATTGACTTTACATTTAATCACAATTAGTTGTAACAGTTCTTCCAGTTTTAAAATACCTTTCACCTTTTGCACATTACTACACCTGCATCAATAAAAGGTAAATACAATATAATTGTACAAATCAAATAAACGTAATAACAACACTGGCTTCAACTAGAAGTATCTAAATATGTGGTATATATGTGTGTGTGTGTGTGTGTGTGTGTGTATGTGTATGTGTGTGTGTGTATTTTCTGTATTTCTTACTGTAGAGACTCATTGCCGAATTTTTATTACAAAGATATCAACAGCCAAGTGTAATTTTTGCTTTAGATAAATTGAAATTTCGATTTTGAACCAAAACTGATGGAAGCACAGATATCGTTTTATCTTGCGAAAATACAAAACAATAGTGCAAAATTCCTTCCACACATTGCATCTTCAAGTAAGTTACTTATTCGTTCGTTAAAACAAACAAAATTGTTAGAGGAAATTTACAATTGTATCATCTAGGGAGATCCAACTAAAATTAAATTATTGCTCTAATACTTAAACGTGTGAAATACAATTGCTAATACAATGTCGATTTTTTGTGAAATTACATAGGAGTCTTATGTCCAGTTTGATTCGGAGTAATAACTACATTTGATACTAATTTAGAATCTCTCAAGTTTTTTTTAGATTGATTATAAGATTTCAGACGACTGTACAGACCATTTAGTCCATTTTCAATTTGACTTGATTATTTTTCATTCGTTTGATTATTTAGAAAAAGAAAATACTAGCTGTCCCACCAGCTGGATTTAAATTTTTTACTTTGAAATAATTATAATGCTAGTATCTAAGAAAAAATGTATTCTTCAAGCATTCATTGTAAACATTACTTTTTACGAATCAAGTGTCAATAGACGACGCTGGGAGAAGAAAATAGTGCATAAAAAATTGTTTTAAATACATTTAAATATATAATGACATACTTAAACTTATTTAAGTAATACATATATAAAACCTATCTAGTTGCTTTGATGAAACGTTCAATATCACCGAATAACGAGACTGGGATTATATTTGTTAACCCTGATGCATACGTGGGGGTGTGTGTATAGGGTATTCAGCACATTAAGATAGTGTTTTATTTTTAACATACGGTGATAAGTATCGGTCGATATCTCCTCAATTTATTTATCAGTTGTACTTCTTTAACAAGATAAACCTCTCCAATTCTGATGTCCTAGATGGTTTTCCAATGGACCTAGTAGGGTTACCATTGACCGTTGCCAAATAGTCCAATATGTTCCTCTACTATCCTGTTGATCGATTCTAGGCATATCCTTCGCCCAACCGGTCAATCTCTCCAGGATTTTCCGACTTGTCTCGTATTTAATTCTGCATTGATTCTACCGGATCCCTTCTCTTTAGTTTCTATCACCAATTCTACATTGTTTGCTGTGCGAGATGGATCTTGTTCATTAATTGACTCATTCGAACAGCTGTTTCGAAATCTGTAAGGAAAAAAAAAAAGAGAAAAAGATAACGTTATTGTTGTTTATTGCTAAATTGTTTGTAAAAAAGATGCTAATGTGAGACATACTATTATTTGTACATTGTTAAATTTAAATTTGACTGTGTAGATTAACGAATTCTAGAGAGGAAGAGGAAAAGTTTTTTTCCTGTCCTAACTAACCTGAAGAAGTTTTCTGTTTAAGGAAAAGAAATTCGTATTAAAGAAGATATTAAATGAAGTAGTGTCGTCTGGATGTCTATGTAAAAATATATTATTAAGAATATTACAGGAGTTTTGAAGTAAGATAACATTAAGTCTATCTCTATTGTACTTGACTATATCTTAAAGTATTTTATCTCTTTCCTTCTAAGATCTACTTTATTTGAAGTTTTACTCATGGTCAAAGGTAATTATTGCCGTAATATATAATTCTGGATATAATAATGTTGCGTTTTCTCGTTTATCATGTACAGGGACAGAAAGCTAGAAGAAACACTCGAGAATATGTCCTTGAGGATTATAATTACATCCAGTGACAGTAGGGAAGATTAGTGGTGTGGGGGAGGTTAGTGAACTTTCGCTCCATAAATATTCTTATTTTCATTTCATTTATTTTGTTAAGTATTTATATGCGAAACTAATACAAAGGAATTTTCTAAAAGCCATAATTTTTAAAAACTTAAAATAAAATGAAAAACATAAATGGGCTAAATAGATTTAGGAAAAACAAATTATAGCCACCCCTCACCCCCAAATCAAATTGTACATCTGTTCCACTCTTTCAGATGTCTTAACAAAAGAGAAATCTCATTTTAAATAAAAATATGTAGACTGCAATTTATCTTGGTTGTGTTTTTTTTTGCAGCAATCGAAGTTGTCTTTATTTCAATAATGGTATTACAACCTTTTAGAAGTAGAATACTTTGCTACAAACTAGCAATTGTCTGAGCAGTAAAACCTACGAACAACGTTTATTAGAATCAGAAAAAGAAGCACTTCTATTTTCTCGGAGGACAATCTGTTCGGAGTGGACATAGCGTGCATCGAGTGCACACTTTGTGATCTATTCAATCCCTGCTTCGCCTGCTCTTGATCTCTTCTGGGCCTCGCCACAGATTACAGTCTCAGCCCATTAGCTGGGATTGGGTGCCTTCGAACAGGGCTGCGCTACGCTAAGCCTTATTTGCTGCCGGCTTCCAACTCCGGATGTGATGCCATTGGGGGGATGATAAGGTTCGGCAGGGGGCAGATGTCGCTCCGGGATGCGATGGTCAGTCTCAACTCAGGCGTGAATTGGAGCGAAGAAAGCGCTTGGGGAATGACTTTTTCCCTTCAGATTCCCCGCGTATAACAATCGATTGGACATCGTGACCAAGTGGAAATTTCGCTGCGAAATCAAAATATAGCCCGTTAACTTTCGGATTGATAATTTAAAATACTATTTTAGCCAGATATTATAAAAACATTAAAAGCCTGGTTTTCTTCTTTTATTCACTAGGAAATTTGAAGAAGACTTCAAATTCTATATGCCTTTATCAAGCCTCACTAACAAAAAGGGGAACATTAATTCAAATATGGAAACATCGATGTAAGAATAAAGCAATGATTCTGTCTAAGCCAATCTGACATTTAAAAATATTTTAGATTTCTGCCAAAAATATAAGAACGACTTTTTACTTTCTCATATTGTCTAATTATTAATATCTCCAATTTTCTCTCTTGTTCGTGTTTTTGAGTTTCTTGTAACAGAATAAATATGTTCACTATATTTATTCTTCAATTTTTCTAATTATTTAGATTTTTACTCGGAACTTAATTACAGCATTCAATTTTTTGTTTCGTTTGAGTAATTCAGTTCTTAGACTGGTTAACATTCTATGAAATTCGCGAGAATTCCCATAGAATCATCTGCGGAAAGATACTGAGGTGGGTTCCCGTTGCCTTCCACAGGAAGTCATTATGGAATGGCTTCAGAGCGAAGAGAAAGTGAAGAGGAGGCTGACAAACAAACTGGAAAGGAAACAACCAAGCCGCGACCGGGAATCGAACCCAGGTTCCGACGCATTTGCCTCGTGAGAGGCCGCTGCCTTGAGCACGAGACCATGCGGAACGGCAGCATTTTATTAAAGGACCTATATTTCTTTCCAATTGTAAAACTTAGACATTGAACATAATTTATGATTATTTTGAATTCTTTCAGTCCACGAAAGAAAATAGCAGGTGAACAATTCACAACCATTTTATCGCTAAGAACGTGTGCGATAAACACATTCCTAGCACAAAGATAAAAAATCAACTTTAGTAAATATATCTTCTGCTTAATCTGTGAGAAAAAAAATACCTTATGATGTCACTGATGTTGCCTAACATAATCCATAACATTAAAAAAAATTAAATACTTTAAAAAAATGGATCCATACGTAATTTTTTTATAGTTTTTTAATTTATTTTTACTTCTTCTTTTTATTTATTTATCTTTTTTTTTTTTTTTTTGCAAAGTTAAACTGTCTCCTGCAAAAACTGAATGCTAAGTAACAAGAAATTAATCCATCCGTTGGCAAGTTATTAAATTTTTTTATTTATTTATTATTTTTATTTGTTTTAGTTTTACTTAACTATAAAATAGGCTAATAATGGAAACTGTATCAAAAAGGTTTCACATTTAAATATTTTAAAATTAATTGCAGCAATAGTCAAGTTAAAAGGTTATTTTGACATTTCTACTTTAAATCTGAGATTAGAAATATGAGATATCTTATAGAAATTTGCTTGAAACTTTTCACAAAAAAACATTATTCCTCAGCAGTCGTCTACTGGAAAAAAAGACTTCAAATGTAGCAGCAAAAGCTTAAGAGACATTAGCTCTAAAATTTACCCAGAATAATTTGCTTCAGTCTTAAGTTTTGAGTCTAATTAAGATTATTTTTTAGGCTAATAATCTAAATAAATAACTAATGGTTTTCAAAGTTCGGCATTAATTTAAATTTTAAATACGTACTGTACAAACTTAAATATTTCAATTATAAATTAATTTTTTATACTCGTAAATGTCCCTACTTAGGCGAAACCCTTTTTAGCATGATTTTTCATTTGCTATAAATGTTCTTTAACCTACACTTGTGAGGTGTTGGCCTTAAAATATTTTTATTAAATTCTCTGTGCACACGTTAAAATTATTTTAATACAAACTCTTTGTTCACAAAAAGTTCATTTAATTCCGCAATAAAAATACGGAATAACAATTCTAGAATAAGGCTCACTAACATGTGTTTATAAACTTTATTGACAAACAACCTTAACGCGGAAGTTCATTAATACTCGGAATCACAATTTTTATTTGAAAAATTCATATCCAGAAGCTTACATATTGATATTGATTTCAGGATCGTCATGGTTACGCCCATAACATGTCTAAAGTCAATAATATTCAGATTCAAATAAATCAGAAATAGTAACTTTTTGTCTTATGTTACAAAATCCTCTATCTATTATTTCAAAGCATCAATAAAAACATGACCAAAAAAAATAAATAAAAAAGATATTGTTTTTAATGACAAATATTTGTATTTTTATTGTCTTGTTTTTATTCTGTATTTTTTTTTTGTCTTTTAGTTGAGAAGATACCACACCGATAGGCCTACAAATACAATGTAATCAAATACAGTAAATAATCACTGACCTACAGATGATGTATGAAAAACCTCAAAGCCTGAAGATATCTCTATTTTCCAGTCATTTCTTTAATATTTATTTTAAGTATGTTTATTTTAAGTACATTTCTATGTATTCTAATGCAAATAATCATGATATTTTTCAGTTTTAGAATCTACAAAAAAATCAATACAGAACAACATTCTTTTAACTCTGATGGCGGAGATGATGTTCGGTTGAAGGCTATTTTGTCTATTTGATCTGTGCTTCATGACCGGAGGCTGAGATTACGATATTGAGGCAGATGAAAGGCGTTCCCCGTAAAGGCTTCCATAATAACCTACTGCCAAAGATGAAATGGCGTATGGAGCATCCTCTCCACGATTGCTTCAAGTTGGTCGCTATTAAAAGAAAATAAAGAAAGGCGACTTCTATCAAGTTGAAAGCTGTGATTTCGGTTTGCTAATAACACTAATGAAAAATTAGAAGGCCTTCTGTTTTGTTTACGTTGTTTTAGGCCTACTATTAAATGAAAGAAAACAGGCAGACTTTTTTTTTAGTGTATTAATTTATTTGCTTAAACTGTTTGCGTCCAAGATTAACGAACAATAAATAGTATTAGTTTAGTAAATAATTCTTGTTAGAAATAAATTATAAAATTAACTAAGAACGAAAAGCTTTAAACATTTCTTGAAACAACGGGGAGTTTTGAGGAGAAGTTGACTTTAAAGATAATGTAAAAACAACAGAAAAAAAAGAAAATCTCAGTATTATAAAACAGGATATTTAAACACGATATTTAAAAAAAATCATAAGTTTTCAGATTATGTTATGTATTGTAATATTTACAATCATTAATAATAATATTCCGTCTACAAGTAGGTGACTGATCAGATTTCTGGTCACCGAATTTCAACAAAAGCCGGTTCAGTGTTCGATTGTCTATTATTATTATTTCACATTCAAAGGTACAGTGACTATTATACTTCAGACATTGACCCTTTGGTGTCTTGAAACGCAATAAGTTCCGAACTTCTAAATAGCATGGACTAATATGATTAAAAACAAAAAAAAATGTTATCAGCATTGTTATTAGGCAAACAGCACCAATGTAAATCACTCAATACAACAATATTTTTTTTTAGGTTTTTTTCTCATTCATTGACAGCCTGATCTTTGTTGCAAGTCTCTGAACTACTGCAAAGAAATTATTGCCACTACTGAGACCGGCCTTTGAAATACGTACTTCAGTACGTATCAGTTAAGATCAGTAGTAATACCGTATTTTACAAAGCCATTCTATAGATAATATTAATACGATCTTCATTTAACTTAGGATAACTTGTGTTGGCATACAGCATGACAGTGCACATTTCATATATGCTGTTTAGTTATCTACAAATCCTTATATTGGTAAGATAATAACAGATAAATATAATTAATGATGATTAAATAAAGTTGTATCATCAGTTAAAATAAAGTTAGTTCTTAAAGTTAATAAAAGGTTCTTAAGTATTTTTTAATTCTAATTAAATTTAGAGTTATTGTTGTTGTTATAGTTTTTTGTTTAAAAAGACAAGAAATAAATTATTTCTCCTGTCTTTTTCTTTTCTGTGTAAGGGCTTTCTATCTTTAATAAATGATAGACATATTGAAATTCATCCATTTTGAAGAAAAGGCTTTCAAAACGACTGCATTAAAAAGGTTTCACGATATTAATGCAATGGTGGTAGAAAAATACAAGCTGCGCGCTTCAAAAGAGAAAAAATTCCCAGTCAGAACTATTTTTGCATTTGAATTTCTCAGGTATCGAAGTGTGAATGAGAACGTTGGCTTCGTGTCGGTCAACAGAAAAGGAGAAGACTTTCACACCGACAGGTAGCTGCGAATTGCTTTTCATCTTCGTCCAAAAGGAGCATAGATTAGAGAGCGGCTTCAAGAACCTCCTCCTTTCATATCTGAGCTCTTTGAAGCTTCAATCGCACACTAGCACTGGAGGGATGGGGGGAATGGGAAGCAAAGCTCATTTCGTTCGTGGCTCTTTCTCTCTCCCTTTTCTTTTCTTTCGCGCTTGTTCCTGCCTGATTTCTGCACTCCTCGTGCCTCGCATCGGATCCGCCACGGTCCTCAGTGAATGAATCGCCGGCCGTGACAATGGGCGTAGCGGCCGGGCAGATGAGATCGCAGCGCCGGGGCCAAAGAGAGGGGGTTTCGATAGGTATAATGGAATCGGTAAAGATCAGGACGAAAGCGGAAGGTACAAGACAAGAAGAGAATCCCGGAGGGGGAACCGGATAAAAAGTCCGGATTCCGTTCTGTGGTGATGGGCTTCTCGCAAACGAATCACTAAAAATTCTCACAATAAACTACTGAACAAATAATATCTATTATCTGTTACAACATGATAATATTATGTAAATTTTAAAATATGAACTAACGTAGCAAAATGTTTTCAGACATCAAAAGCTATGGTTTCTTTAGAATAGATAGCGTTTTCAGTTTTAGGGCCACTAAAATTACATATTATGATAGCTATACAACAGTTTTTGTAACATTAGTAATAAAGCAGTCAATCCAACATTCAACGATATTCGAACTTGCTGCATTGGAGACCTTCTATCCAAATCCTTCACCTGAAGAAAGAAAGCAAATATTTTTTCCTTTTAAACTGCAACAGGACATTCAAAATAGGATTAAAAGAAAGAAATAATTTTAACCTCGGATTATCTTTGGTTCACGATAATTAATTTCCGAAAATTCATATTCGAATCTTACACTAAAAACAAAATTTTCTTGATTGAAAGAACAACTTCCACAGTGATACTCCTGTGTCCTGCAAGGAAGGGACAAACCTTCATAGACGATATTGCTACACAAGACATCAAGAACCCGAAAGACCTTGAAAACTGACAGAATTATGCCTTTTTCTATTTCTTTCTTTGAAAATAATAACCCTAACATAGTCAGCATAGTAACCAATATACTGAACATTTAACTGTCTACATCAAACCATGGATGGACGAGATTAAAGGTAATATTCTCAAACCAACTACATACTATAGATAGGATACTGTTAAGTTAGTGGACTAAGATCACTCTAATTAGACTAAGACTAATTCTGAGTAAACTTTCAGAAAGAAAATTAAAGTAGGGAAAAAAATTCTATCACTCCCGCCTAAAAAAAAAAAAAACAAAAAAAACAACAAAAAAACAAACAAACAAACAAAAAAAAACAACGACGTAAATCTAACCCTTACAATGTTTGAAAGATCTGTCTTCCTCTCCACTGAAGACTAAGTCATCGGATTTATCACAGATTATATAATGCAGCAGAATACTTTACTTTCCGTCAAATTGTAGTAGATTTGAATTAAAAATTAACTATGACTTGGATAACTAATTTTAATATTAATTATAGAGGAAAAGTAAGTAATTAAATAAAGAAGCCCCAAGGATAACTTTGTGGTGTAATTTATTTAAAATCCATTAGTAGTATTTTTTTTTAAAGCGTTTAGGTTAAATATCGCTTTGTCAATGAACTAAATACGGGCAATTAAATCAAAAGTGATAGAAAATCTCTACCGTCGTACTGACTACATTGTTCCGATATTGTCAGTAAAAGGAGGACTTTATCGTTTTGAAAACAGCAATTGTATGCAGTATCTAAAGACTATTCCTGCTTATCTGACATGTATATTCTTAATGCAGCTATTGATGCATTGTAAATATATCTTCATAATAAAATACAGGTAAGTTTTCATTACATTTTATGTACTAATTGGTTAAGAAAAAAAAGTTATTTTTACGAGTAGAAAATAAAATGGCACCTCCCAAACTACGTAAAACACACACACACACACACACACACACACATTAAAGTACGTAACAAAAAATAAAAAAATAAATTTCTAGGAGGTCACCTAATAAATAGTTGGTCTCACACCTTGTTATTTATATTTTATTTGTTTGTATTTTGAACATTATTTGGATTCTTAGTAAAAAAAAATGGAGAGAAGTGACATTCAATTAATATCTGGAAATCAGTGAAGCATCCATACAAAGGACAGAAAATTCTAGAACGACGCAGCAGACTTTGTACAGCAATGAATGGTAAACGTTTCATGAGAGATGGTGATGATCATCACCATCTCTTCCCTTCGTTTCAAAGCTAATGAATGCGACTTAAAAGCAACAATAAATATAAATATTTTTTCCATATTGCCTATCATCATTTAAGAAGAAACGCGGACGAGGGAAGATGGAAGGTTTGGTTCGGTGGCGCCATTGTTCTCCATCGCTTTTGATGTTCTCAACTTTGATGTGGAAAACGGATACTCGTCTTCTATCGATAAAAATTTCCATTTTGTCCTCGTTTACATTGTGAAGCATCTCGTTCAGATAAGCAAGAGTAACGTCTCGAGATGCAATCAGGAAAATTATAAAGGCAAGCGATTCATATTGGAAAAGAATCAAAGAAAAAAAATAGATAAAGCATTTTATAACAGCCTTTCTATCACTCCCATTGCATTTCAGTTAATGTCAAAGAATTAAGAAAAAGTGATGTTAAGGTATCTGTAAAAATTGAAGTTAGCCTAATGCTAAATGTTTATTTTATATACGTATATATTTGAAACCAGAATTCTAAGTAATTTCATATTCTACGAAAATGACAGTTTGTTTTCTGTTGTTTTATGTAGATAAAACATAAATATACTAATTTTGAAAATAATACATTAAAAGTTAGAGAACAAGAATTTAAATTCAAGAATACGCTTTGAAAAAGTGTTTTGAATATGTTATGTTTGTTTATATATATATATATAAATCCAAAACACAAAACTTGAAGCTGGTGGTCTTGATTTCAAATCACAAATCACTGTCAAATTTCAAATCACAAATCACTGTGATGGCCAAATATATATCTGATGGCCAAACTCAAATGTGGTCGAATTCGAGTTTAGCAATGCAAAGATTTCAATTAATCATTTGCAATTTAGAAATTTAGAGCATAAAGAATATAAGAATATGAAGTGAATGTAATTAGAAGCCGTACATTCACAGAAACAGTTTCTGAAATTTGTATTGGGATTTTAAATTTCAGATAGCTGTCCGGCTCAGCTATATATATATATATATATATATATATTTATGTTGATTCTTAATATATATATATATATATATTAAATCAGTAAGTAATCATTTTTTTTTTTTCATCTATTCTATAATTACAACATAAAATCGAAAAGGCAAGCAATATTTATATTGAAAAGATTTTAAACATATTAAAAATACAAGGACACGACCGGTTTCGTCCTATTATGGGACATTAACAATGTATATTTTGTGGTACAATGTATTCTGTGTCCTGTCCTTGTATTTTTAATTTGTCTAAAATCTTTTCAATATAATTATGTGTACGTACTTGTATCAGATAATTATGTGTGCTTGCCTTTTCGATTTTATCAGTTAGAATATGCATACGTTAAATGTTATCTTCACTATTACATGATGTTAGTCAGAACAAGAATCCAGGTAAGGTAATGTAAAATTATAGGATCTAAAGTGGTGAAATGACTTCGGCAATCTGTAACCAAATTAATTATTTTACTTATTGATTCTACGATAACTGTGTATAAGCGATGCAATATTTTAGTATATATTTATTTTGTTTTCCTTCTGATTAAATGATTACTTTTATTTATTTATTTTTTTCCGTTTTCAGAAAAGCAGCTACAAGTAACAGAGCAGGTATTTCTTCGGCTACTTTTATGCAGACTTACTCATATGCTGTCTTGGTCTTGACCTTATTTTCGTTTTTGAGCAAAAAAATGAATTAATACAGAAAAAGATACAGTCAATAATCATTTTGTTTCGTAATTCGTAAATGTAGTTAAGACCGCGGAATTTTTCATAAGAAAAAAGAAAAGGAAAAAGTTGACTTATGATATAAGCAAATATCAATATAAAATTTATATGCTGCATCTTTTACTTATATAAATTGTAATAGATCCTTATGTTTTTAAATAAGTTTCCTTTTTATTTTTATTATATGTTGTTTCATTTGGTCTTTTACGTTAGAAAATATACTACAGTAGTAAAAAAAAAAAATTGCAGAAAATTGTACTATCCTTAGTTTCATCCAAAAAAATCTTATGCATAAATAAATAAAAAAAAAATAATAATAATAAAGCACAGTGGTTAAAGCAATTTGATTAGAAAATAGCATTCAAGCTATTTATCTTTTTAATGTAGAGAAATTTAGAATAGTAATTTGCATGATTATTTAAAATGTTTGATATTTTTAAATTTTGTTATTTTATAAATAAGCGCGGTACTTAAAGTTTTTACGTATTGTTATTTCAATGCTACAATATTTGTAAATTTTAATTAAAAAATAAAATTTCAGTAAATAAATAAATAATGAAAGTTATAAACTGCTATTTTAAGTACCTTCTACTATTACAAGTATTTTAACTAACAAGCGATTATTACAGCATGCACTTTATTAACAGTTGATTATTAAAACATTTAACTTGAATTAGTTAATGGTAAAGTCCATTTATCTGTTAAAAAATTTCCTATATATTTCGTTCTTCTTAATAAACAATAAAAACAAACAGCAGTGAATAATAATAATTCGTATTTTTTCTTTTAACTTATATTCAATATACAAAAACGTATTATGTTATGATTATCGTTATTTCTTTTAATATTAAAATATAAATTCAAGCTATTAGCAGAGCAAGTCTCTGTCATTCAGTTATGAGAATATTTATAAACAGGTGTAATCTTAGATAGAATACAAAATTCAAATTATAAAAGCAAAATAAGATTAAAAAAAAACCAATGTTATGTACTAATTTTTAATTTATGTAAAATACCTCTAATTTGAAGGAGTATTGACATACATTTCAAGTACAAAAGTTTTTGAGATTCATTGATAAAATAAAAACTTATAAACGAATTGGTATTACAATCGTTCGCTAATTATCTGACATTTCGCTTTTCCAGCACAGCATATAACATGCTACTTCTATAGATAAGATGCAAACTTATTTCTTAAACAACATCTTTTACATTATCATATTACACTCTAATTTTAAAAGCTGAAATTAATTTAAAATTCATTGGAGTCTACTTCTATAAATAATAATAATGCTTTGTACATTATTAATATAGGTAATACAAAATTATATATTAAGAGTAAAAAAAAACTAAAAAAAAAAAAAAAAAAAAACTGTATTAATACACTCTAAAAAGTGAGGTTCTCCTATTCAGATCCATCCGGAAGGTGTTGGTTCTCGTTTAACAGAAGGCGGAAATTTGGGGATGTTATTGAGGAACCACTGAACATATGGCAAAATTGAGGCAATCAGTAATTCCATTCCGAATCAGATAGAAAATGGAAGATAAATTGGGAAATTAAAAATGGCGTAACCAAATTGTAATTCCTACTTTAATGAAAATAGGTACACAAAGAACTCGTTTATCCGAATTTGATGGGACCGCGCCCGTTTCGGATAAACGAAATTTCGGATAATCCGGTATATATTGTATATATTATTAATGTTAAATACATTAAATACTGTGCATTAATGAGGTTATAGTCACATAATCGCTTGTATACACTATTCAATATTTAATTAGAATGACGGAAAATTGTTTATATATTTCAAAATATGCTAAAATCGCTTCGGACAAACCAGATTCTCGGATGAACGCGATTCGGAGAAACGAGTTTTCAGTGTTGTAGGCATTCGGATTTCTCAAAAGATAAAAATAATAGATGCTTTTAAGGATCTGACACTTATATTTTTATTTAAGTTGACGGACCTAGCACGATTATCAGAAGACCCCAATAATCAGGGCAGGCTGTGCTTACTCATTAATTGCGCTCCAAAAACAACTATCTCCTGGGTTAAATCTACTCTCGCGAAGAGGTTATTCGCCCTATGATGAAAACGTATCACAAGAAAGGGAGGTATGGTCCCGCTGATTGCTTGATGATGCACAGCCCCAACCCACACCCCTGGCAACCCCCTCCGGATGTAGAGCACGCGGCCGAATGAACCGCTAATATGGCAGACCATTACGCGCCCAGTGAGCGTGGCCTCCGTCTGTGTACACATCCCCTCTTACGAAAACGGCGCACTCATCTCCGCAATAGAGACAGACAGCTTCTCAGCTCCTATTAAAGCTAAAGCGCCACCCACAAGGCATCGAAAAACAAGCTCCATTTCATGTCTGGAAGATCTAGATTTGGTCTAAATAAATAGATTTGTCTCCGACTTGTCATGGGGAGAAAAATGGCGATGGACAGTTGAATTTTTCGGCCATTTTCTGGAAGTAAAAATAACATAACAATCCTTATAAACGACAGCTTTCAAAAATACATTGAAATAACAGAAATCGTTAGATACGTAGATCTAGTTAAAATCCTAATATAAGCCAAATTTCGACTAATCATGGGTTAATTTTCTGATTTAATTAAAAATACAGTTAAATGTGATTCAGGATCACTGGCGTACCAAGAGGAGAGTTAGAAGGGTTTAGAGTCCCCTCCCCCTCCCACTGCATCCGAAAATGAAGAAATCTTGGATTTGGACTTGTTTTATAGTTGGAACTTCATCGCTTTTTCTGTCCCCCCCCCCCCCCCCCATTTGGGAAACGACATGTTTTTTTTTTTTGGTTGAACACTACCATCACAACCTTTCCCTTTTACATACAAAATCTTGGGTACGCCATTGTTCTTGATACAATGGCGCATAAGTATCATATCGAAGGGGGGAAAATTGAACATTGGTTTCACAATAAATTGTTGGAAAATTCCAACACTGTTATAGGATGTTTCAAAAAATCAAAAAAAACATTAAATATATTAAAATCTGTTTTGAAATGTTTAAATATAAATAAAGTTTTATTTTGTGTGCATTTATCTGAATTTGCTTGACTTCATTTAATATAACTTCAAATTTATATTCTTTAAAATAGAGACTATCTTAATAAAAAAAAGTATAAATAATGATTCCAGTTTCAGTTTTACATTATAAAGTCATTTTTTTTCCATTATAAATATAGTAAATATAAATTGTATAATTTATTATTTGTCTCCATTGATGTATGTACAATATTCAGTGTTATAAAACTTTATATCCTTATATTTTCAAAATGGCGGCTCTGTTTAACTCAGCGTTGCCGATGCCACTTACATTCTTAGATCGGTATTGACTTCGGAGACCGCATTAGGCCTTTTCCCGCATTGCACACGGAGACGGCTGTTGATCGGTGCGCGGGACGCCGGGCAATCTCCAGGGATCTCGCTCGGTGAAATTTGCTTGTCGGAACGCGTGGTCGATTCCTATCAAAAGCTGTCGTCGTCGTCACGGAGGCGCGTGCACAAGATGATTGCCGTGGCAAGCATGTCGGCTTTGTCCTGATCGAGGACTGGTAAAACTCCGGTGGGAGACTTCCCTACGGTGCAGCAACAGCTTCTTCTTTCTCTACTTCTCACAAGGAACCAGCCACTGGCTTTCTTTTTTGTTATTTTTTATGTTTATATTTTCCTTCAGTTTAAAATGAGATAATCCAAAATTTTCACCTAAACCTTCATACATCTGAAGTTGAACATAAGTAGCAAAAACTCTACATCCGCTGATATTTGTATAAAATTCAATGTTCGATAGATCTTTAACTATTAATGAAATACTATACAAATTCAAAAATTCGATCTCGAAATTTAATATGGCGGTTAAAGAGGTAACAAAAGGTCAAAATTAAAAGTATTTACATAGGGAATTTTATTCTGCAAATTATTTAAAAAAAAAGAAGGTAAAAATAAAATAGGTAAATAAAAGTTAGGTAGATTAAAATTATAGGTTTCAAATAACTGATATGTATTTAGAAGACTGTCTCTTTCAACTTGTATTTATATTTTTTTTTCGTAATTTTTATTGAAAGTATGATTACTTTTATATAATTATTATAAAATTGCATGTAGCGTTATACACTTATATTTTTCTCATTAAATCCTATACAAATGAGCTTTTAAATAAAAAATATTAAAGTTAATTTTAAAATATTTATTTTCTTCGTCAGGCATTTTGAATTTCAACAATTCCTCCTAAGTAAGGGCTCGAAGAATAACTAGAGCAGTAAATGGCGTTATATATACTGAAAATATTTACTTATAAAAACTTGAATTTACAAATTGAAGAACGCGCAAGCATGTAGGAAAAAAATATTTACAAACCAACGAAATTCAGAAAAGAAATTAAAAAAACGTTCAGAAAAGAAATTAAAAAAACCAACGAAATAAGGAAATTAAAAAAAGCTACAAAGAAAATGAAGTCTATTATAAGATAAATAGAAATTGATTAAAAAAATATATACGGTATCAGAAGACATTCCTAGCACAGAGACGAAAATCACTGATGATTTGGAAAAAAGAAATAAGTTAATAAGAGAACATTTGGAAGAAACCTGCAATTTATTTATTTTTTTTTTTCATTTTTAAGTGTAGTATTGTTTGGAGATAAATTCTGTCTCAATCTAGAACAACTTGTTTCGATTTAGTCGTGCTCGTTTAGCGGTTGAGTAATTAATAGGAAGACTTCGAAAATTTACATTGAAGCGAACAAGGTGAATTTTAATAGCTAATTGGATATTCAGTGACACCGATAGAAAATTTTATTTGACCACTAAACAATGTTGAAGTAAGGTAGAATTACAAGACCAAAAGACAAAAACACAACATCTTCATGAGCGCGTGATTCCGAATTATTATTTAGAATTCTTGGCCAAATAATTGTCTCGTTTGTACTGAACGACATTTGTAGGCTACTTGATTATCATTAAATAAAATATTGACATTTTGAATTTGATGAACGACTCGAAGTTTAGTAGAAATGGACTATTTTCTTCAAAAAAAAAATTGGTTATTAATTGAACAAAAACTATTTCACTATTTCGAAACTATTTCACATTTACCAACAGAGGGCACTTTTTGATGGGTCTTTTGACAACGTTATCTATTTCTTTTATCAAGAAATTAATAGAAAATATTATTTTGAGAAAATTCTTGATCACGACAAGAGTAATTCTTGTTTACTGATTGCAGAGGAATTGAAGTTCACAAAGTAAACTGTGAATTATTGTATTTAAGAGTTGTGGTAAGTTTTGATAAGGTTGTTGAACCTTAGTCTTTTTTACTAGACATGCATAATTACGCTTTTTCTTAAAGAAATGAAGTCCAATCACATTTAAGTGAAAGAAACGAAACGAAATTCTATGTCAAAGAAAAGATACAAGTTTAAACACTAGTCCTTTTTTTGGTAAAAATCTTCCGAATCCTAAATCATTATTTAAGCCTGATTATTCTAATTCATATTATTCGAATATTGCCTGAAGCTCAGATCATGATTAGACAACTAACAACATTTTGTAATTTAGTCATTTCAAAGCAGCAATAAAATTCTCAATGAAGCTTTGCTAACAACGGCGCTTGTACCATACACGTCATTACAGACACTTAACCAAACAAGAGTCTATTTTAGCGCTCATGTGTTTTTCTCTTTTTGAAAATTCATACATTAAAATGGTGCTGGCCTCTCTGCTTCAATTATTCATCCTGTCTCTCTCTGCAATTGCAATTCCCATTCTCATTACACCGAGGCAAATTTTCCCTCTCGCGAATCATGGGCTGGTGACGAGCCGCATCGCGACAACCGGGGCTCAGTCAACCGGCTGCGAGAAGCGCCGGGATGACAGTCGCGTTTCCCCCACTCGACGACGCGTGTTTCCATTCCCCTTCGGGAAAAGAGGAAAGGAAATTCCGCTTACATCCACCTCTTCGCCCGATCAGTCATTCGCCCCCAACACATTGTCGAGAATATAATCCCATACTTACGTAAGGAGCAAGATCCAATTGCACAAAGAATAAGCCGATAAATAACACCTATTACTTACGTAAAAATATAGGTTTTTAATTCGGATAAAAGGATAGAAGAAGACTGAAATTTTAAGCACGAATTGCTTTATACTGCTACGATTTTTAAGCGGTTGAATCCCAATCTGTGTTATTTTCTGAACCAAATAGCGAGTTAGCAGAAGAAAAAAAAATCATCATTACTATGTTTAGTAAAGAAAGAAATTAGAATTACTTTTTAAAACCAAATATGTAAAGATAAGAAAATGAAATAAAATAATTGATGCTGTGAAAGAAATTTTATTAAATTTTACTGCTTATTTTAGCAAAAAATCCTTATCAATCTAGGGATTACAGCTGGAGAGTAATTGTCCTTTGTGTTGCGGGTATAAAGGAAAAAATAAAATAAACATATATAATATTTTTTCACTAATATTTTTATAAATTCTAATCACTATAAACAGTTACTGAATGAGCTGCTAACATATTTTTTTTATTATATTTTTTTATCATAGTATGATTACTATCCCTTGCTTGCTACCTTACAAAACTAGCCCAGACACAGTAGAATTTTTTTTTACCTATGGTAAGACGTTTGCTGACCAGATCAAAATCTACTCGCCTAAGTGTGGATAAAAATTATTAATGACTATACAAAAAAAATGTCAAAAAATCAAACAGGTAAGTTCAGGAATTATCCTAACTGCTGTAGAAGTCTCTCCAAAACTCATGATCATTCCTTTGCAAATATAAATACAAGATTTTGCGAAAGAAAAGAAGATCCTGAAGAGGTTCTTGATAAAGAATGACTGGAAGACTTAAAATTGAAGCTGGATAAATATAAGAAGGGCTGCTTTGCTGGATCAATGTTTTTTTTAATGGTACTAGAGAAAGGATGACAGAACTACCACTTCTCGTAGCCATTTCTTGTTATTTCATCGGCCGATTCTCTGCATTTTTGATCTTTGGATATTTCTATTGTATTTTCTAAGTATAGCTTGACAAGTTTGTTTACATAGGCCAGGCAATCGTTCTTTTATATATTTTATCAGTGAGAATGATGAAATATATAATATTATTTTTAAATATTTAGTTCTGTAAGTGAAAGAATCTTCAAGTCTCACCTTTGGTGAATTTACGAATGTCTTTGAATTTCATTGCAAATTTCTGATGAATAATCTTAGATATCTGGTTATGTTTATTATATGCTCTACAGGTACGGAAAAGCTGGCGGACTGATGTTTGTTGGATTTATCTTGAGCGTGCTTCTTGAGCTGACTTCTGTAATGTTTTAGTATTAGTAAATATTTTAGTATTAGTAGAATTAGTAATTAGTAGTAGTGTAAGTATATTATTAGTAGTAGTATTTAAAAGTGTTATTTATGTAATTTAATTACAATCAGACTGAAAAATCATTTCGAATACTTGTAAGGATTTCTACAATGTTAAAATAGACATGATATATATATTAGTATATATTAGTATTATATCGTAAAAGAACAGAATTATTGTTATGTTTATTATTTATTTTTAAAGAGTAAATCTCTTTGCCACTCTTTACACACTTCTTGTTTTTGTGTTTTTGCTATAATCCATTAAAACATTTTATTTATTCCTTTTTCTTTATTTATCTAAGCAGGTTCGGAAAACATCTATTTCAAAGACCAACAATAAATTTAAAGATTTTTTTTTTTTTTACAGAAAAATTCAGATGTCAAAACTTTAAATTATAACAACAACCAAAATTTCATTTATGTATATTTACAACTATTTTATTACTTTTGCTTCACTTTTTATTTATTTATTTTTTTTTAAACTTTTTTTAACCTTTAACTGAAGCGAAAAAAAAAAATTCAAGCGGCATTGTAGGCAGTAAGCAAAGTTTCCATAATGTTGAAAAGATAAGAGATTGCGTAGGTGATGGAGAGAAACGCGAGACGCGCAGGGATGGAGAGAGAGAAATGACTATTCAGACACCCACCCCTCCATTCTAGCTCTCTTCGGAAAGTCGTCCTCGGACCTTTTAATGCCTCTGCTCCTGCCTCACTCTGCGGCAGAATTGGGCGCAAGTTACACGTTAATAGCATTGCTCTAGCGACAAAAACCCATAAAATGTCGCGCTCCTCGAGACGTAAGTGGCCGTTTTTCCGTCGCCTTCTTCGTAAACAAAAGTATAAATATTGTTTAAGGGCGCTTGGCGAGCGAAAGAGACGAAGGACGACCACGAAAATGCGCTCTGAAGGAGAGTGAAGAAAAGAAGAGAGGAGGAAAAAAAATAGTAATAAAAAAAAGAGAGTGAGTCGAAATAGAAAAGAAAGCGATGAAAGGGAGATGGTGAAATTAGGAGAGGTTGAAAATGGAAACAGGGAAGCTCAATTGGAAGAGGCGAATGCAGAGATAAATGAAGAAAATAAACGATGGAAAAGTACAGGAAGATTCGAAATGGAAGGCTGAAAAAGTAGATTTTCCAATGATAATGTATCGCACAAATTACTAAAGCTGATCTCGACGAAGAAGAAAAAATTAATAGTATTAACAAAACTACAATGTTTTCTGAAAATTACAAAAAACGAAATGTAAGGTTCATTATTTTCAAGAAACCACAATAAACAAGAATCCCTAACATTTAAAGATCTATCTTTTAAATGTTGATTTTGTTTTTTCTTTTCTGATCGGAAAACAAAAATATAAAAGTTTCCATTTTTGTGCATTATAGTATTTAACGACTGCAGCTTCCTATTGTACCGTCAATTTTTTCATTTGCTGAGAGAATTTTGATGAACGTTAAGTCGCCTAAATCCAATTATTTTAAATAAATGAAGGGAACCCCAATTTAAAGAGAAGTTCAATAACAGAAGGGTATTGTTGAACCTCCGAAAAAAAATTTCATTCTTTGTCAGCAATTTCTTCTATTAATTGATTCTCGTTTAATTATTTTTGCTGACTTTTCCATCTTCGCAAGCATTTTTAAAAGATCTATGAGGAAAATTTTATTTAAAACTTTCTTGCCTTTAAGGGCAATCTTTTATTTAAAGTCAAGTTTCAAGAAGGTCTGTTCACTAGTTACCAAAGTTACCAAGATGGAAAGATTGACTGAAAATTGGAACTGACATTTTAAAGCACTGTGAAGGGCTTCATCAAAAGGTTAAAACTTTCACGATTTCTCCTAATCCAGCAAAATAAAATTCCTAAAATATTTGCTTATTTGCAAATATTATTTCCACATCTGTGGAGTATGACTATCATTTTGCATTATTTAACGTTATTTTGAAATATGGATAGTGAATTTTCGCCCCCCCCCCCTCTCAACATTGGAGATAACGATTTATTACGATTTTATTTACATTTAATTACTTTACTTAATTAATTTACTTTTTGCAAATTCTCTGTCTATTTATACTTTTAAAATCCTTCTGCTTAAGTCTGAATACATCAAAATATTATTCTCATTGAAGACGAGGTCTTTTAATATTTTTTTCAAAAGCCTTATATCATAAAAATCGATTGTAGAACACACTGGTTTCTTTAAGGAATTTGTTACATCTTTAAGAATAGGATCTATATGTTTTTTTTCTTTAATCTTTATGCTTTCCTTAAACATATATACATACTTACGTATATACATTATCACTTTGCATTTTAGCAATAACGGACTTATTTCTATAAAATAATTTAACATTAGTTAGACTTGAATGGGTACGAGGTAGTTTTTAGCTTCATTTAAGCAACAGCGTTTGTGAAGAAATAGTTTAACTCTTTGTCATAAAGTGTTCTGTTTCGTCATAACTAAATGCATTCCGTTTTTGCGTGAAGGATTTGTTGTTAAATGAATACAAAGCAGTTTATTAACGTGCTGTAATTTCGTTGAGATTTTTTTTTTATCACTAAAGCTATTAAAAATAATTGTGGATAAATTGAAGTTTACGTTGCTTAAACTGATTTGGAAACATTACAAATTTGTTTCCAATCCAGCCAATCCAATTTCGTCTCAAACAGCAAAAAAAAAAAAATAAAAAAAAATTATGATTTTCTTTGCACTGATTATTGAACATGTCTGATCACATTTTGTTTTGTTTTGTCTTTGCTAGAGAAATCTCCTGGTCATATCTTCAATATCTGAACTCGTAATTTCTCAAGTCAAATCATATGACAAACAGCCTTTATTATTTAATAATAAATCTTCTGCACATTCGTGTCAGTACAAGCCGTCTGCAATTCAAAAACTGTTACGTTATGTTTCCTATTGTATACTTTATTCTTTAACAGTGTAGATATGATGAAAATAAATGATCATTAAGCTTACATCCTAAAGCGTACAATGAAGAATATGTGGTCTGAAAAATGAGTCTTAAAATTCTGAATATCTACAATAAACCAAAAGTAAGAATATAAACTCCTTATTTTTGTAAAAGAATGTTTGATAAATACCGCCAAATAGATTTTTACATTACGAAATATTAAAATAGCTAAAATATAAAAAGAACTGAGTTGAGATAATTAATGCTTCATGAAAATAGAAGTCATCTTAAAAGCACCCCCTGAGACACCAGAGTTAGGCTTCTCTGTAAAGCACATGCAACACTAAATGTTTTAATAAAGATTTTAAGTGCCTAATTTAACATCCAAGGCACCTAAGAAAAAGAAAAGGAATTCACACGCTGAGCCACCATCAGCAGGAATCTGAGACGGCCGTTTCGTCCTTGTTAGGATTCATCAGCCAGATTTACTCTCGATGGTAGGCCCAGAAACGTGCGAAAGATTATCCCCCTCTCGCTCCCGGAAGTGACAATCCACAAAACAAACAACAATAAAAAATACACAATAAACCAAAGAACTTTAAATCCTTGGCCTGCAAACCATTAGGCGCAAAAGGAATTTAAAGAAAGCATACAAAATCCGATTTACACTAAACTTTCGAGAGCGGGAGAACTTAACCTTTCGCACCTTTCTGATCATACCATGTATATCTGGCTAGCAGAGTCCTAACAAGGACGAAAAGGCCGTCCCGAATTTCCGCTGATGGGTGGCTCAGGGTGCGAATCCTTTTTTTTTCTTACGTGCCTCCCTTAGTTATCACTTTTTATACTAAATGTTTTAATTTTATTTCAATATTGGTTTCAAAGAAGTTAACCAAAATACAAAATAAACAACGCTGTTCAAAGCTAACGGCATTACTAAACTAACTAATTTATATCAAATATCTGTTATCTGAATAATTTAATCTAACAAACATGTTGTTTCTTTAGATATACAATATGAAAATTGATTGATCATCACCATAACTGTAAGATTCAAGACACACCCTAACCTATATTTCAAGTTCTGTATCTCGGTCTGTCTGTATGCGCATTATACTATACTAAAACGGCTGAATAAATTTCCTTGAAATTTTATATGTTGCTTGTTTAGGATCGTGTAAAAACAGCAAGTCTTTATCTCTCCCACCTCTCAAAAATGACCATCCAAATTCCTTACTAAAAGGCTGGACTGATTTCTTCATAAATTTGATACGATGTTTATTTAAGATCCAATTACAAAATGAGAAACATTATTTTGAGCACCACTCACCCCTGTCCTCAAAATTACCCCTCCATGTTCAGTTTCTATGATGAAAGCCGTTGGAGCGATCTCGCAACCCCGGCGCAAGTTTCTGGTCGCTACCATACGAGCTTTAATTGGGCTTTCTGCCTTAAACTGAAGAATAAAGACTTAGTGCCTATAAATGTGAACTACAGTACATGTAGTAGTTTATTCAATTGATATTTTATACTGACTATTTTGCTTTGGAATATAATGAGAGATATTACAAAAAAATAAACTAATACCCTCCAAATGTAAAAACACATATTCTTCTTTCTTAACTCCTTTCATATCAATATTTCGATCCCTTTTGCAGAGATCTTCTTCAGGATCTATGAGAACAGAAAAAGTTTAGATCCTGAAGACGATCTCTGCAAAAGCGATCGAAATATTAAAGAATTTAAGAAAGAAGAATATGTGTTTTTACATTTGGAAGAAATAACGTAAGTTTTGGGAGCAATTTCAAACTAATACCCTCTTTACCTTCTGATAGGATTCGTCCATGAAGGTATAAAAATGAAAAATGAAAATACTTCTTAAAACTTTTAAAATACCTAATAATTTTTAAATATTACTTTTGTTTATAACCCCATCTTAACCCTATTTTAATTTTAGACTCTTAATGCCTTTTAATGTTCAAAAATTCGCACTTCAATATATTCTCTTCAATGTTTTGTAAATGCTGAAATATTCTTAATGCTAGAATGGAAATATTAACAGAACGGTTTTTAATTATATTTGAAATCCGTTTCCAGGATAGCTTGTGTTTTATTCATTAGGGCTGCTAGGGCAGCGTGTGTATGTATTCATTTCATCTGCGGTGAAAAGGTCTGCAATTCAAAATATCCTCGGTGAATTCTACTTTCGAATGGCTTGCAGAGATAGGAATTGAATAAATGAAACACATCGGCAATTTCCATAATAGCCTGTGTACTTTTTGCTGTACAAGTCCCTCCCAATTAATTCTCTCAGCAATTACCAATTTATGAACCTGTTTACTCGTGTGCATGATGAACGGCTCTAAGCATGCAAACCGAGGCAATTGAGAAGTAAATGCCTGCAATTTTTACTTGTATGAGGGTTAATCGCGAAAACACGGTTTTCCTACATTAAGAGACACATAAAAAAATGTACCTGGTAGCAGAGTTGAATTTACAAGGAAAGTATTTATAAAAAAAAGAAAAGAAAGGGGAAGTTTTAATTTGCAGTAGACTAAAATAATTCTGGTACAGGATGTACAAGCTGTAATGTAATAAGATATAGTTCGCGTGCCAACTTTCGAATCTCCACTTGGTAAGAGCGCGTGGAACGTAAACCAAAAAAAAAGTTTAACTTTATAGGTCCTGTTGGTCCGATTTATATCAAAATCAGTATCTTAAATAAATAAATTTAACGTGCAGAAAAAAAATTAGTAAAAATGAAAGCCAAGGCTGCACAAGAATAAACAATAAAGCTTTTCGAATTTTCCATCAGGGGTAATAGGAACGGCCGTTTCCTCCTTTTTGGGACTCATCAGCCCGACCCACCCTACCCGATGATAAATCAGTCCCTAACGAGTCCCAAAAAGGACGAAATGGTCGTTCCCGATTCCCTCCGATGATAACTCGAAAGGCGTAATTGTTTATTCTTGTGTAGCCTTGGTTTTCATTTTCAATAAGTATCTTCTTCGCAGCATCCTTCAAATACCTGTAAAATCTGTGTTTGCTAATAGTTTTTTTGAGTTACAATGACCGCAAATGGATGGTCCTGTTAATCTTAAAACTATATTCTAAAGCTTTTCTTTTTTGTTCTAACTCTTTTTCTAACCAATGCACATTGAGGGACTTTAGGAAAAAAATTCTACAAGCCTTTAAAAGCAGGGCTAAAAACGTACTTTAAATGCAAACCATTTCAACTATTGGGAAAAAAAAAGTATGGCAAGCGCAATTAAGAGTTAAACCAAAGCTTTGAGAGCGCGTGTTTCTGAAGCCGAAATGTATATTACTGCACTTCCATTCCCTTTTATAATTTTACGTAGGTCCCTGCGGTTGAAGAGCTACTAAACTAAAGGAATCTACAGTATTGGAAGACTGCATTGGTCATCTTCTGCTTTGGTCAGTATTCCCGAAATATTTCAGAGGCCGATGACATCAGGGAAATCTCAGTATGGGATGTTAGACAACTGCTGTGGGAAGTTAAATTTCGAGGAAACAAAGTACCTAGTCTACGTCAGGGTGATGATCACCGTACACATTGCATGTCAACATAATCTAAATCATTAGGCTACAAACTTACTTACAGACAGAAGTAATGATAACGATTACTTAAAATAGAAAAAAAAAATATTTTCTTTATTAAAGTTTCTAATGGTTTCTTAATTGGTACAAGATCTTTTTTTTGTTCAATTATTTGCTTTTTATTTTTGTTTTCAAATACAAACAAAGCTGTTTCTAAAGAAGCTTGATATATTTAAGTAGTCATTTCCTCTAAAAATATTTATAGTTTATGGGTCTTTGAAAAAACATCTGACACAAAAATTACACAAAATTCCTATCGCAGTGAATTCTTAAATCATTCATACATCAATATTTTGGACTTTCTAATGTATTTTTTCCTATTCCTTAGCAATCACATAGATGAATCTAAAATAGGGGGACAAACTGAGGGGATGAGTTCCCCATACTAAATGAAGTAAACAAGACCAGATAAACATATTACCGGAAGTGCATGGTTGCTGAGTTATTCCAATCCAAAGAAACGAAGCCAGACGGCAATGGAACAATGGACATGAACAGAGGACATTTTGAACGTTTACTATAACGGGTGCGGTGACCACATTGTGGAATTGTACGAACCATATGCTACCAACAAAGATACTGTTCATGTCCATTTTTTCATTGTAGTCTGGCTTCGTTTCTTTGGATTGGAATAACTCAGCAACCATGCACTTCCGGTCATTTGTTTATCTGACCTTTTTTTACTTCATTTGGTATGGGTAACCCGCCCCCACAGTTTGTCCCCCTAATCTTTTCTAATGTTCTTTGAAATTTTTAAATATCCTATTTGATTCGCATTGTGAAGATTAAGTAGATGCGAAGCAAACGTTAACTATATATCACAATAACTGAACTTTATAAACCATTTTAATTATTCATATAATGAAGATGATTTGTAATTATGTATGTTTCTTAAATTTGTTTTAATTAGCTAAAATAATTCAAAGACCTAAAAAAGTTAAAATTCTTATATTTCTGGAACAGTCAAATACTAAAACGTTTTGAAAAAAAACTTGGGTTTTTATAAAAGAATTTTTGTGTCTCCATTACTATGAATGACTGAAACTGGTTCTCTATACACTGAAACTTTTAATGAATTCATCATTATTTTCTTATTTTAAAATATTTTATAAAATATTTCAAAATATCTGTAAAATTTTGGCTCTTTAGGCTGCTCTTCAAAAAAAAAAAAAAAAAAAATAGTAAAACTTTTTTAAGCCTAACTTCATATTTACATTTATTTTTTTCCGACAATCACTGAAGGCCTCGCAAAAATAGCGCCTTTTGATTCATCTTCGTCGACAATTTATCGTTCCTCGCAGATTCGATGTTGGGCAAAGAGCGTCAGCACAGTTCAAAGCGAGAGAAATCGCAGAGAAAGAAGATAAATGACATCCCTAAATAGCCAGTGTCCTTTTGATTTACGTAAGAAGTGGCCAGACTGTGGGGAGGTCTCGACAGGACAGCGCGTGGACGTGAGGGATATAAATCAAATTACAGCTGACCACATGGACGCATTGGACCGCAGGGAGATCTAACTGACCGACACCAACCAGAATAGCTCGGATTTCAAAATGTACAGATATATATCCATTAGCTGAACGTGCCTCTTTTATTTTATTTATTTATTTACTCCTTCGCCTTTGCTAATCGAAAGCTGTGTAAGGACTGTAAGGAAAGCAGTTTATTGTTTTAAATCCTCGATTTCGGATTTCTCCGTTCACTGAACACGAAAACGCACACAATCAGTGATTCTTTAACTTTTTTGTAGCGCCCATCTTATTTTTTTCTCAATGTATCAAAAATTATTGAAGGAAAAGAATTTGTAAAATCTAAGATAAAGAATTTCCTAGATCTTGGTTTTAATTGCATATAAATTCGTCTCTAAGTTCGGCTGAATCAAGTAATAAAATATTTATTGTTTATTTATACGCATACTTTGACCTGTCGAAGTATTTTGAGCACAAATTTTGTCAAAAATAACAGCGTATTTTTCTTCACATTTTTAGAGATGCTTTTCTATATTGAACATGGTTGAAATCTGTTAGCAATTTGTTCTGAAGTAGTGAATTTATTTTTTTATTTTTTCCTTGTTAGAAGATGGAAGCCTTGTTCTTTTTTTTTTTTTATGCTATCATCCTTTTTTTTTTTTGGTTGGATGCTGATTTGTTAGATCATATTTTGAATTTTTGTTCATTAATAACGGTATGCATTCAATTTAAATTTAAAAAAAAACAAAAAAAAACACAAAAATCCGGCTCCTAATGTTAAGTATTGCACAAAAGACAAATATTTTACATTCATTTATTACTTTCCGTATTGTATTACTACAACTGCACATTATTTAATCTTTCAAAATTATCAAGAAATATATGATGAACTTTAAGAGTTTTCTTTAATTTGTTGTAAATATGCTATTATAAAATAAATAATAATAATAATAATAATAAACTGTTGTACTTCGTGTATCTCTGGAAGGGTGTCTCATAAGTGTGGGCACCTCAGTTTAAGAAGCACTGATAAACCAAAATATTTTCCATGAAAATAGATTTCGCTTTACTGAATATGATTTCGCTTTATTTACATTCGATGATTTCTGTACTGAAATTCAAGAAACTCCGTAGGTTCTACCTGGTTTCATGAAAATCGATCCAACGGAAGCCATTATTTTTCTTGTAGGCAGACAGACAGATAAATTCCGTAAGTGCTCTATGAAACGCCCCAATAAACAAGAAATGAGTCGGAAAAATAGAAGCATTGAAAAGTGGATTATGAAAACTTAAGCGGAAACAGGAAAAAAACAAGCATTGTACAAAAATTTATCATTGAAAAATTCTCACGAGTTCTCTCACAACGTATTTTTAAAACCTGCAAATATTGCCTTTAAAAGTTGAATTGTATTAAATTCAACATTCGCTTTTGTTTTTAGAGCAATTTTATTTTCATATATTTTTAGCTTTATTAATGAAACAGAATACGAAATTTGTTTTAGCTGGAATTCTATGTTTTATTGCATTGAACTTGTGGGTTTAAATTTTAAGCTGAACTCATGAATTGCTGTAAATATTGTTCTTCTTCCACCACCTTTATTTTATCTAAGTTTTCGATTTGAAAAGCAGCTATGAATACTTTAAAGAAGCTATCATCTTCAGACATGACATGATTTGATTTGATTTCTCGAAATTTCCTTGCTATTGCTCTCCCTGTATTTGCTTGCTTCCCTCCCTCCCTTGGTTGGTGGCACCGTTCCATACAGAATGCGCTCTCGTGAATACTTAACAGTGGGGGCGTGGTAGAGCGATGCACCAGTCATCGCCGCTTTCTCCTCTTAATTATATTTAATACATTTGCTCGCGAATTATTTATGACCCCGCGCCATGAATATCGCATGAGACAATCGCCCTACTTGCCGGGAATCCGGAGCACCCCGCGCCACTTTCAACTCCGAGGCCGCCGAAACTCGCTCCCCGGACCCGACAGACCCGCCACCCTGACGAACACTGCCGGTCGCCGGCTCTGAACGAAACCACAGACGCAGAAACATGGCTGCAAATGCAGGGAAATGGAGAGGAATGGAGAACAACCACTGCACGACAAAAAAAAACAACAACTTATTTTCATAATGAAGCAATATTTGAATATATCAACTAGAAAAACGGAAGAATCAAAAATTAGAATACAATAAATAAATCAAAGTAGATATAAATTGTAATTAAAAAATACTATAAAAATAATAATAAATATAAATTATATTAAGAATAGAAAAAATATAAAATTGTAAAAAATGGAATTTACTTGATAAGGATTGCTATAAATATAGTAGTAGATCCCTGACAAAAAATAAAAAACAAAGAATTGTAAAGGAAAAATAAAACATGAAATATTTTATAATACAGTTACATCAGACTGAGATTTATATTCGTTCTTGACAGAAATTGAAAACTATTTTTTTTCTTTATTTATTAAAATTGGAGATTGATAAGTAGCTGATATGTGACTACAAAATATTCATAATATCATAAAACCCTTGATAAAAATATAAAATATTCCCAGAGATATTTTTAATGTCTTTTGTATTCATTTCGTCATTGAATCTAAGTAATTTTTCTTCCTTAGAACTTATTAAAATTTTGATTTTACAAATTAAATCTCTTTCGATCGTAATTTCGTTTATTCAATATAATCTCCATTATTTTCATTTTCGAAATTAGATTAATAATTTCTGCAATTATCCTACAGAGATAAAATTAAAAAGGAAGATATACTGTTCATTTTCATTGCTTTTTTTTCTTTGTTTTTATTTCCTGTAATTCATTTACATTTTAGGGATAATAACCAATTCTATTAAATTAGAATTAAGTCGAATTTTCTATTTCTTATGATTACATTAGCGTAGCAATTAATTTTAAATAATGCAATTGCACGTGTTTAAATTAAGTAAAAATAATAAAAAAAGATCTTAAATGCAAATCTTAAATCTATGATCTTAAATGCAAATCAATGAAGAGAGAAAGAAATGCTCGTAAAAAAAAAAAAAAATTGGTATGCAAGAAAATTTTTAAGTTTACACGAAAATGCCTGTGAAATGACAGAATTTGATTAAAAAAAAAAGATTAAAAAGGCTGTTGTAATTTAGCAACTCATTTTGCAAGCAAACAGACGCTTTGGCAAGCTAAGATGAATGCAAAGATGAATTTAGAGAAAACATAATACTGGCAAATTAAATTCTGATTCAAATTCGTATTTAAATTTTGTAAATAAGAACATTTTTGCTAAAATTAAAACAATAAATAATAAAAAAAAAAAATTACAAATGTAACTGAACGAATTCCTCTTTAATTAAGAGTAGAAAGTTAATCCAGAAGTCGATCAGGCGAAATTAAATAAATAATTAAATGCAAGAAAGCTTCATGTCTTAGATTTTATTTGTTTATTCACTCTAACAAAGGATAAAAACTGTTAATTTAATGTATATCTCCCTGATGCTGTTCAGGAAAGTTCGCGACTATCAATACAGAAAAAGAAAATAAACTTTTGCCTTTTGTTCAACTATAATGGATGTCAAAAAAAAAAAAAGTTAAGTAAATAAATAAATAAAATAAAATAAAATAAAAGAAAATAAAAATAAAAGAAAATAAAAATAAAAGAAAATAAAAATAAAAGAAAATAAAAATAAAAGAAAATAAAATTTTTTAGTCGAGCTGAAACAATGGTATTTCTTACAGTATTAAATACTATGTTAAAATTTCATAGTAGTAGTGAAGAAGTTGTAATATGATAAGCTGACAAACTTTCTCAAATATAACAATAAAAGTTTTATCAAATTTCTAATTTTTTTTTTAAGTATTTTTTTTAAGGTTTTGCTGAATTTTAGACAACACAGGTTAAAAAAATACGTAAAATGATAAATAAATTTAAGCATTTAATTCTTATTTTCCTTTTTTTCAATTTTTTTTTCTCCTTTTCTTCTTGGTAATCTACTTTGATTAATCTGTTCGTAATCTGTCTCATTTATCTCCTTTTCATTGTAGAAGCCAGCGTCAAACGAGACCCAGGCAACACAGCCAGCCTGACTATTGATCGCAAATAATTACAGGCTTTCCAATTGCGTCTAATCAGGAAATATTAAAAGCGGATTAATCTGGCGTTATGGAAAGTAAATTAAATAAATTGTTTTTATTTATTCATGTTAAGCCACTGCTCCAACCAAATCACAAGGCTTTTATGATGTTGTGCTTTCTTCCCGTTACGACTGTCAAAGTAGCGGAGGGCGGGTGAGCTTCAGGGTGGAAATTACAACATCACCGGCTTCTTAATGAAAATGCAACTACCTTTTTCTATAACTTTTATGTTAATATATAAATTTACGAGCCAACGAAGAAAAAAAAAAAGAAGAAACCGAATTACATTAGCGTAAATTGCTGAACTCTTTCGTGGAAAAAGAACTTCGGATTTAACATATTTGAATTTTAACGTACTTAGAGGAAAGCAGTAGTGTAATTACATCTTAGTGGGATATCGTTATAACAAGACAGAAATTAAATATTTACATAAATTTATCGGCTTAAAAAGAGAATATAGTCAAAAAATCAAAGGAAATGAATATGGGTAATTGTCATTGTACAAATAAAATGCCTTAAGTAAAGGCATATTTTATAAAACCAAAACAAAAACAAAAAAATACCAAAATTGAAATAGATCTCCACTGATGACACAAAGCTCAAAACTAAGAAAATAGATTCTGAAAACGCTGCTGAAATTGATCTGAAATAAAAACCTTCAGAAGTTATGTAATTTTCTTTTCATAGACCTTAATGTTCTCAAAAGGTTGTCCTTCTATGGTTCTCTTACTTTCTCTTGGAAGTTAGAAATCTGCTTGTGCCAAATTGGTTCAGTAGCGAGTAGTAATTGTAATTCTTTCTATCCGAATCGTTCTGAATTGACTCACGACCGTCACGCAATCATGCAAGTCGAACTTGCTTACTTACCTGATGGAAGCTATCGCAATGATTTTTTTTTTAAGTTCTCAAGCGTTTCCCCTCACTTTGTTACTAAACGTAATTCAGCCTTTTCGAAAAAATATCTGAATTTCAGCAGGTAAAACAACTTAAATTGTATTTTTTTCTTGATTTAATATGTTCCGTATGCAAGAAGGATGACCATTTTGAGAAAATGTTGAATGTATTTCAGAATCCTTTAAAGAACATAACAAATTATAATATTCCATTAACATTTCCAGATCCTTATACAGGCATTCCCGACTTGCGACGTTTCGCGTTTACGACACTTTCAATTGCTCTGATTTGAGACACTTATCGCAATTCCGGTACTTCGGCTACCGCTTGCGTCAAGCCCACCGAGCGTATGCAACGGATGGACAAAATGAGAAGATTCCAGTGACAGCCTTTAATGTCGGACAAGGAAGACGTCACTAGATTAGCGTTTGCCGTTACTGCCGCCTAAGTCCGTAGACTTTAAAGATCAGGGTCAGCGGAATGAACGGCAGGCCAAACGTTGTCGTGTGAGAGTAGCGGAAGCAATCATTTTCAGACAAACAGTAATGAAACATTTGCGTTGCTTAAACGAAGAAATCGGCAGCCGTTTACCGGTTGTTAGAGCGGCGATAACAGGTATTGTGAGCACTATTCGCAAATTCACCGCAAACACAATATTTCGTCGCGCACCTTACAAATGCTTCAGTATCGCGCTTCAAGCTTCCCATCCAGCGTCGCTGTGTCAGTTTTCAATGCTAACCTTGTAACGAATTATGCCTGTAAATGTAGAGAGAAAAGAAAATGGAGTGTAGCTTGCAAACCGAAGCACTGAATTACGACCCAGAGATCTGGAACTTAACATGCGTTTCAGATAATATTAGATAATGTTTCAGATACAATATTAACAACTGAATGTCCTTTGATATCCTCGAATTTTTTTTAGAAAGGCTCAAATCTGTAATTCTTGTTTGTCTGACATTTATTTATTACAAACGTTAGGCTGTATTAATAATGCGCTGTGTTTCTATGATACATGATGATTATTAATAACACAGTACTTTATTAATGTAGTCTAAGTTTTTAACGTCTCATGATATGTATCAGAGAGAAAAAGTGTTCAAACAAAAAAATACAATACAATTTTATGAGGAAATTTCTTGTTTATTTGTCTGTGATCAAGATTATTCAAAAGCTGTTCGTCCTGAAACTTTAGTAGCGAATTTAAATTTTAAAATAAGGTGATCCCTGTTGCTTTTTGTACAAATAGGACTCCAAAACAAGGAATTAAGACTAAGAAATGAAGCAACACTACACAAGGGCAATCGAATTCTTATCTCAAAAACTACAGTTCGTTTCCTAACAATTATTTACGTTTTTGCCGTCAATGAAATAAAGATAAATGCTGAAGCTTCTTTTATCTCCCTTTTCAAATTGTCACTGGACAGATCTCTACATCCTTCACATTATTTTGTCACTCGAATTTCTTTTGCTCACTGCTTTTTTTTTCGTTTCTTAACCGGTTGATGGAATAGCATTCATTCGAAAGTTGGCATGTCTACTGTATCTTGTCTTCCTTTTCGTCTTCTTGAATACAATCTCTTAAGTAGATCTGTCCGTGTCTAGCTCACTTTCTCTGTGTTTGAAAAATAATTTTAGTTTTCTGTGAAAGTAGAAATAATTTGAATAGAAATTTAACGTACGAATAATTAAAAAAAAAAAGGTAACAAATGAAGGCACAACGCTAAAAGAGGGAATTCGCACCCTGAGCTGTCACCGTAAGAGACTGGGACGGACCGTTTCGTCCTTTTTAGGATTCATCAGCCAGCCAACTCCACCGATGACAGACTTATCAAGAAGGTGCGAGAGTTTAGTATCCCGGGTCTCGCTCCCGAGAACGGGACCTCTCCCAGAAAAAAATCCTAGCCAAAAAAATGCAAATATTCCTTGTCCTGCAATCTGCTAGGCACAAAAGGAATTTAAAGAAGGAATTCTACAATGAAATGTCCGCGACAGTAACCGAACCGCAACCTTCTGATCTGAATACAGACGTCTTATCCATTAGGCCACGGTGACTACATTTACATTATTGTTAAATATCTCTTATCACTCCTTCTATGTATATGACGAAATGAGAGAAGAGCCAGAGAAAAAAAAAACAACTCATTAATTTTAGCCTACTAGATTAAAATTTAAATTTCAATGTTCATTTTTTTAGCTTAATACAAAGCACAGGCCAAACGAGCATTAGCAGAGCTTGACCTCAGCGACGAACTGAAGAGTCGTTAGAGAAATTCCTCGACATGAATCAAGAAATTAAAAATAATATTTAAACACAGAAAAAACTTCTACTTAAAATACTCTTATCTCAACTAAAAGCCATCACGTTGTTCTCCCATCATTGTTGACGTATATTGTTACGGGGCGTAAACGCTAGTTAATGAATTGTTTCCTATTCTGTTACGTTTCGTGTGATAAAAGAATGATAGCACTGCTGATTGACTTGGCCCCAAACTCTGGTGTTAATTGCTGAAAATATCGAAATCCTAGAAATAAGACTGACCATAAATGAAAGATGAACATTTTTCTTTATTAGCTAAATACCAGTATCGTCATAAAGTCTTTTTCGTCAGTTTCTTGATCCTCACTATACATAACTTGAATTGGCCAATAAATTTAATTTAAAAGCCTTGTGCCAACCAATAAGTGTTCAGTTTAATTTGTCATTTAGGGGGGGGGGGGAGCTAATTCCATTCTAGGTAAACCCTCATCGCCCGAGTTTAGTATTCTATTGATCACAAACTTACCGCGAACTCTACAATCAACACACTACCACAAACACGGGCGTGGTCCTCTCTTGTACCTGCCAAGTGGTAGCTCTTGAGTGACGTTGCGCCACTGGCGCCAAGGTGTAGCGCCTTTGCTGAGTCTCTATCTCCGCCTCACCCGCAGATTGAATTAAACACGACCGCTTTAGTTGCTCTGCATTAGTCCAAATTACTCCGAATTAAGTTACGTTTGAGCGAGAGGCTTTTCATCAAGTCTAAATATGATGATGTTTGCGAACGATGCCCAGAACGGTCGCTCAGGATGCATTTAATTGGTGCTGACGGAATCCGACGGACCTTAAACGACCCCGCTTTGACACGCGAATTGATTTTCGTGGAAAAGGGGATTAGGCGGTGGATGAGCCATCGCGACAGCCAGTAAATCTTTGACCTTAAAATTGGCAAAATGTGACAATGGCTTCAAATCTGCATCAATGAACAGAGACCAAGTTTTAATACTTTTCAAAGGTCGGTTTCCTTGAACGACAATTTGAATTAAAATAAACCATGAAATTACAACGTTATCTTTACGTCACACGTGAGTCTAATCAGATTCAATCAACTCAATACCCGAGTAAGCTAGGGTCAAAGTCCAAGTACCCAAGACACAAACCAATTCTAATAAAGAAACGATTACGCAGGACACATCACAGTCTGCGATTTATCATCTCCTATAAATAGTTTCATAAAACAAAGCTTCTGTTCACATTCCTTTTTATATATATATAATAACATATATATTTGACATGTTATAATACGACAAAATATTTGGATGAAAAAAATATTTTCTTTCAAGGGAATCATTAATAACTGAAAATTATTTCTAAAAAAAGTATATTAATTTATTTAATACTGCTTCTTAATTATTTTATACTTTGCATTATCATGCATAAGAAATAAGCAATCAGTGTAAACTTCTCGAAAAACTTACGTTATGTCTTCCAAATGTAACAACACATATTGTTCCTTCTTAGCTTCTTTTATTATCAATATTTCGATCTCTTTTGGAAAAAATCTTCTTCAGGATCTATGAGGACCAAGAAAATTTCTTTTCCTCTTCCTCTACAGGGATTTCGTTAACGTTCTCATTACAAAATAATATAACTCACACCCCGTGAATATAGGAAAGATTTTTTGCTTTGTATGAAAGCAGCATTATTCACAGGGTTCAGTTATATTGTTTATTCAAATCATGTGTTTTGAATGTGTGTTTTTGCAATATAAACGTGAATTGTAAACAGTTGGTTTATTTGTGAATTTTTGCCCCTTAAACATAGGCTTCCTCCTATGACTAAATGACTTTGCTGATGTTTATTTTATTTTTTTTTTATTGATCCTTGCATTATTTCCCGAAGACGAATTCAATATTCAAGCATCCGTTTCTTTATAGATGGTATCTAGTTACGATTCTACATCAAATACGTAAAAAATTGCCCTTTGCACATGTTCGTTAGATTATTCTAAATAGCAAAGCCATAAACTTGAACAGTTGAAGCTAAGATTCAACTTTAAAACCCCCTTCCTTTCCTTGGCATTAGAAAAAGGCTGGCTGATCATTAATTTCATTCAATCATTTGTATAACTGAACGCCACAGCATTTTATACTTGGCGCCAGAAATAAATTTTTGACTTAAGCAAATGTAACCGATCTATTTCGTTAAATATTTGAATTGTCGGCAATTGTTGTCGACATCTTGCTCAAAACGTTTATCTGCACAAAAAAACAAAAAAAAAAAAGAAAAAAATAGATGGCGTACCAGTTTTTAAATACCTACATAATAAGAGCGATAAAACGCTGTTAAAATAAATTCTAAATATCTCAAAGCCTATTTTTCTTAAAATTTGTTCGGTTTTTTTTTCTCAAGTCGTGAAAAAGAAAAAATTAAAAGTCTACATTTATATTCAAGTTGTAATATCTGCTTAGTAAAGTGCAAAGAGTACAGATGTTTGGAAAAAAATGAATTAAATCCGCATTATTTACTTAAATTCTCTACGTCGGATTACTTCACTTCGATCGTATCAAATCGCTTGCAATGGATTAAGGATTTCATATTCATTGTTTAAGGCAATGAGATATTAATAGGATAAAAATCTATTATCTAGTTTTCCAAGGCTCTGTCAATGGAATTTTTGTCTTTCTCGTGCTATTATCTCGACAAGGACCTCCTTGGTAAAGATTTCAAATATAAAAGTTAGAGCGTCCTCAAATATGCATGCTAAGTTTTAAGAAGATCCATACAGCTGAATACATTAACTGCTTTCATGAGCTACAATTTCCTATTCGGAAGACTAAGGGCGGTGTGTAGCGGCTACTCGAGATCGACGATCTTTTGGCCTTTGAACAGAAGTTTTTAAAGACCACGATTAGACAATACTTTACTCATGAATCGTTGAGTATCATGTTTCTAAAAATTACTGCGATTGGTTAATAGCATTTACCGTCACTTCCGGATTCAGATTTAGAAAGTGTTTTTGAAAATGGCAGCTTCCATGGAAAAAGAAAAAAAAAAGAAAAAAAAAACCTTCGAGTCTTTTCCTTGATGACAAGAATCTTAAAATGAATTAGTCCTTTGTAACATTATTTTCGGAACTTTTAGTACATCTAATTCATCGTCAAAATCACAGGGGTCGGAGTCGATGTCAGCCATCTTGTAAGAGGTGAACAACACAGGTACTGATGAGAGTGTTCTAATTGAGAATGATTTAACAGAAGAAAATTTGACAGCTAAATTTTAATGGTTTAACAATGATTTAGCGACCAATGATTTTAGTGCACAGAAAATAGATTTAAACAACCCTCAATGTTTATGTAAGCTTAGTGCAAATCCCCGTAAGACAACAAGGCAACCAAACTGAGGTAGTTGCCGAGTCATACTTTGATATTTATCGTCATTGGATGATAACGAGCTCTTATATTTCAATGAATGACTTCAAAGAAATAGGTGAATTCTAGATCCTATCTACACCTACAAATATGCCTTAAGTTCTGAGGAAACAGAGAGAAAGAGAAAGAAAGCTCAAAGCTCTCTGTTATTGCTGTGACATTAGTTCTAATCTGAAGATATAATTTGTAACGTTCATGACCTTTCTTAATTCTAACTTCGGAATTATTTTCAAGACTAGCTAACGTTTTAATTCTTATATTTTAGGATTGAACTCTCAATATGAAGAAGTTATTTGTTTTTAAAGATAGCCAATTCAGTAGATCGGCAGTGGAAGAATATCTTCAAGTCAGTCAAAGTTTTGCACTTAACCAGTATATGATTAATAACTTCCTATATCAACTACAATTATGATTTTTGGTTCGCAGAAAAATATAATACACAAGAAGCACGAATAAAAACTCAGTGATCAATAAAAATTAACTGATTATTTCCGTTATGTTATAATACATTTAAAATTGCTTTTATCCCCTTACGTTCCAATTTGCAGATTTTGTAATAGTTAAAGATACCTTACAATAATGACCTTACTTGTTGCAAGCTCCACATACTTTTTGCTCATTCTTGCCTGGTCAAAAATAGCGTAAGTTCTTACTGTTAGTAATTCTGAAATACATCAACAACTATTTTTTAGTATTCCGTTAGAATATCTGTAGCACAGGGGAAATCGATAAATCAAGTATATATCACGATTTGTCACAATTCATTACGAATTTTATCACATATGTATCCCAAAAAGTATTCAGCTATGGATTGTCATTGTAAACGGGAAAAGTAAGTTGTATGTAATAAAGTTATATAACACTTTATTGGAAAGGAAGAATTTGGAATTGAATTGTAATCATTACATGTGATAAAAAGGCCTTTGATAGCCTAAGCAAAGTTGAGCAAATCATCACTGCAAGAAGTTTTATTCAAATACATACTTACTTAATACGACAACTTACTACGTACATTTCAAA
Source organism: Thereuonema tuberculata (assembly GCA_023159025.1). Lineage (NCBI taxonomy): Eukaryota > Metazoa > Arthropoda > Chilopoda > Scutigeromorpha > Scutigeridae > Thereuonema > Thereuonema tuberculata. The sequence goes on along the minus strand of JAFIDM010000001.1, from coordinate 50,518,128 downwards.
TTCCTTGTCTGTTTGAACCGCCATTACTGCAAATACTCTTGATCTTTTTCTTAATTCTTGGCATATGTTTATTTATGCTTTAACTTAAAAAGCAATTACAAATGTTTTGGTCTTGACATTAATCCAAAAAACAAACAAATAACTAAAGTAATACGCTGAATCTTCAGTTGAATCTGAAACACAGATTTACGCGCTCTCTGAAATGAAACCGAAATGATTTCTCCGTAAAAGTAAAAGAAATAACTGTCAATAAGTTAAAAAACAAAAACAAAACAAAACATTAAACCCTTAAAAAAAGTGAAGGGGGGAAAAAGCACAAATTGGCAAATTTCAGAATCTCCGATTTCAGAATTGTCGTTCTATCTTACAAAGAAAAGCATCGAATTTACATTAAGTGTGATGAAGGGGTTAAGGTTATCCTTTTTCTGATATTGATGCAAACTGGTCGGAGTTCCAGGCCTAGAAATACTTTTTTTTATTACCTTTGCCATTTTGATAAAATATATTCCATCGAAAAAATGTCTGAAACGAATCTTTTGGAAAACAACATAGTTAATTCATGCAAAAGACGTTCATCTATAATACCACGATGTTACCATGAAATATCTGCTGCTATTTGTTACAGAACTTAAGCTGTCATTTAACAGTACTTAAGATGGCTTGCTTTAAAACATAAGGAAGGTAAAGCAAAGTGTTTTGCATTTTTATTGACGATTAGTGCATTTTATAATATTCCTTTCCTTCTGTTCTTGTTCAAAGCACGTGTTCTCAATCTCTCCATTTTCAATATTCCAATGAATTCGCTGTAATTATTTTTTTTTTTTTTCTAATTTTTTTATTTTTTTTTATTTTCAAATATTTCAATAATATTCTCTGAAAAAAAGAGTCGCTTTAATACCTGGAAGATAATTTAAAAGAAACGAGTAAGAAAACATTTTTGTTATATAAGTTAATAGATTGTGGATGAGTGGGAGATGCACGTGAAGACATAGGAAATGCCACAGACAAAAACAATAAGAAATGAGAGTTGTTTCTCGGATCTTCAGTATTATTGACCAATGTCTAGACGACAAAACAAAAGGGAAAGTTGTTAATGACAAAAAAGAAATTGAGAACGATGCAAATAAGAAGCCGTTTATAAGCTCATAAGAGAAGGAAAAATAAACAATTCAAGGATCAACTGAGAGGAAGACTGTTTGCCAGAAAGTAACAGTGTAATAAAGGTGAAAATTTTGAAGTTACTGATATGTTTCTTTAAATAATCTTTTTCCCTTTTCTAAACTTTCAGTTTGATGACTAACTTCTTTTAACATAGATCTTTCAGGTCGTGGTGCTCGGCTGTCAGGCCACCACGCTCACCACATTACATTACAACTTCTTTTAACCATGAATTTTAAGAAAGAAACTGTTTGTAGGTAATGCAATTATTCTTTCATTCTTATTTACTGTGGATTTTGCATTTTTAACACATTATTTATTTTCTTATTTACAAAAAGAAAAGCAGGATTTAAAGAGAAAAATTCCGCATTACTAACGAATCAGTGAAGAAGAAAAAAATTAACAGAAATATTATGTTTAATAATAATAATAATAATAATAATAATAATAATAATAATAATAATGTTTTTGCTGGGGAAACCCAAGGTTTGAAACATACAAACATAATAATAATAATAATAATAATAATAATAATACGGATTCATGATCGCAATACAGGACCAAGTCATCCCCACACGCAACTACAAGAAATACATTCTACACGACGCAAACACTCATGACGACAGATGCAGGAAATGGCACACTACGCATGAGACGATCGACCACATAATATAAGGCTGTCCCCTTCTCTCCCAAACAGACTACCTCCATCGACACAATCAGGTAGCGTCGATCGTTCATCAACAGCTAGCACACAAACACTCACTTATTCAGAACACGGTCCCATACTACAAGTACACACCACAAAGCGTACTAGTCAACCTCACGTAAGCTGTACTGGGACCGCCCCATTCACACAGACAAAACTATACATCACAACAGACCTGACATCACACTTGTTGATAAGGTCAATAAACAGACCTACCTCATTGATATTGCAGTGCCTATCAGCAAGAACATGCAGAAAACTCACGCAGACAAGATCAGTAAATACACTGATCTAGCACACGAGATCCAGAAGCAGTGGAGGCAGGACCGAGTACGTGTTGTACCCATCGTCCTGTGCGCCACTGGTCTGGTGCCTCATGCATTGCACCACAGCCTCAGCACACTAGGACTTCATAAAAACTCCAGAAGGCTATGGTATTCAACACAACACGCATAGTTAGGAAATTGATGGACACAACCACATATTCCTAACTATTCTTCCAAACTTTTTTTTTTTTTTTTTTTTTTTTTTACACTTGGCAATATGTGCTTTGGTCCTTGACCAGCCATATTGTCTTAGCTGGGGAAACCCATGGTTTGAAACTTTTTCAATGTAATAATAATAATAATAATAGTAATGCATAGAAGCAAGTCCTTGTTGTCGGTAATCCTGCGTCAGGCGCGCGCGAAGAATAGGAACTTACACATCGCGTACATCGACTACAAGAAGGCATTTGACTCAGTCCCCCATTCCTGGCTTTTATACACTCTTCAACTCTACAAAGTACACCCCAAGATCACGGCGTTCTTGGATGCCATGATGTAGAGTTGGAACACAACAACCTACGCACCTCCAACACGTCCATCACTACAGTCCCCATTCCCATAAGGAGAGGTATTTTCCAGGGAGACTCCTTGAGTCCTCTTTGGTTCTGCCTCGCCTTCGAATCCATTAAGCCACATGCTAGACAACACAAAACACGGTTATAGGCTTACCTCAGGCACTCGGACACCATACAAAATCACACACTTACTCTACATGGATGATATTAAACTCTACGCCACAAACAACACACAACTTACCAATTTACTACAAGTCACAACACAGTTCACCAAAGACATTGGGATGGAATTTGGAATTGACTAATGCCGCAAGCTACATATAACACGCGGGAAGACTTCGAATTTGGAGGGTTTTGAACTGGACCATGGGTTGGCCATCCAATCCATGGAACAGGGAGAGACCTACAAGTACCTGGGCTTCCAGCAAGCGCGCGTCATTGACAACGCAAACATCAAAAACGCACTCAAGAACACATACCGTGCTCGCGGTCACAATATCCTCAAAACACAACTCAATGACAGAAATAAAATTAAAGCCATCAACACTTTTGCCGTCCCCACACTAACTTATTCGTTCGGCATAATTCCATGGACAAACACTGAACTCGAAGCACTACAATGCACAACACGCACTACATTCACGAAACATAACATGCACCACCCCAAGTCCGCTACGGAAAGGATGACTCTTCCCCGCAAGGAGGGAGGCCAAGGACTCATCAATCTCTTCACCCTACACGAAAAACAAGTACACACACTTAGGAATACTTCCACCAAAGAGCACAACACGCCTCACTCCACTCAGCCATTGTCAAGGCTGACACACACATCTCACACCCCTGGACCTCGCAAACCCTTCTCTAACACTCACCACCACGACACCCACACACAGCAGCTGCATGAATCATGGGCTCGTAAGGAACTCCACGGCAGACATCGCCACGAACTCAGCCAGCCTCATGTCGACATGGAAGCGTCGAACAGATGGCTGACGAGCTGTTTGGGTAGACCGAAGGGTTCATGATCGCGATACAGGACCAAGTCATCCCCACACGCAACTACAAGAAACACATTCTACACGACACAAACACACACGATGACAGATGCAGGAAATGCCACACTACACATGAGACGATCGACCACATAATATCAGGCTGTCCCCTTCTGTCCCAAACAGACTACCTCCACCGACACAATCAGGTAGCGTCGATCGTTCATCAACAGCTAGCACTCACTTATTAAGAACACGGTCCCATACTACAAGTACACACCACAAAGCATACTAGAGTCAAACTCACATAAGCTGCACTTGGACCGCCCCATTCACACAGACAAAACATACATCACAACAGACCTGACATCACACTTGTTGATAAGGTCAACAAACAGACTTACCTCATTGATATTGCAGTGCCTATCAGCAAGAACATGCAGAAAACTCACGCAGACAAGATAAGTAAATACACAGACCTAGCACACGAGCTTCAAAAGCAGTGGAGGCAGGACCGAGTACGTGTTGAACCATCGTCCTATCCGCCACTGGTCTGGTGCCTCACACATTGCACCACAGCCTCAGCACACTAGGACTTCATAAAAACACTTACGCACAACTCCAGAAGGCTGTGGTACTCAACACAACACGCATAGTTAGGAAATTTATGGACACAAGCACCCATCCCTAACTATTATTCCAAACTTTTTTTTTTTTACACTTGGCAATATGTGCTTTGGTCCTTGACCCGCCATATTGTCTTAGCTGGGGAAACCCATGGTTTGAAATTTTTTCGAGATAATAATAATAATAATAATACTTTAAAGCAAAAAGTAATCAGTTTTAAATGTCCTAGTTAATCAAGAAAAAAAAAAGCAAAATATTATGATTGATGTTAGTATAGGCGATTTTCTTCTTCTTTCTCGATTTTGGCCGACTATGGACCACGTGAAACAACTCAGTCACGATTTCTTTTCTCTCTTCCTTCTCTCCCTCCAATACCTCTTATTTCTTTCTCTCTGTTGCTCCTTCCTCTCCTCTGTCCACTGCACACACACCCTTCTTCCTAGTCTTAACTTGGAAGACCTCGAAGACCTTGATCTTCTTTCTCCTCCTCCCCAATGTTCATTTCCCTCATGTCCGCCTTTGACACCTCCTGTAAACCAGGTCATCTGTGTTTCATCATTCCTATCAAAGTAGTCAAAAATTCTCCTCGTCATCCTGTTCTCATCCATTCTCCTCAGATGTCCATAGAAGTTAGCCCTTCCTTTCTTGTGTCCATCATTCTCTATGTTCTCTCATAGATCTCCATGTTACTTCTCAATCTCCATCCATCATTCACAAATCTTGGTTCCAAAATTTTTCTAATTATTTTCCTCTCCGTCTTCAGCCACGTGTTTGCTCGTGTTCATTGTCAGACATTCTGACGCGTAGAGGCTTTCTGGTTTTATTACTGTATTATGTCTTAATTTAGCGTTTGTGGACATAGATTTTTATTGTAGATTGTTTTCGTTAGTTGGAAAACCATCTCCATTTTTCTCGCCCTTTCTATATTCGCCTTGTAGTCAAGTGCATTTGGTTGGATAATTTCCCCCAAATATCTGAAAGTTCCAACTGTACCTGTTTCTCCATATTTTGTCTTCATGGTGTTCAGAGTTCCCTTCACATTTGTCATACACTTTGTTTTTTCAAAGCTGATCTGTAGGCCAATCTTCTCGGCCATCTCTTTCAGGATATTAACCTGTTTTATCGCGTCGTCCATATGTTCTGCCAGTATTGCCAGATCATCTGCAAAAGTCAGGCAATCAAAGCATAAATCATCTTTCACCCTTCCAACTCTTAATCTTCTGCACTCCCTCCTCTTCCAAATTTTTCCTCCATTCCCTCATGACTTCGAACTGATTTGAAAAGATTTAGAAATATAGGCGATTTTATTTTATTTACTTTTTTTCCCGTTTTAATTCAAAGAGAATCTGGTCATAAAGAGATGCATTAACTGAAAAAGTTTCATTATTATTTTATTCAAAACTAAACTCATTAACTTTTAGTATTTTCTTATTTAAAGTTAGCTTTCATAGCCTATAATGAAGGACTAATATAGAAAACACTAATTCTGTGCATTTATTTATTTATTTAATTTTCTTAGTTAAATAAAACTC
>JAFIDM010000001.1:50483510-50497269 GCA_023159025.1 Thereuonema tuberculata | reverse complement strand
GACGATATTTTGTTTTGGAATGGGTCAGAAGACAGTTTATGCAATTTTTTTACATAAGTTAATTCTATAGATTCTAAGATTAAATTCACTTGTGAGAAAGAAGGAGGGAGTAAAATACCTTTCAAATGTAAGAGAGGCCGGGAAGAAGCAGAGTAATTCCACTCTGCGAAATATCGCAATTGTAGTGAAGATGAAGAAGGAATAAACATTAATGGATGGAAAAACTATTTATTATCGGAAAAATTAAGAATTATTTTTACTTTCATTTTTCCTTTCTTTTTCAGGTAATTAAAGAGAAGATAAGATCAAGTCTAAAAACTTTCGTCAAGCAGTAGAAAGAAGTCATTATAATACAGAAAAACATTAGGCCTAACTAATAAGGGTTTGTAAAACAAAGCGAATACAGTCATCTCTCGACTTACGTCCGTTCGAAGATACGTCCTTGATCCCATAAGGTAATAAATAACAAAAAGCAAGCGAGCGTAAAGTAAAAAGGTTTCTATTTAGCAACAACGTATCATGCGTAGTGGCAACAGCGCATTCAGCGGCAACTTCCCTCGGCAATCGGCACGTGTCTTCAACAGTTCCTCTGTTGATTTTTGTGTTGAGAAATAGGTTATTTGTGTATTTATTATTAAATATTTCACGATATTATGTGCAACACGGCCCCTCACGCCCAAATATAAAACCTAGTGATGAATCACAGAAAAAGAGACGAGCAATTGATCTTGAAAAGAAGTTGCAAGTTATAAAGCAACGTGAAGCCCATCAATGTGATCGCACACGACTTCGGAGGGTCTCATTCTACAGTGACGTCCATTTTGAAATCAATGCTGACTTAAATGCCTGAGTGCCAAAAAGATGCGAACAGATAATGCTAATCGTTCACTTGAACTTTACGTATCTCTTATAAATGCCATTCAAATTATATTCGTTCTAACCATTCACATCATTTTTTTTAATGATTATTTATTTTTTTATTATAACTGCCGCTTAAAAGAAATCATGATAAAAACTTTATGATTACTTCTGAAATGGAACAATTAATTTTTTTTTAGCTTATCTGTCCAGAGATTTTTATTAGCTAATATTTGCAATGTTATTAAGAAATTTATAAAAAAAATCCACGCTGAGATGAAACTAAGAACTATAGGCAGAAGCTCAGGTAAACGTAGTAATTGAATGTATAAGAAGTTATAAGGATTAACGTTTGAAAATTACCAAGACATTTTTGTTTCTTTTTGAGAGAATGAGACTGGCCAAGACCGAAATAAATGTAACTAGACTTTAAGTTGGTCTCATAAATAAGTTTTATAAAAATATATCCAAGATATTTCAACGTGATGCGTCCCGACAATTCTGAAAGTTGAAGAGGAAGACTTGGCATGATTAATCAATAAGAAAGATGTTTTTAAGAATGTACAATTGTAAATAAATTAATCTTCAACAGAAAATTATTATTAAAATTAATTTCGAAGATTCCTATATTTTCAAGCAAATTTACAAATAACAACAGTTCATAATTCACCAAAATTTTTAAATTTTTAGTAATGGTTTCATTCAAAACTAGTTGGGAAAAAGCTTCATTTTGGAAGCCATTGTTGTGAATTACAGAAATGAAGATAAAAAAACCCACAAGGATCTCTTCTTAAGTTCATTAACAATCCTCTTAGAATTAAAACACTTGCGTTTAACATACTGTCCTCCAAATGAGAGATGGCCGCCCTGCTTTTGTGAGATCTGCGCATGTATGATCGATTAGTCTGGTCAGGCACTTCCGTCTGATTTTATGACAGGACGCCGCCATTACGGTAAATCGCTTGTTACATTGTATTTATAAATAATATATATTTATTTATTTATATAAATACTTATTGTTAGCAACTAGTATTGAAATAACGCTAAATAGTCGAGAGAAGTTTTAATTTGGCGTTATCAACATGTCTTTCTCAGTGAAAACAGACGACGGCGTCCATTGTGACAGGAAAACATAATTGATCAGTTACCGGAAGGGCTACGCAGTTCAAACTTCCGCCGGCCATCTCTCATTTGGAGGACAATACTTGTCGATTAAAAGTTCACACAGTTCAATATCCTTTTAGGTTATATTTCCAAAAATAAAAAAACTTCTAAAGTTCACACAAATTATTAAAAGTTCAATTAAATATCGTTGGAAATAAACTCCTCAACAAATGCTTGATAGGCTGAACTTATTACTGCTGTAGTAACCAAATAACTTGACATAGTCCTTGAAGGGTAACTTCCGTCAAATACATCTTCGCTGTGAATAAATTAACTAAAGTCACTTACTTCACTTCTTCCATAATCCTATACGGTTCTCTGTAGGTACTTTGCATCACGATCAATCCTTGGATTCCTCTTTACCAACTTATCCGGTAAAATTATCTCTTAAATCCAATATGGCACTGGTCATTCGATGTTCGGAATTCATCAACATGGTTGGTCGCCTATCCATAATCCCTGTGAATTAAAACTAAAAACAATCTATTAATGCTTATATATCTTTCACACACCATTAATATTAATAACGTTCAATCTGGTAACTGAATACTTCAGCCTAATGAAGTCCTTTCTATCGAAGTGTATCTTCTAATCGTCCTACAGAAGTTTTATCTTTCGCCATCGGTGCCAATTTTCTTCTATTACATTTCACTATATTGATGCTTCCGAAAACACAATCAAATCACTTGATTTTGCACTATCATTTGTTTAGAACAATGATATCATCATTTCACCGGTTCTCATACTTTAAAAAAAACAATAGTATTAGAAGTAACATGGATAACAATAGTTCATGAATTCTTTTATTATTATGTTTTGGCACTATTAGAATTAACTTGATATGACTGTTGTATATTGCCACTATTAAATTTTCACTATTAGTAGAAAATATCAATCATCTTTCTTCAGCCAGCAATGTTACAAATCGACTGGGGCGTAAACACTAAATGAATACTAATCTGACAGTGATGTCAGTATTCTGCAATATACACATTCTTCTTTATAAGTTACTTTTCTGAACAACACCAGAAACTAAGCTAAGTTAAAAAAAAAAAATCCCGCTACTTAACATTCATAGTTCGCCTTTCTTATGTGAAGATAAGCAAGCGCCACCTGCTGACAAATTTGAGAATTAGTGTCACATCGTGCAATATAGTTAGATAGTTATTTTTATTGAAGTTCAGTGTGGTTGTAAAAGAAATTATGGAGCTATTATGAAATATAAAGAAAAACTGATTCAATTCAAGATATTGTAATTTCGTCTAAAATTAAAAAAGCTGAAATAAATAAATAAATAAAAATCGGAAATAGCAAAATAACATCGCAGTTATTGTAATTCTAAGGTTTCAAATTCTAATTGGTTTATTAACATCATCTCAAGGCTTAACTAAAATCTCAAAAGATTTACTCTGTGTTAAGTTAAATTATAATAACGAAAAATGAGTTAAGGATTGAAGTTAAAAATATTACAAAAGAAATATTAAGTAAATAACAACAGGTGAGACCAAATTATTTACAAGTGACATCCTGAAACAGCTGTTCCAGGATGTCACTTGTAAATAATTTGGTCTCACCCATTGTTATTTATTAATAATGCAAATGCGCAGTTTGAATTTTTATGCTTAAAAAAAAATTCATTGAGGCCTGCACTGCTGGCACATGAATTTTCTCACTATTTTTTCATTGGTGAGTTTTTCATTGTGTATTTTTTTCCTTTGAGGCACCACTGCGCTTCCGATATATTAGAAATATTAAGTAATTAAGAATACTCCATTTTTTTATGATCTCAAAATCATTAGAAATATACATTCACTTTTGAATTAAAAAATTTAGAAGCACGATCTGAAAGTTAAAAAAAAAATACCGCTCACAAAATAATTAAAATTAACAAAAGCCGGTGATAAATAATTTTCATTGGGTGAAAAGATTATCACTCAGCAAATTTTTTTGAAATCTGAATGAAAATATTTTTAAAAATTACAGAAATTGCTCTAAAACTCAATCAAGATCAAAAATAACATTTTTATGGCAAAATAAAATAGAATAAAATGAAAGACAAAACAAAATATTTTTTTAGTAAGAGCTGAAAGCTTTATTACATTATCTTCAGGAAATAAAGATTAGAAATAAAATAGTAATGAAAAATCCGGAATCAATATGGTAACTAAAAGATGTTAAGGTTTTTTTGTTTGCTTGTTTTTTTTTTTTCCTATGGAAAAAGTCGAAACAAAATGGCTGTCGTTGTAAAGCAGTCCTAACCTCATCTCTATCGTCCTACTTTATCAAATGATATTAAGGTTTTTTTTTTTTTTTTTCAGTCGTTGACTCTGTGGACTCTCAAAAACTGCTGTAATCCGTACAAAACGCCTGCCGCCCCCACCAAATGGACAGCGTATTTGGAAAGCAGATCGCCGCTCCTAAAAGTCGGAGGCTTTACCTCGGAAAGGATTTACTTTTTAATGAAAATAAAAGATTTATAAACCGGACATCCTCGACATGTGAGCAGCCACTAGTGATGGCTTCCAGATCATTATTATATTTTTTTTTAAGTAAATATTTCAATAAATATCAAGAGTGGCCTTTACCTCGCAGGGCGTATATCATCCTTCAGGTAATGCATATCATATTGCTTTGCTTTGCTTCCACTATTCATTCATAATTTATTTTAGTAAAGCTGAAAAATACTCAGATCGACTGGAATTCGTCCACTAAGCAATAATCATTTTTAGAAAAAGAAAAGGAAAATAATAAGGCGCTAAAATTTATCAAATAACTGAAATCTTTTTGTTTTCTATATTAAATTTATTGTTATATTAATTTCACTCGAACTTAAAAATGTTGGTCATAAGAAAAAAATGGATTCAATAGCTGAAAGGGCAGCATTGTTCAGTGGATGGAAAAATAGAAACCCGCAACTCATGAAGATAGTAATTTTTTTTTAGGTGGTGATTATTTTTGTTTTGGTTGGATGGTTGGAGGAAGGATAAGCCCTTGGGTTCAAACAGAGCTGTCATGCTTTTGTAATCACTCGTCCAGGAAACCGAAAAAAGAATTCGCTGTACTTGTTTAGAATGATGAGATCTTACACCGAGAGCAGTGTTATGTATAAAAACAAGGTAGTGATAGTGATTAGTAAACCAATCACAATGCTTCGCAACGTCTTCTGATACGTATAAGAAAACATAATTGCTATTCCTTTAATTTTCTTATTATTATAAATTTGATTGTTGCGAATGCAAAAGGCGCAATTGTTGCGATTATTGTGTTTGTTGTTGAGCTGTATTATAAATGGATTGTTGCGAATACAAATGGCGCAATTGTTGCGATTATTGTGATTGTTGCTAATGATATCTGTCCACAGACAGATAAAGCGGAATTGTAAGTCTTCTGAAGACTAATAAAACTCAGTCAGAAAGAGCATGGTCGATTGTCTCTCGCTCTCAGTCCATGGAGGCAAACTCTACGACCTTGCAATTCCTATTCAGCCTATTCTTACATTCAGGAAAGAAGATGAGACATGATAAAAATAAAAGAAATCTGAAACTTTCGTTGTTTATCAACAGCCCGGTAGCCAAGTGGTAACGCGCGTGACTGCGGGCTGGAGAAGTCGGATTCAATCCGGTGGAGATTCTCCTCCAGATGGGTCATAGGCTTCGTATGATAAATGGTAAACAGGTTTTTTTTTTCCGTGGGTTAAACGCGGGCGATCATCGGACTGATCATCCGACCTCAACTTACTTCCAATAGTCTTACCTCCCGCCTGCAATGGGATATTTTAACATTTTTTATCAAACAATAATAATTACGTAGATTCATAACTATTATTCGATATCAGACAACAAATCTTTAGACTTGAGTCTCCCTCAGCAATTTCGCAATAAATAAAGGCAACTACGCTGTTGGTTGGTTCATTTTTAAATGTAAAAGTTTTAGGATAACATTTTTTATATCGACTTATATATACAAAATTTCAATTAAATGTAGATAGTTTAGATCAAGTTTTCACTACAATTGTGCAGGTTACTTAGTAGTTTACATGTATTTCTATAAATTACTTAAGTTTCCTGATGAAAACTGATGTAATAGCGGTTGAAACTAGTTACGCCCATTTTTAAATGTTTAAATGTAAATTTATGTGTATTTTTCGCTATAAAAAATATTTAATTATGCTATTTGCAGTAAGGCTGTGTTTGAACATTTGTTTTGATAATGTATTTTGTTATAGAATAGCATTTTTCAAAAATTTTACGAAATAAGATTCAAATAAAGTATAAATGAATTTGTTTAAGGATGTTCTGCTCATTATTCGAAGAGTTTCAACCACAAACGATTAAAAAACTAAGCTAATTTGAATTTTATGTTTCCTAGGGATATATATATTTCCTAGTAAGAATTGACCATAAAGTCATTTGTCATCTCGAAATCCTCATTATAGGTGTAAAAAAAATATATTTTTTAAAAAACAGTTATATCTATTTTATAAAAGATTTATTTACAGGCCTACAATTAAAAATTAAAAAAAAAACATTAGTAATTTAAAGGCCGATTTGTATCAAGCATATTTGGAAATTTGTTTTACGACAAAATAAATTTAACAAATTCGGAGGATTTTCTCTTGTAAATGACAAAATATTCAGTTAATAAAAAAGGATATTTACTAAAAGATGAGATTAAAATTTGTTGGATTACTTTTTTTTACGTCATTTTATTATTAAAAGAATCAATGTTTTTCTTTGACTTTATATCATTTTTTTGATATTCCACATTAAAATAATTTACTGTAAGCAAAACTAAATTTTACGAAGGAATTAAATTTTAAAATTATTTATAAAATTATTTCTTATCATTTGTTAAATAAAATTGTATTTATTTAATTTTTTTGTTCTTCATTTATGCATTGAATCGCATAGATGTAGTAATTAGCATTATTTCATCCTTTCGTTTCTTGTTCAAATTTACAGAGAGAAGTAGAATTTTACTACTCCGTCAAATTCTGAGCACTTGCAGGGTTTTGGTGACTATAATAACCTATAAGATCAATAAATAGTCGGTAAGTGAGGAATCGATACTGCACTGATCTACCACAATACAAAACTTAATGGGCGAGACAAGGTTACCACTATTCAATCTCGGAGTTCCATTTATCGATCCATAAATACAAATAGTTAAAGGATTCCCAGAAAAAATCTCAAAGAATACAGCAGCGTCTCGTTTTACGATGAGATTACGTTCTCGAGTATTTGGTTGTAAATCGAATCGCCGTAAAACGAGTACTATTTAAATGCTTTAAATTGATGTAAGTTCATGGCCAAACAAATTAGTAAAATAATTTTATAATTTACAATATTTCTTTACATTATGACATACAATTTTAATTTAAGGAGCTAAGTATAGAAAATTACATAGATAATTGAAAAAAAATATCAATCAAATCCCCTTTTTATTTTGTTGAAGAAGGCCCAGGCCATGGTACAGAAGACATCGAGAAAAATGTAACGTCAACTGTTTTGTTTTAAGTGTAACTTACATTTGATATGCGCAATTTTGTAGTTTTCTGTACCGTTTGTTTTATTTTTTTCAGCGTTCTCGATAATTGTTGATAATAGCCGGTGACAAGTTGAGGGAACTACAAATATTAGCACGTTTCTCGCCAGCTTCCATTTTTCTGATCACTAAGATTATATTGTCTAAAGTTACAGACTTCCTTGTTCTTTTCACTGCTTGCAAAAGAGGACAATCTGTTTTTTGATGGACGTCATGGATGGAAAAATCACAATCAACTTAAAAGAACTGAACTAAAATAGAAAAAGAAGAAACACGTGCACACAGGAAAAGAGCCAGAACACACTAAGTAGAGAAAGGTCGCTCGAGTTGCGACAGTGAGGAACCACAAGTCGGGAGTGCTCTATCCGACTCGACAAGGGTGGTAAAAGTGAATCGTCGCAAAACGAATCGTCGCAAAATGAGACCCTTCTGTATTTTCTTGCATGCCATGCATTCCCATGTAGTAAATGTGGTGCTTTTCACCAAATGGTGCTGCTCAAGGTGATGCGCGAAAGTAACAAGTTCCCAGAGCACCCAGTACTTTCAGCACAGAATCGCATGTAACGAACATCTGCGACAAATGATCTTTCTCTCTCTTCCTTTTAGTTTACCGAAATATGAAATGCAGAACTCGTATAAATGGAGGGATGAGTATATCGGGAAAGGCTGATTATTAACTAAAATTAGGGACTACATTTTATTGTTTAAGTATATTTAGCTATTGGTCTTCACTTTTTTTTTTTTTTTTTTTACGTTATGTCCAGAACGAGAAAATATTTCCTGGTTGTTCCAACATATGGTAAGTTTTCATTGCTTATTTCCTTTGCAGATATTATCACTATGAAATATTATCCTATTTTAAACCCAAATGTATGAATGTATAAAAAAATCTACTGAATTCAACGAGCCGATATTCGTAGTAAGTGGCTCATAAGATGGAGCCTAAAATCTTTACCAAACAGTAATGAAAAAAAAAAAGGGGGGGGGGGGCGGGTTAAGTTTGAATTAAACAGCTCTTGTACGTCTTTAGTTTTGTAGCCTATTTTCTCAAGGAAATTTAGACTCGTTATATCAGTTTGTTTAAGTATGTTAATAACTTTTGAATCTGTGAAAGGGCCTACCTAGATTTGGAAATTCCAAGCGGATTCACTGTGTATAGATAATACATGGCTTGTTCGTTTAAATCTACGACCTCTGGGAGAAAATCCTTATACGACATATATTCGTATTGGGTTCGAATTCCGACCTAAGGAATAGACGAAGTTCATTATTGGTAGCATCTACATCATTTGATTTGGCTCAAGTAAATTTCTTCTAGATAGTCTCAAGATCAATGTAATATTACTTTCCTTATATCTTCGCGGGAGAAGATTAAAATACCAGGACTGTATGAACTTAGAAAGAATGTAATATCTAATATTAGGCATTTATCCGAAGATTGAAGATAGGAATCGAAATAGCAGATTCAATAACAAATGTTTGTCCTGTTAAGTTTGTCCTGTACAGAGAATACAGTGAAACCTGTCAAGTTGACCACCTTTATAAGTTGACCACCTGTCTAAGTTAACCTAATTGACCAGGAACGGAATGACTTAATTACTTTAACATTGAGTGAACCCTTTGTAAGTTGACCATCTGTCTAACTTGAATGTTGACCAGATAATTAGGTAGAATTTGTCACAAAACATAGCTGAAAACCTTTGTAAGTTGACCACTTCCAGAATTTTAGCATAGTATGTGTGAAGTACTACACTTTCCAGTATAGTATGTGTGAAGTACTACACTTTCCAGTATAGTATGTGTGAAGTACAAACCCTTAAAACGTACACTAAGTTTATTATACCTATGCAAAATGTATTACTGTAATAATAAATTAAGTTTCATAATTAACTTGTTTCTGTTCAACTTACTACTGTAGTACAGTAGTAACTATGACAATATCCAATAATTAATACGTATGTATAATTAATGTTTAGCCCTAATAAGCAATATTATTCCTATTTTGTATAATTTTGTAATAATATACTACGTATATGTATAGTAGTAGTACGTAGATGATAAAATACGAAAATAAAAAAGTAAGTATTGTACCCCTGGTAAGTTGACCACCTGTCTAAGTTGACCACGAAAACGTGGAACCACTAGGTGGTCAACTTAGCAGATTTCACTGTATATAGTTTTTTTATTCAATACAAGTCTGGATCTTTATTAAACTTATTTTAAGATTCCATTTCTGCAAAAATAATTTATAGCTTAACACTTTTATTGAAAATCACAGAAAAGACAAATTTAAAGGAAAGTGCGTTTTTAATTTTTTTTTTTCAAGAAACTTCGGGTTTTCTTCTATTAAAAGTTAGGATTGACTGGAGACATTTCTACGCTATTTCTATGAATCGCATAAATTCCCAAAGCCCTCTTGCATCGTTTGTAGCTACGACGGGAAAGCTTATGTGTCTGTTATATGAAATATAGGAAAGACAATTATATGCCAGTGAATACCCAAAAGGGACATAGAAATGTCCGTTCGTTATCGATACTTCAGTTCTACGAAAACGAATGAAAAGAGGATAGAAGATGGAATAGGCGGGGTTTTCCAATGAAACACTATAGGAAACAGATTGAATAATTAAAAAGAAAGCAATCGATGAACGAAGGGGAAGGAAAAAAGAAAAAAAAGATAGAGGGAGAGAGAAAAGGTTTTCCAATGCCTCTAGAGAAATCCGTTGGTCGCGTGCTAAAATCTAAGAAGCTCGTTAGGCAATGACTTTCCTTATTCCTATGCTCAACACAATGTTTGATTGAAGTTCACGGCAGAATAAATAGGCGTTCCCACTTTGGGCATTAATCGTGCCTGCTTCCTTTCGGCCATTTTTACAGCTCGCTCCACGCCCAGTTATTAAGGGACTTTGGGCCATTGTACGCCTCACTGACTCCAGATGAGAATCGTTGCCTCACGTGACGAGTGATACAATCACAAGGTGCAATCTTCATTCGAATGTACGTAGCAGCGGCGGAATAGAGCAACCAATTTGCCATGACATCGAATCTAAAGATAAGGCCATGTTATTCATCCCCAGCCCTGTAATTTCAGTTCGGGTTTTTACAGGCAATTCGAATAGGGCGCAACGTTAATATAAATTAATTGTTTTATGTAAATCAAAGTGTTTCATTTTAATAAATTTATCTTTTTTCTATTTTTTTTCCCTCCTATATTGTTAATTTTTACGAGAAGAAAATTCTCTATTTGCTCGGAAGATCTTGATTTCGGGAAGTGTAAAAATAAATAATTCGAAATCATTTTTGCTCTATTGTTTACGTCCATGATAATTTGGATGTGAGAAACTGACAGTAAAGTAAAGGAAAAAGTATAAGAAAAATAAAGAAAAACAAAAAGAAGAAGAGCATACATGGCAAACCGTAGCATTTTCTATAAACGATCGATTATCTCTTGGCCGAAGAGAGAAATACTTCCAAAAACAGCCACTAGAGTTACATAAGTAGTCAGAACAACAGCAGTAAAAGATATACGAAAAAAAAAAAAAACTCATTTTAATTTGGATGATTGAGTTTATATTGTATTTTACCCATTTGTTCCGTGTCCCATCATGTAAACTTTATTTGAAATCCTTCTTAAAGAGCCAAACATACGTAAGGAAGAGAGTAGGACATATCAACATATAAGGTAGTTGATTTTTACTCAGGATGAATCAGAGAATTATATTTATTTGTGTATCATAACCTTTATCGACATTCAAAACAATGGCACGTGACAACGGTAAAGATATAAATTATACTTCTTTTAAATAAGGTTGAAAGCACAGTTCTACAATAGAAGTAACTTGTCAGTGCATCATTGGGATGAGTAATGGATATTTATTTAACCATAATGACTGTAAAATATAGCAGCCATAATTATATTAGAGCGTAAACTTTCAAATCTCAGAAAGTACCTTTCTTTACTTGAATTTAAATTTTTAACTTATTTTTTTTTCGATTTCTTCAAATCGCTTACTATTTATTTGAATAAAAGTAATACATTACGTCAGCATGCAACTGAAACAATGAATGAGTTTCATCATAATGTTTTTGATTGTCATGCAAACTTATTAGCGACCCGTTTGGGAGCTATTGTAATAGCGACCAAAATCGGTAGCTATTGCGTTTGTCCTGTCCGTCCGTGTCTGTCCGCCCCTAACTCCCGAACGCAAGGTCGGATCGACAAATGGATTTTACCATCGTGTTCAGAGGCCGAAACACCGTAGGAATGGGGTATTTTCAGAGGCAAACGTCCCCATGTTCGAGATATTTGCCATTTCTGTTATTGGATTTCTGCTATTAGCTTAAATATTCGAATTGCAACCATAGTGCTGTATTTGAGTTGTCAGCTGTTGTTTGATACTTAACGTCTCGGACTCATACACTGAAGGTTGTTGGTTCAAATCCGTATATCAACTTTTTTTCTGAATATCGGCGTGCTTTTTTAATTTTTTTTTTTTTATTTTCCTAACGATTTTTTTAATTTTTTTCCTAATTTTTCTATATTTTTTCTTACGTTAATGTAAGTTACTTCTTTTTATTATTATTATTATTATTATTATTAATTTTTTTTTGTTATTATGGGTCGCCTTTAAATTTATGTTTTAGCACAAAATTACAATCACTTGTTTTTAATAAGTTATTTAGAAATTAACAGTCCTTAAAAAAACGCAAGCTATTATATTAATTTTCTATTCTATGAAATCTATCACAAACTGATTTAGTACATTTTTACACTGAAAGAAATTGAACATTACCCAGTTTCTACAGAAAAATAAGAAAGTTTCTAGGCCTATGTCGTTTTCAAAACAATGTTATTACGAATTACAAAATGTTATACGACTGTTGTAATGGAGTGCGTTTTATTGCAATATATGACAGACAGAGTCATATTACAGATCTGGACTTTTATAAAACTCATACGACACTCAAGATATCTTAACTTTTCTTATACTAAATTGAGGCGCACCAACTCTGGCTTGCACTGAAAATGATTAAGTGAAATATAAACACCATAAAGCAAGGTATAAACTAATAAGGACATAAACTAATATAGATGGAAAAAAAAATAAAAAGCGACTTTATCAACAATTTGTAAAACTGTCAACGTGCAATCAGCGAAAATCAGTTTTCATTGAAAAGAGCTTAATGCCTTTCAATCAGTTTTGACAACGCATCAATTATGCGAGTTGTGTCGCGATACGTGTAAATGTAAATTACATATTTAGAGCTTGATTCCAGTTGGTCCATTCACTTCATACATATTTATTCAGAAATAGTTATTAAATTAACTCATCAGCCCAACGATTTAGTAATATGAAATTCTGTCATTGCACTAATTGCAAGTTTAATTATCTAATCTAAACTGAGCATCGTATAATTTCATTAAAGAACAAAAATTTAATGAAAGAACTTTAAGCCTACTTTTCCTAGATTGTTCGGTGGCTCAGTTCTTTTTATTTTATTTTTCTTTTATATTTTAAAGTCGGGACACTAATACATAGGATAAGTTTTTATATTTAAATTATATCATCTGCTGAATACCAACAATAGATTACCAATTTTCCATTTCTCTGAAATAAGTAATGCGGATTTAATTGATTTAAAATTATCTAATTAGTCGTAATCACATTAAAAAAAACCTTCACGGATTCTTGGGTTACTAAAAGGATTAGTATAAATATTGCTAAGACATCGATAGAAATGCATTGTTTCGGTTCTAAATGCTTTTCTTTGGGAATTACCTATAGTTTTAAATGCTTTTCTATGGGAATTACCTATAGTTTTAAATGCTTTTCAATGGGAATTACCTGCAGTTTTAAATGCTTTTCTATTGGAATTACCTGTAGTTTTAAATGCTTTTTTATGGGAATTACCTATAGTTTCAAATGCTTTTTTATGGGAATTGCCTATAGTTTAAATTCTTTTCTATGACAATTAACTAGTTTTAAATTGCCTTCTATGGGAATTACCTGCTGTTTTAAATGCTTTTCTATAAGAATTACCTAGTTTTAAAGGCTTTTTTATGGGATTACCTGTAGTTTTAAATGCTTTTCTATGGGAATTACCTATAGTTTTAAATGCTTTTCTATGGGAATTATCTGCAGTTTTAAATGCTTTTCTATGGGCATTACCTATAATTCTAAATGCTTTTCTA
>JAFIDM010000001.1:50407420-50483500 GCA_023159025.1 Thereuonema tuberculata | reverse complement strand
TAAATGCTTTTCTATGGGCATTACCTATAATTCTAAATGCTTTTCTATGGGAATTACCTATGGTTCTACATGCTTTTCTATGGGCATTACGTATAATTCTAAATGCTTTTCTATGGGGATTACCTATGGTTCTACATGCTTTTCTATGGGCATTACGTATAATTCTAAATGCTTTTCTATGGGGATTACCTATGGTTCTACATGCTTTCTATGGGAATTACCTGTAGTTTTAAATGCTTTTCTATGGATACTACCTATAATTGTAAATGCTTTTCTATGGGTACTACCTATAATTGTAAATGCTTTTCTATGGGGAATTAGCTATGGTTCTTCATGCTTTCTATGAGAATTATCTATAGCGTAACTACCTTCCTATGGTTATAACCAATAGCTATACATGCTTTTCTATAGGAATTACCTATGATTCTAATACTTTTTTATCATCTTCAGACCCTGATTTCTTGGCAGAAACCCCAACAGAAAAAAATTTAAATACTAAATTTTAAGCACGTAATATGCATACAAAAGTTTATCCAGTGAGTGGTTCAAAAACTACTACGGGGAGACACAGACACACACACTGTCATTGATTTTATGAGACTCACTTTTCCTAGAAAACAGGCTAAAAAGCATGTCTTAATGCTTTAGTATTGATATATATTCTTTAATAAGTCTTTAGTACATTAAATTTATAAGTATTTTTATTTTAAAGATTAGGTTTTATTTATTTAAAACATAACTCACTAGACTATATTATTCTCCCATTTTCTTTAAAGAATCGTGGTTGCGTTTATCTTCATATGTTCGTTGTTCTCATTTTCTATATTAAAAAATTGAAACCGTTTATGGATTTCTAATATCCGGTACAAGCCGTAGATCAAACCCCAGGAAATTCTCAAATTAGCTGATGATGAGGATGAGGATTTTCTCTATGAGGCAACTGCTCTTGATGCTACATTGTCTCTTCTTTCATTAATCGGATATTTTTAGCCCAAGAGCACTGAAGACAAAATGAAAATTAATATATTCCAAAGATAATCTGGAAGATTTTTTTTTGATCATTTCTCAAATTCATTGAAACAAGGAAGATTAATTTTGAATTCAAATAAATTAAAACTAATTCTTATTAACAAAGTTTCAAATGTTTTTTAATCAATCTTTTTTTTTGCAGGTTCGATCGAAACTTAACTGACTTTTATAAGATTTATTATCAATACAATTAGTTTTCACAATTGTCGAAATTTGAAATAATTGTATTAAAATTTTTGAAATTTGTTGAAGTCAATAAATGAGTCATTCAAGATACTGTATTGTTTATAAAGCTTTTTTGTATTAAGATCAATTAATTTTGGGCGCTTTTGAAATTTTATAATATAAAAGTGAAATTTGTGGACGTGTGTGTGGGTCTCTGTGACAACAGTTTAGCATACTTCCCAACATGCTACAAATTTGAAATTTGGCATGGGGGTAGTTTCCATACAGTAGACAATGTAAAAATTATAAAAATAACCTTTGTTTTTTTTTTTTTTTTATGGTAAATGATCATAAACTGTCTTGAAAGTGCCACATATAGCTATAGATTTTCACGATTGATATAGATTATTGTATGATCACATGATTTTTTTTATGGACTAGGAAAGGTTTGAAGTGATAGGGTGTGGAGAAGGGGAGAAAGGAATGGGAAGTTAGAGATCTCATAGTATAAAATTCAAATATAACATTACTTTGTACCTATCACGTGATTTTTGTATCAACTGGAAAAGTTTCGAAGTGATCTCACAATTTCAATTTTTCTTCCTCATCCACATGAGAACAACTCTTTTCTGTAGCCCGTACATAGAACTGGTACTCGGAATAAGTCTTGAGGATGACACCTAAGCTCTGACCCAGGGGGGTCCAATAGCATAGATTTCTTCTACCAAATTCAGAGCAACTTTTAAATGTTAAGAGGAAAGATTAAGAGAGAGGGATTAAGAGATATTTGTTTCGATGGATGATAATCCATAGAAATCAACTTTCAAATTATACTAAACAGCAGATCCGAGAATCGTAAACGACATAACAATCACTAGCAAATAACAAATAATGAACTCAAAACACGCCATTACAATCACTAAAGGTCAAGAAGGAAAAACAGATTTTAAAAGAAAAAAATATACCCTAAAGGTCCATAAAAATAAAATGAACTTCTTTGAAGAGGAATCTTTTAAAAGATTTCGGTTCCTAAAAGAAGTCCTTGATGAAAAAAAAAATCCGATTTCTGTTAAGCCGTTTACATGGTGCTTTATCTGTTATCTGTTTTCTTGGTCTAGATGTTTCGATTAAGGGAAACATGAAAGTGCCTTCTAAGAAACCCTCTCTCGTCTTCAGACAATTAGAGAGAGAGAATTTCCGGTGGAAAAATTGAAAGCAATGTTTACGATATTTCGTTGACTGGTTTTTTTTTTCTTTCGGTTGCTTTTTCAATTCATTGATTGAATTGCGACTGCATCCTTCGACTATCACAGTGACTACATCAATAATCCTATCTTTATTTTCTAAGGCGCTTTTCTTATTTTCCAAGAATTTTGCAAGAAATGTCGAATTCGACAGAATTTATTATGCAGTATTGCAGTTTACATTAAGATAATTCTGAAATACAGATGCGAGTTTCTGTAATAATCTAGCCAACACTGACAAAATTTATTTATGATTAAAAAAATAAAGATCTACATCTACGAGTATTTCTTGAGTATATTACTAGACTTTCTATACTGCTACTACTGCTCACAATGGCTTCCCTTTGCTTTTCGCAGGCCACAGACAGCCGATAGACGAGTATAAATCAAGAAAGACTCGAGAATATGTTTCAGGTGATTCGCTAGTTTCGACGGCCGGAGAGGGGGGAGAGAAACAAGCACCAGTAGCTTACTACGTAGGCTACTTGCATTCAACCCTCCCTGAAGTAAACTAGTTAACTACTGCTGCATGGGTATTGTGATGTTATACCATGGTTTCACGGAACCAGTATTCACTAGGTTAGACAATTTTCTCGCATTTTGTCTCGTGTGACCACCCAAGGTTCAGGAAATCCCTATCCAAAGCCATTCACAATCGATATTACAACCCTAGTTCTGACAACTCGGTTTGGCCACAAAGCTTCATTATTTAAATATGGCGTCCATACCGTCAACTGCGTCTCAGCAATAGTAAAATGAAGAAACACTGATTTTAATCGAAATATAGAGAGACATTAAAACGAAATCAGCATTTATACGTAAAAACACAATTAAAGACATTTCATAAAACGGGTAAAACCGCGACGAAATTAAAAATAAGATAGACAATCTTACTTATTAAAAAAAGATATGCCAAATTTGTATCAAACTTAGAATATATAAAGTGAACCTATTTATTTAATATAAATAAGTCGTAAATAATTACAGTAAATATCAGAACTCTGGAAAAACTGATTTACTGAAACTATATATTTCTTTGCAAAACTTGTTAGCGGAAACCCAGAATGCACTGCAAAAAAACAACAAAAAAAGACAACAACACTTTTCCACTTTCCCGTGAAATCACCTAAGAAACGACAGCTCATATACAAATCAGGTAAAAGCTGCATCTAGCTACAAATAAGTAACTACTCTTCCGTGAAACCAGGGTATTACAG
Organism: Thereuonema tuberculata; assembly: GCA_023159025.1. Lineage (NCBI taxonomy): Eukaryota > Metazoa > Arthropoda > Chilopoda > Scutigeromorpha > Scutigeridae > Thereuonema > Thereuonema tuberculata. The sequence goes on along the minus strand of JAFIDM010000001.1, from coordinate 50,479,845 downwards.
AAACAAAAGTACTCGACATTAACAACTATCCCTAAAAGAAGTAAAATGATGGAATGATTGCCCTACAATAATACCTCACGATGCAAAAAAGTTAGAAATGGAGGTCAAAATATCTTCTGCTCTATTAAGATGATAAATGTTGTTCATCTCTCTATAGAACACTGTTGAGAGTTTTTTTTTAATTATTCTTTCTGATTTTACAAAAAGAAAGAAAAAAAGGTCTTCTCAATAAAAGTTGCTGTACAACCATTAATTCGACCGTGCTCTGGATGATGTATAATAGCACTCACTTAACGAATCTCTAACAACTAATTGAGCTTATTAATGATAGCATTTTTCGTATTATCTTCTAATTAGGTTGGACACTTTGTTGTAGATGTAAGTCATGTTATCTTCTAGTCACTGATAAACTGAAGCTGTCTTCGTACTCTGAAAGAATCAATGGCAACATTTAGAAGTCTCAGTAACTCATGTACTTCACGAACAGTCACGCTTAATAAAATCTCCTGAAGCACAGTCCCCGTGTTTTAATTGCAAGAAAGCCTTAACACTATGCTAATCGTTTCATTACTTTATTATTCTGATCCGTCTAATCTCCCAGCATTTCCTTAGCAGCCAAGAGGCGATAAATGATATTCTTGAAACTGGGAGAGGATGACACCTAAGCTCTGGCCCCAGGGGGACCCAATGATAGATCGAATCTCACGAAACGTAATTTCACGCCAGAGAACACTCCCCGAGAGCGTCAATTATCGATTGGCTGGTCTCAAATTTCAAAGCTAATTACACTAGGATTGAATGATCGATTTGATTAGGTGACTGTCCACTAGAAGGTGCCATATGTCACCACTCCTGTCATTCATCTCTTGATCTTGGTTAATCGCTATTGGAGACAAATCAGAAAATCATTAACACACTCGAATACATTACTTCTATTTCCTCAACTTTTTAACTTGATTGTTGCATAGGTATTTATTTTTAGGTTTTGAAGTTCTAACAGTTGAAATGGAATTTCCTAACATTTTTGTTTTTGGTTTAATTTAACAGTCATAGAAAATGCAAACAGCAAAATTAATTAAGGTAAATAATCAATAATTTTATGATTTTGAACAGTGGTAGAAAAGAGAGACTAAATAATTCCCATTTAGGATTAAGCTTGATATGTCATACCAAAGCAAAAATGGCCGCTATGGTATGACAGCCTTCACAAACAAACTGATAGGTTCCACAGAAATTAGACTAACTTAACATGTAAAAGATATGCTAACGAACTTTCACAATTTTAATGAATTTTCCTTTACAAAACAACTTGCATGTGAAGTCACCGGTCTTAGTCTACGTACCATTACACAATCCATACACACTGCAGTATACAAGCTTATCTATACTACAGTATATATCAGCAGTGGTTTTTCTTTTTTGGTATTATGAGTCCATATAGATTTTCATTTTTAAGAAAAATAAGGCACATTACATGGCGTGGCAGATATTGAAAGCCTACATATATGCACTTTTTTTTCAGGCTTTTCATGTACAAGAATACAAAACTCGAAAATCGATAAAATTCCTGCAGAAAGATGGCCATCACGATTATTATGCAATTTTTCCAATCTCTTCTTCCATCCCCTTTTCCATTGACGCTAGTCAAACACTGAATGAAAAACCATAATAAAAAATAATAAAAAATCACACAATTTTTTTTATTTTTTGTTTAAGTAAGCAATATATTTAAAATATAATACAGTATATCACACACAAATACAGTATTATATTTTAAATATATTGCTTACATATCCAAAAATTTATGTGATTTTTTATTATCTATATGGATTTTTTCCTCTCACACGTTTAATTTAATATAACTTAAGATTATATTTCGGTGTAATTACCTCTCATTATAATGTTTTGGTTTAAGTGGATTCCAAATTATTTCGATTATTAATTAACTTCATTAAGTCGCAAATCAATGTAACGGAAATACACGAGACCAAATTCGCAAATTCTAAATGAGAAAACCTTAATAAATAGTAATGTTCATATTTGTAGACATTCTTGTTTCTTTCTTCCATGTAAAACAGTATAGTATTGTACTCATTAAATTTTGAAATTCAACAGTATGTAATAATTGTTACCAATTTTTAGGAAAGTTATGGTTACCACCAAATTTTTAGAAGCAAATTGTTTATTTTATACATAATTTGTTTAAAATGTTAAGAAGATGGAAACCACTGAATCTTTTAAAAGCAAATTCATTTAAAATTACAATTAGGTCTGGAAGATAGAAAAAAAAAAATGCCAGTTAGCTTTGCAGTTGTTATCAAGCAATTCTGTTAGCATTTGATCTCAAAACTTTAAAAAAAAATATTAAATTTTGTCGAAAGTTTTTGCAATCCTCTCATGTGAGATATTTTAATTCTGAAGTTTTCTAGTAATCAGCAATGAAGTGATTAAATAAAGTTCCGTATTCAAAGCAATTTATCAACATTATTTGCCAAGCAATGCTATTTAGGAATAGCCAAGCCGTCTAAGAAGTGGTTACACACTTGGCTCATTTGGTTAAATGTGGTTCGAATCCCGGGACTAGCTTAGATGGTTCTTTTCTTCTCTGTTTCTGTTTCTTTTTTCTTTTTTCTGGCCTTCTATGGGCATTTGATAACTCTCGGGATTGTGTAATAGACCCTGGTGGTCTCAGAGCCAGTTGGATTATCCACGACCCTTGATATAGAATAGAACATTGTTGTTTGTACAATTATTAATCATGATAATCCGCGTATTTAAAGCATATGAGTATCTGAGTTTACTTTCAATGTTTTTGAAGTTTAGAAATATTAATCACTGTTGTCAGGATTAATAGGTGTACACAGGGGTTTTGTAATGGAAAGGGTTATGATGGTCGGGTCGTCAACCACACACACACAAAAAACACATTGTATTCTTTCTCCTTTCTCGGAATGGGGGGAGGGGTATAGAGAAACGAATAAACTTTCCATAAAAAAAAAGGTTCAAAATCCATTTTCAGATGCAAAGGGAGCAGGAAGTTCCAACCTCTACCAACACCTCCCCCCCCTCCCTTTGGTACACCAGTGTCAGGACTTTGTTCAAGATATATTTACATCTTGAATATCTGCATTCCTCTTAAATGAAATGAAGTGTTTAAATGAAGTTTAGATGCCAAAATAGACGTATTCAATATGTCTTTAAAGTCATTTTCATCACTACTTAATAACATGTGATTATTCACTGCACATTTGCGATTCCTCCCATTCCAATCTTGTAGTTTTTGAAAAGAAACTTTCAAAGAAATTTATCTACTGTTACTATTTTCTTCAAAATATTACTATTCACTATTACTGTTCAAATATTCATTTGAATTGAAAACTAGCAATAAACTTAAAATTATTAAAATTTTCTCCACAATAAGCGAAATTAGAAATGCGACAGAAGAAAAGAACATCAATTACTCAGAATAAAAAGCTTTAAAATATTGCAGTGATATTAAGTTCAAATAATAATGACAGTGAAAATTATTTTAATGATTATAATTACGCGTAACTAGGTATCATCATGTAGTGGGGACTGGATATGCAGCGCTGGGGCGTAAATTTTCATGACGGGGCGGGGCAATCGGCGACTGGAGACAAAGTTCTGACCTGACATTATAAGTTGGACCGTACATAAACTAATAGCAAATTTTTAGGAAAATCCGTCTAGCCGTTTTAACGTGATGCGAGTGCAAACAGTGAAAAAGCGTGTTTAAACTTCATACTCAGTCAATTATTTTTAATTTGATTATAACATCAAACGGTAAATATACATCAATGAGACGAATTGTATTTAAATTGTATTTATGATTTCAGTAAAGTGAAACATACGAGGAGTAGTGACTCATTCTATATGTTCAATTGCATGTTTGTAAAGACAAGTAATATGTCTAGAAATTTGCAGTAAGGGATGTTTAAATGAATATATGATTTAGTAAATTGCAAATATTATTTTAGGCACGTTCTTTCAGTGTTGTGACACATATTACCGAATCACTCAGTAATAAATGAATTAATGAAAGAATATTCTAATAACTACACCTTTAAAATAATAGTTTAATGCATTCCATCGAAATTATTAAGATGATAATTTTAGTAAAATTCAATGGAACCTATACAATATCCAATAAAAATATACAGAGTTGTATAGGGAAGCGTTATCCCCTAGATTTTTCATTATTTAGGAATGAAGAAGACTTTGATGACAGATTCCAAATGAAACCACGTTTGTTAATGATTTTTTTATTGTTGTCAAATAATGACCCTTTTAATTTTTGGAGAAACAATCACAGAAATGAATTTTTCCCATTGATCCCAGGAAAAACAAACACTTTTAACACTTAGCTTAAGATCGAAAACAAACAAATTCAACCGAAATTCAAAACCTTTCACAAAATGTATTCAAATGGTGTCCGTTCATGATAATGCATGAAGCACTTGTAATAATGAATCTATGAACTGAGGTCAGCACTTTTTAGCTGATTCTATTACAAGCATAGCATTATTGTTGCAATTCCTGTGGGATAGTAGTTGGTGAGGTGGCATTTCCAATGTCACATTGCGAAGTAGTGCTTTCCTGCATTGCTTTCCTTAAAACAGTCTAACAAGGGAATGGGTTTGTCAGATCGAAACATCCCTTGAAATTTTTATCATTTATTCAGGATCTTAAAGAGTTGACGTATACCAAATTTTAACTCCTTTTTTTGCACTGAAAGAGGGTTTAAAAAAATTGTAAGAGCTGAGAGCTTGTTGCACTGCGGGGAAGCATCGGGCAGCTAATGTGGCATTGGGAACGCCACTCACAGTACATGATATCTTCCACATATTCTCACAAAATAAAGTTCAAGAGTCTGAGATCTGGTAATCTCGCCGGCCACTGTATGGACCCTTGGCGACTTAGCAAGCGGTTTTGAAAGCGGTCGTCCAGGAACCTTCGACTGTATGATGTATAATGAGTGGGCGCTCCATCTTGTTGGAACCAGATTCTCTGCATGTTGCCAAAGACACGCTTTCTATGAAGTAATCGACTAGATCTCTCAGGATTACGTCGACAAGCCTCTGAGCATTCAGCATACCATCGTAGAACAAAGGTTTGACAATCTGGTTTCGAATAATACCACAGCACACACTGAAGCGCAGTGGCTTCAGTGATTTATCGTCTGTTTTCCTTACTCCAGTAATGAACGTTGTGGAGAGTCACCACATCTCTTACAAATTGGGCTTCATCAGTCCACAGAATATGCAATTTTCATCATACGTCGCTAAAATCCTAATTGCAAACACGGGTTGTACAATCCTTACCTTCCGACTCTTGATGGCAATGAGTGTGATACGAGTGAAACTCATTGGTAGTCTGCTTGTATGCAAATTTGCAGCACAAATGATGTCAGAATCAAGGTAACGTCTCCTCATCTTTACAAGTGATGGCCTCGCTGCTCGTGAGGGACCTTGGGAAAACACTTCGTCTCCCGGAATCTTCGGATAATTCGCATCATTGCTTGTCTTGATGGATGTCTTCTGTTGGGATGTCTGGGCATACATCTCTTTGAAAATTTCGTTTTAATAAATGTATATATATGTTTTATTACATTTATTTATATTGAGTATGTTGTGGCTTAATACATCCTGACTGCCAAACGCATATTTTGCTAGCCAACACCATAACTTAGGACCATTTACTGGATATGTAGCCATCCTGGTATTCAACAGCTAGTGTTGGGCCAACTTGGGAGCTACCTTTTTATTAACAGGAAGTAAGTAAAATAATCTGCGAACCTGCCTGACATTTGCTACTGGGAAATGGTTTTGCTTGATCTTCATACTTCAACATTTCATAATTTAGGCCAACCCAAACAAAAACTATAGGGAGAGAAACACATGATTTCCTTTCGAATCTGTCATCAAAGTCTTCACCATTCCTAAATTGTGAAACGTAATTTAGGTGGTAATACTTACCTGGGCCATTCTGTATACTAAATGGCAAGTTTTACAGATACTAAATTTCCAACTGTAATGTTGCCTTTATGAAATAACCTATCTTTAATTTTTTTTTTTTCGTTAAACTTAAACCAAATCCACTCTTCTCCTTCACATTGTAGATACAAAATTTTTGTATACTACGGCTTCTCCAAAAAACATTTTCATCTTTATTGCAATATTTTATTTGGTAAATTACAAAACTTCTTAAGACATCAATGAAGGCAGAGAAATTAACTTCCTCTTTCCTCTTTACAAAGAATTCTTTAAATATTTTTTTTTGGAGAACGCTTAGTATTTTACTGTTATTTTTCTGTTGTGAAATTTTTGTAGTTTCTTCAATTTTAGATTTATTTAATTCTTTGTTTTCTAAACCACTGTTTACTACAGTTTAATTAAATTTCTAAATTTCTAAGATGCTTTCAAGTTTCGAACAATGTGTGTACACGATTATAGTACCATTGCAAACTATAACCATTACAACGGTTCGACACATTATATTTGCTAAAAACTTATTCTTCTCCAGACAATTAAATTACGTAAATGTAATATAAATTGTTCAAAGAATTAAATGCTTTTATAAATTGTAATTATAACAAACCATCTCCAAAATCTCGTAATTTTTATTAATTACTAGTCGGCTACCCGTCGCTTCGCTCCGGAAGCCTCGCTTATGTAACTGAAAACAACTTTTTATTTATTAAAAAACACATACACACAAATTACATCAAGTAAACTACAACTAAAATTTTTTTTAAGTTTTTTTTTTTTTTTTTAATTTAATTTTTGATGTCTATATTCTCTCAATCCACAACTGCTTTTAGAACCAGCGTGTGAATCATATATCTACGATATATTTTTAGTTTTTATAGATTAGAATGTAGTCCTCGTGGTCTAACGGGTAGGACGTCTAACTACGGAGCAGAAAGTTGCATGTTAGATTCACATAGTGAACTTGTAGAAATTATTTCTATTTTCACAAATTACAACAATTGCACCAGACAGACAGAGAAATAAAAGATTTTTAGAAATATTGTTTGATAATTTTCAGTAATATTTTAATTACAAATAACGATTTTTCAGTATTCTACCTAATAGAAATAGAGCTTCTTTCTTTCTTGACTCTCTTTTTTTATATTCCAACATCTTCCATGTACACGCGCTTATTTTTCAGTATCACACAGAATTTGGTTAAGTCAGAATATTACACACTGAAGCTCGGTTATAACGCAACCTTTCGGATACAAGATTTCGAAGATCGCGATATAACCGCGATATAACCGAACTTTTATTACTTCGCAACGTCAAATGTCGTATATCGCACCCTATTATCGCCTACACGATTCCAAATCGATTTAAAATGGTCATTTCGAAATTACCTAACATCATTCAGAGCTATGTGAGAGAATTTTATATTTATAAATATATAAATCATTACCTTTTCAACACTTTGATGGGTTGTATTAGCCAAAATCGATTTGTTGCCGCCATCTTGGCATCTTGTACAAACGACGAGTCACGTGGATCGAAACTAGGTATTCATACGCCTATTAGATTACATGGGTCTCTTCACTGGCTGTCATTGGCAGAAAAATAGATCTCGATATTCATTTTGGTTAAACGAAAAAATCCGCGATTCTGGTATTTTTTTAAAAATATATTATATTTGACGCATTTTTCGTGACATTAGGATGGTTACAGAGTCTCAATTACTGTAAATAATAAGGAAACAAGCATATTAATTTACACCTTTGATTTGATTTTAGGCGAAAAAACGGTAAATTTTGCAATTTTACAATTATACACCTTTTCCAAAATAAAAGGGGTCCAAGACCAAATCGCGTTATATCCGAATTCGCGATGTAAACAACCGCCTTATAACCGAACTTCAGTGTATTTAAAATATTGCAACGTTTCGGCAATTTTAGTTCTAATTGTCATTTTCGAATTACAAATAAACTGACGGATGGGAAATAAATAAACAATCTTGAGATTCAAAAAAAGGTTGAATACATTCCTTATTGATGGGGGAAGGGGAAGGACAGGATATGATAAAACAATATGAAGAGAATTGTAGTCCCCATGGCCTAATGGATAAGACGTCTGACTTCGGATCAGACGGTGGCAGGTTCGATTCCTGTCGCGGATGTTTCATTATAAAAATTATTTCTATTTTCCATTCTCACAGAAAATTGCGCCAGACAGAAAGACAGACAGACAGAGAAATAAAAGATTTTAGTAATATAGATTATAGAATCTTTTAATTAATAAAGATGCATTTAGCTTCTATGTAAATGTTGTTTGAGTGGTTACTTAAATTTTTGATTATTATCTCAATTACAGACATAGTCGTGATTATAAATACAGTAGACTCCCGATTATCCGCGGAGTTGGGTGGCGCGGCAATCGCGGATAATCGAATTCCGCGGATAATCCGAAATAGGACGAAAAAGGGCGAAAATCAACACAAAAATGCTTTTAACATGTTTTTTTTTTCACATTAAAGTTGCAGTATATACATTACAAACAATTACTTTATTTTAATTTACTTTAATTTCTTACTATTTAACAAAAAAAATCGGTTAATTGTCTTGTTTTATCGTGTCGAAACACGAAAACCCTTATTTGGACGTCGCTAAATCTGCCTCTTTTATTATTTACCTTATTCTAGTTTTAAATTTTTTTTGTTAATTCCGTAATTTATTGTACAGTAAAAAAAAAATGGAAACAGGAGAGGTCCGCGGAAAATCCGCCCGCGGATAATCGGAAGTTTACTGTAAGTAGTAATAGAAATTTAATTCATTTGTCATATTTCTATAGATTATTGTTAGATAGTAAACAATGGCATTGACGTTTGTTTTCTTTCTTTTAGTTTGACACAATTTGAACAGTGACCAGTAAAAATTATTGTTAATGTAAAACGCTCCTGAAAGACTAACTTTCCTTAATTGTTGCCTTTAAATTTTTTTCTTCTTTGCTTTTCAAATTGTCAAAATCGTTTGTTTATTTATGAATTATAAAATCTGTAGAATATAAAAAAATTAATTAAAAGATTAATTAAATCCGCGTTGCTTCAAGTTGCATAAATCCAATTAATGTGAATAATAGCAAAGCTCGCGCACAAAAATTAATAAACCGATTAATATGCATCGTTAGGCATCGATAAAAACCACCTTTCTTGATGCTTTTCTACAGGAATTTTTGGAACTTTTCTCACTTGCTTAAGAAACCGCAGGGAAAAAAAATTCAAATACAGAAGTCACATTATTTCTATTCGTAATTACGCACGTAAAGATTCAAGAAGATCTATCGAGCAATTTAAAAGTTATTTGGTAGGAGGGATAAACAAACACAGTTATGATTGATAAATATACAATCCTGAACTCTTTTAAAAGCCATACAGGAATATCATTGTTAATAACTAATAACGGTCTGTACTTTACAGTTTATTACATAACATAGGTTTCTGTAAGGTTTGAATATTTTAAGAATATAATTCTTAAATATTATATTCTTAAATCATTTTGTTAAGTACATCACAGAACCTTATTTATAGAAGACAAATGAGGAAAGCAGTTCTAAAAAATTTAAACTGTAGGTAAAGAGTATTACTGTAAATTTCCTTTTAAGTCCTTTGCTATATAAAAATTTCTTGGAAGTTTTTCTGCTGGGTTGTGATTCGGCAGTTTTTGAAAATTTCGGTTTTAGCGAATAAGAGCCAAGTAGGCAAAAATCCATTTGACAGAAAAAGGAGCAAAGTATAGTTTATCGCCTGTTTCGAAGATAACAATGAAAGATCGCCAATCCGGAAGCAGAAACCTAAAAAAAGAATCCAAATAAAAAGCTAAGAAAGAGGGTTGATTCCAAAGGCCACAGACAAAGAAGAAAAGTTTAAATCAATTTATTGATACGGGAAGTAGGAGAAAGAAAGATGTCCTCAATTTCCTTGGGCGGAGATTTTTTTTCCGCTGAAACTTGGAGGAAAAGGGAAGGAGGAGGGGAAAGAAGAAGAAGAAAAAAAGAGAGGATGAGGCGGAAATGGAACAAGAAAGAAAAGAAAGGCGGGATAAGCGAAAGACGAAGAGAGAGAGAGAGAGAGGGAGCTAATCGCTCTCGATTCAAAATTCACTCGGTGCCAGAGGAATGGTTCAATTTAGGAGTTGTTTCTTCTTCCTTCTCATTCGTCTCAATCTTCTCCATCCTCATTCGCCCGAGCAAATTTCCGGTCTGGGATCGGCAAAAACAAAGACCTGAAGCACGGACCTGATAGAGCGGACAGAGAGGAAGAAAGAAAGAAAAAAAAAAAAAACGTATTCACCGCGAAATCGGAAGCTGTAACTCGAAACCCAAAAGGTGGCAGATAATTACGGCAACCATCGAGAAAATGTAAGTGTTCCGTGGAAGGTTTTTGTTCCAGAGGCAAAAAAAAAATTACTTGGAAGCAATAAATTACGGTTGGGTTGAAAAGAAAGAAAAAACTGAAATCAGCTACATTTTAAGGTTTCTTTTACTTTGACGGAAGGAAATCCAACTTGTGTTTCGTATTTCTTAATAATACATCAATATCAGAGTCCTATGTTGTTGTAAGAGGAAAATGTTCAAAAAATACCGTCGCGTCGTTAATATTATTTAAAGTATTTTTCCTCAACATATTGTTGTGATCACGACAGAAACAAAAAAAATGTTAACATTTATAATTGAATTTATAATATCTACTGAATTTTCTACTGTAATATCTACTGAAATAAAAAAAAATCAGTTAAATAAATCCGCCTTATTTACTTAGATTTTCTAAATCGGGTTAATTTAATCGTGTCAGACCAAGCGGAATGAATGAAGGAGTTAATTTTCGTTGTCTAAGACAATGAGATAGTAACAGAAATAGGATAGAAATCCATTGGTTAGATTTCAATGCTTTTCTATGAGATTTTTTATTTTCGTCTCGTGCTAATTTTCTTGACAAGAATCCACCTGGGAAAGATTTTCAATATAAAAGACAGGCCTTCTCTAGTCCTCGAATATGTCTACCAAGTTTCAAGATGATCTATTCAGCGATTCAAAAGTTGTTACGAAAAAGGGGGGGGGGCTCTATACATCACAAACTGAAAAAGCTAAAAATAAAACTAAACAATTTTGCTGAGATAAACAAAAGCAGCCGTGTCGGCGTGGTCTAGTGGTTAGACGGCGGTCTGCCATGAGGCCGATACGTCGCGTCGGCACCTGGGTTCGAATTCCGGCAGCGGCTTGGATGTTTACTTTGTTTCCTGTCTTTGTCTGCTTCTTCTCTGTCCCTTTCTCTTCACTTCTCCTCACCCAAGTTACCTGGTCAGTAGGAGTAATTACGACCAGAGTCCCCTCAGTTATTAGGGACGCCTTCGTCCCGCCGTGGACTGAATTACAAGTGAAAAAAAAAAAGCAACTTTCAGAAATATCAAAATATAAAATTTTGTAAGAAAACCTAAAAAAAATAATAACAATCATTTAACAGCCGTTTGGATGTACTCGAGTGTTCTAGGAGACTAGATGATCTTAATATAGGAAATACAAATTCTCCAAACATTGCTATTTATGTTATTTTATTATTTATTTATTATGTTATTTTTATTTATGCTATTCACTGATGATGGCCCGTTAACGGCGCAGAAACTAGTTTGTTTTAATTGTAAATATTTATGTTTTTTAACTTTTAACTTAATTTTATTTAGACTTGTGTGAATATGTGCGATTTATGACTAAAGCGTTATTACTCTTGGTGCTTGCGATCTATCAGCCATGGCACCAGGCCCCCCACATCAAATTCCGGGCCCAGGTACCAAATGAAATACCGGACCTTTCCCCCCCCCCCCATGTTATGAACAAAATCATAAATTCTTAGCCAAAAATATCGCGAAAATACCACACGATTTCATACTTCTACAGCAGGGGTGGGCAGACTTTTGTAAGGTAAGGGCTAACTCAAGTATACTCCAAGTGTCGCGGTCACCTTAAGACTAAAAAAAAAACCAGAATCTCCAAATCGACAATCAAAAAAAAAAAAAATGACATCTTCAGAAATCTCACATGCGGTCAACCACAGTAAACACACTGCAGATCTCAGCCCGAGCCCCTTTGACGGCCGGGCCCCGGTGCTATTGCTTGTTAATGTAATCAATCATTGTTTTTTACCTAATCTTTGAAACTCGTTTGCTGGCTGCCCGAACTCTATTAATGTTATTAATAGTTAGTTACATTTATATAATCGCTATTAAATATTGATTATAGCGACGGAAAAATGTTTCCGTGTATTGCTAAAATAAGCTAAAAATCGTTTCGGATAAACCAGATTTTCGGATGAACGCCATTCGCATAAACAAGTTTATAGTGTACAACGCATGTGTGGTAACATTTTAAGAATTACTACGTATATTGATAAAACAACTAAGATCTTTATCTGAAGGCAATTAGTAATACAAAGCACAGCGAGAGGGCAGTCTATGTAAAGATAAATGAACAACTAGAGAAAAAAAAAAATAAGTAAATACGATCTTGAATAAAATAAAAAAATAAAAATATTTAGCAACATTATTTAATACGTACATCGTTTTAAATGAACTGTTTACTATTCAGTTACAATTTCTAAATATAAAAGTTGATTCTTTAATCAATACCATTTGAATTTAATCTATCCTCAAGTAAACATAAAAAAAGTTAAATATAAAAACAAGTAGTTTTGATAATTCATTCAATTTCTTAAAACTTTTTTAAACTTTTTTCCCTCAAAATAATTATGATAATTGAAAAATTCTTCTTGAAATAAGACCACTGTTTTCTTTCGCTTTTTGAATATTCGGCAAAAATTAATTTCTCCATTAACTATTCTTATCAAAGGAAAAGGGGAAAAAAAAATATGGGAGAAAAGAAAATCAGACATAATTGCCTTAAATGCACATTACCACTTCTTCCTCCGTTGCACTTTTTTTTTTCTTAAATCTCTGTCATTAAGAAAGCGATAAAGGGAATGGAAGAAATCAAACGGAAAATAAAAGAAAAAAAAATAGTAGCTCGTTACTTCATTAAAAACTGCAAGTGTTAAAGAAAAGAAGAAAAGAAAAAAAACTAAGAAAACGAAATTCAACTCCGCGAACGTCGGTTCTAATTCATTGTGATTCGGCTGCAATTATGACGTAAGTGCGCTTTTAGAGCCGAGCGCCATCTCTCCACTGCGTCCGCCATTTCCGACGCAATTAGAGCTTTGATAAACTTTCGATTAACCCTCGGGGCTCCGATCCATCTTGACGTTCGGCGACTGCCTTCACTTTACTCGGGATCGACGAGAAAAGCTATCGGGCAGCAATTAGGGAAATTAGAACTCGACCTTTCAGCCGTAGCGCCATAAAGATTTCGAAAGGGAAAAAAAAAATAGAAAAAAATAGAATATATATATATAGAATACAAGTTGAAGGAATGTCTCTTTTCACAAAATGACATAATGCAAAATTGTACTGCAATTGATATTAGAAAAACTACACAAATAAACAGAAATTCAGCCATTGCAAGGTTTCATCCATACTTAAGTAATTTCGGAACATACTGTTATTATTGCACTGTAAAATTTTGGTTCCAGAAATTGACCTTGACATACATTTACTAAACTCTACAAATGACAGCTGATTAAACATGCAACTTCAATATTCATCACAACCTTATTGGTTAGAAAAAGGAATAATACCTTAAAATTATCCTAATTATTTAGATAATCTGACCCAACTCTTACATACGAATTCAAATTGAAGTTAAAATATCAATGTTCTATGCCTCTTATTCTATTTCTCTTTAAGTGACGATGGGCACTTATTACACATGCAGAATGTTGTGTTTTCTTGAGAGCCTATCACATATCCTTCCATGTCCTACTTTTCAGCTGCTCTCGAAGTTCGTGTTGTGTGATTAGCGGAAAACACCATTTCAAAAATATCATTATGGAATGAAAACCCGAAGAGATTGTACTTGAGTGCCTAACAAACGTTCCTGTGCTATAATTTCATGAATAACAGCTCTTATTATAAGCTTTGAATTAGGACTATTTTGAGGTACGGGTATTAGAGAAGTTATGAAATCGTCGCCAACGAAATGTAGTAATAGTTATTTGGTAAATTTCACAAGAAAAGAAATATTAATGGCCTGTTTCTCCAAACAGTATTAGTATTAGCTCATACCGCAACGTAATTGGATTCAGTTGGACTTAATCCAGTAGTAACTTACTACGATTTGTAGGAACTGTCTGTAAGAGAAACAGCACGAGTAACAGTGGAATACAGTGAAATACATTTATATTACGTTGATACCAAACAATATTCACAGAAATATTGAAGTAATCAACTAACAAAACAGTAACTACCAATATGATATCCAACAGATATTAAAAAACAGACTTGTCCATTTACCTTCACTGAATCTAAATGAGAATTTATTGTTAAAATAAGTGGATCCTGTTTAACAAAGAACGTTGCATAAAATCATTAATAATGAAATGTTAAGTCTTAGAGCCAACATCAGAAAAGATAGTTTATAATTAAGAAAATTAGTAAAATTTTATAGAAAAGTAGTATTGTGATTTAAGATAGCGGTTGTGAAGATCCCTGAAGTTGTGAAATGCATTGTTATTCATTTAGAGAACCTCTTCCACCGAAATGCTTCTTCCACACTAAGCTTAATTCTACGCTGTTTGAAGGATTTTATCACCTCCATACTCCTTTCCATACTCCTTTGGAAATTTTGGAGAAAACATTTTCTCCAAATTTCTTTGGAAACTTTTATTTATTCTTGGTAAAATGGTAGATCTGTAAACTTGAATTCGGCTTCTTCCTCCAAAATTAAATCCTCTACAACAACAAAAAAAGAGGAGGGGTTTTATACAAAATTCAATTACAGTTAAGCAAAAGGAACAACTTTAATCTTCTCCCCTTCCCACCCCAAAATAAATTCCTGTGTACGCCCCTGATCTAAATTATAGCATACTTGAACTTGTGGTTTAAGAAAAGAATGCGCTGAATAAGGACCAAATTATTAACGTTTTGGGTAGAGATATTTGAGATATAAAATTGTTATGAGGTTGTAAAAACTTCTGAATAGTGACTGCGAAGTTTCCCGCTTCAAGAGGCGAAAATGATTGAAAATCTGAACCAGTTCTTCTTTCTTTCTTCTCTTCCATCCCTTATTTACAATTTAAGAATTTCTTTTGTTCGTTTTTTTTTTTCTTCTTGTCTATCCCAAAGCCACGAATGCTAAAAACGCAACACACACACACACACCACATTATAAATCGCTCTCTGAAGTTCGGCTTTTAGTCGAGATTGCATCAAACAAACCAATCTGAGAAATGGAAACCTTGTGTGAGAGATAAACGAAGCATTCGCAGTGAATAAATGACAATTCAAAGGGAAACCGCTCTTTCCAATAAACACGATGTACATTGCTTGATGAAAAACGCATACAAAGAACAAGATGAAAAGAGTTAAGAAAGGCATCTCTTCCAAACATGATCTTATGCTTCCCAGGAGGCCTTTCGAAGTTACTGGTGAAAAAAAAAATACTGTTCTCGCGTCAATCTCGTTGATGATGATAACTCCGCCTTTTCGTGATGGCAACCTCTTTCCAATTTTTTTTTCTTTCCTTTTTCTCCTCTGGCGTTATTTTTAAAACATTTTTTTAGCTGTTTCTCAGTTAGATCTTTGAGAGCGTCGTAAGCTTATTTTTATGACCATCTCTCGTTGTTCGATAATGGCTTTCGTGGAAGAAGATTCTGAAAAAAAAAAAAAAAAAAAAAAAAATCTATCGAATGAATCTATTTTTCGAAAGTGCTTTTCAAAAGTCAAGGGAACATTGTGAAGTTTTGTAATTTAAAAATCTCAATCTTCAAGCGCCATCATTTCCTCGAACTAATATTTAAGTTATCACAGAGAAGACAGTGGCTCTCCTTGTGCATCAATCGAACATTAAAAATTCATAACAAAATATTGACTACAAAAGACCACAGCAGGAATTTCTGAGAGAATGAAGGCATTTTTGTGAAGCATAAAAGTAAATAATAAAACAAAAGAAATAACAATACAAGAAAAACAGTCACTCGACTTTCCCATACAAAGACTAGTAGACGTAAATTATTTTTTTTTGGATTGTAGATCATTTTAGCATCAATGGGACAGCTAATAATAACTTAGCCGAAATTGTTTTCTAAAGTTCTTAACCTTTAAAATCTTTTGGAGACATTGCCTAAATATATTAAAGTAAAAAGGGAGAAAACGATTAACTAACAAAAACTATAATAATAAATTATAATGCAAATGAATAAATCACCTTTTAATTTCCTTACGGAGTTTTAATAATTAAAAGCAAGGAAGAAAATCGAGATTATCAACGTAGTCACTACTGACATTAGAGAGTAGGAACTATCTTAACTGACGAGAGGTAAAACCTAAAAACAGATCTGTCCTGAATACTTAAAAGACTTGAAAGTAATCATGCGGCTAGATTCAGAAGGGCTTTGGTGTTTCAATGGTTACCCTTCACGTCCAATTACAGTACGTTTTGCTTTACTTTTTACATTCACTTGTTACAGTCGAGATTGGGATAGCACAATAGATCTTTGAGGTCGCGGTGCTCGGCTGTCAAGCCAACCACGCTCACTACATTACAGTAGATTACAGTCGAGATGCCCGACTTGCGATCTGAACGATTTTTTTTTTTTACAGTTTTGTGGAAGCGAAACCATTACCTTTGCATTCAAATTCAAATAATCTTAACGTTCAGGAATACACAGTCAAGATTTCTGTCAAAATTTCCATGTTAAACACTATTATATCTCAATCTTTTATAAAGCTCTAAGTCACTCAGGCCCAAATTAGATATATTTCAAGACAGTTTCTTAAAGTTCTTCTTTTAGCTGGTTTCAATATAAACATTCCGTTTTAATATAATGGAATTTGTTAATGTTTGTAATACAACTTCTAAATTGTTTAATAAGAATAATAATAAAAGACTATAGTTAAATAACTTTTTATGTCTTTTTTCTTTTCTTTGCGTTTTTTTCAATCTAGGAAGGCCATTTGCAAGTGATTTCTGTTGGCGCTCTCTCCTCCTCCCATTTCTTTTAATCCTTAATGAATGCAGGCCGAAGCGTATTACGCTGCACCGACCCCCGAACAATCATTATCGCCTTCACGAGCCTCCACCCTCCGTTTTAAGACGATTGGGGCACCGTTTCGACGGGGTTCAATAGCGCTTCGGCACGGAGCAATGAATCGTAACGACACGCACGGTAGGTGTGGCAGACTAATACCTCATTCATGATAGATGACCCCAGCCTCATTCCCAATTCATCACTGCCCATGCCAACGGGGTTTACGGCGCAACTGTGTCTTTACAGTGGACACTACAGCAGCATTCTTTACCCAACGCTCGCAGCCAAGGACTAACAAAAACCATGAGGTTGCCATTTTACTGTCATTTTACGAGATTTCATAATACTAAAAACTCAATTTGTAAATATAATTTTTGAACTGACTAATTCAAGAATTCCATTCTTTTCGTGCGTTTTGAAGGAAAAGAAGACTACCGTGTCTCATTGCGCGCCTCTCCCAATAGCTTTTGAATCAGTGAAGAGATATTGTTGAAACATACATACATAGGGGTAATCACACTATCTTTGTCTTTGATAGATTTTTTTTTCTTTAAGCAAATTCAACATGGCGACGAGAGGAAATTATGACCTAAAATTCAATATAGTAGCAGATTTATTAATTCATTCAACTTTACCTAAGATTTAAAGTCTTCAAAAAATTATAATTAAAAGAAAGGCAGCTAACTCATAAGTGTAACAATGATGATAATGATAATGAAAGATTAGTTCTAATTTTGAAAGAGACAAATAAACAAGGTAGGGATAGTGATTAGTAAACCAATCACAATGCGAAGCTTTGCATCTGATTAATTTATTTTGAATAATTGCTTTAAATTCCTTATTATTATAAATGTGATTGCTGCGAATGCAAGAGGCGCAACTGTTGCGATTATTGTGATTGTTGCTGAGCTGTGTTATACATGTGATTGTTGCGAATGCAAAATGCGCAATTGTTGTGATTGTTGTGCTTAATGATAATTTAATTGAGATTCTAATGATACTTGTCCACAGACAGACGGACAAAGCGGGATTATAAGGCTTCCTTATCAGAAGCCTAAAACTAAAAGCAGGCTCCAAATCATTTCAGGAATACCTTGTTATTATATCTCTCAATGAGTTAAAAGTTAACGTATCCCACTACAGACCTGTGTGGTCCTGAGGGTCGCGGGAGTTAATATAACTCCATGAGTAACTCCAAGACACCATCATTGTTCTTTTTTAAAATTTATTTAACGGTACAGTAAGGTATAATCTTTAAAGCACACTGATGTAGATTTCTGTGAAATGTATTACATATACAAGTTATTTTAAAACAAAGATTTGTCTATCAGACAAGATTTTAGATATGTGTACAGTATTTGTTTATCATTCACTATGTATCTAATACGTCTTAAAGAGTTCGTTTACATGGAGTCCTCTTTTGCCTGAGTTAATTTGTCCTAAATTAAATCAGGGGTAGACAACAAATAGGTTCAACACAGCATTACGGTTTCATTCTTTTGCAAATAAGTTATTCAATTACTAATTTAAAGTGACCCTCCACTTTCCCTTGCGCTTTTTTTTTTGTCATAACCTGTATCACATTGTAAAAACTATTGTGATTAAAAATCTGAAACTTTGTAAAATAGAAATATAGCCTTTGTAGTTTTAATTTTTAAAACATATTTCAACTTACAAATTGCTAGTTTTAATAATAATAATTCCCAACATTGGATAAAAAAACTAAACGGAATTTTGGTAATTGAAAATTATGATACGTTTCAGGAAGACCACTGCTGATTTTTTTGTAGTTTTGAGTATAATTTAAGAGGAGAACCTAAACAAATTCTCGAAGTTTAAGATCCGAAACCTTGGCATCAATTTTATTAGACTACTTTTTATAAATAATGACTGAGGAAACAAAGAAACTTATTCTAAACAATTCTTAATTACTTTCTTAATTATAAATAAATAATAAAAATAAATATTTATCGGTAGATTATTCTAATTTTTCCTTATCACAAACTGTTAAAAATGTGACCAAGTTTTTCGGTTGCAGCAGCACATATAAAAAGAGACGAAGACGACAGTGATAATTGCGTTTTTACAAATTTACGCTTGTACTTAAATTATTAAAGCTTTTTACATTAGACAATCGAGCTTCAATAGATTAACATAAAAACAAAATCGTGTAATTAAAAGCGGAGGGACGCTATCTACGTATCCATCCCGCTCATCAAATTTTTAACTTAGAAGATCGCATTTGCGTATTTTTTTCCCCCCCTCTCAATTCTCTGGTGAGAACGAGATTATACGGAATTTCTTAAATCGTCGACGAATGGATTAGGCTTTTGTCTAATGGAACTTGTCGCAAGGGGGTAGAAGAAAAAAAAACTCCTGAAATTTAAAGATAAAGGAAAGAAAGAGAGACTCGAGAAAGAAGTCTTCAATTTCTAACAAAGAAGGTATTATTGCATGAACACAAGAAAACTCAAGGCGCTGCAATCATTCGCACTAATAGCATTCGAGTGCCTACAATTCAAAGATAATGTTCTTCATCAGCTTTCCAAAGAGAGTCTAAAAAGCTCATCCTTCCTCTCCAATTAAATTCAGTGTTAAAATTCTTATTTTAAAAACAAAAGGAAGGAAAAAACACGATTCTGCAAACCACTACCGTTGACTTGCGTTAAATGTATTTACCTTAAAAATAGAAAAGAAATTTTACTCACATTTCTTTCCACACAAGTAATTATTTATTTGAAGGTATTGGACTTTTGTAATTTATCAGATACGTTTCTTTAAGTTTATTTTTTTAACCTTCTTAGCTACCACAGGTCTAATTTGATCAAGGTAACGCAAAAACCCTTTGGCCTACAAATTTGAAACTGTAGTAGAAATTTATGTTCTTTTAAGGAAGATCCTATTGATTTTGAAACACAATAGACCGTTATTTAAGGAGTAACCCGTGTTGGCGATGTCGTAAGACACTGGCCTCTCACCTCTGAGTCCCGGGTTTCGTTGATGGTGGCGATCCGCGTTGGCAGGTTTTCCCAGGGTTCTCCCGTTTCCTCTGCATTTCTCACACCATCCTTTCTCAGTCTTTCTCTCCATCTGTCCTTCTTTCCGTGGGATATTTGGTCTTTCACAAGATCTTTCAGGTCGACGTGCTCGGCAGTCATGCCACCCACTTGCAATTAATCTAATCTAATCTAATCTAATCTAATCTAATCTAATCTAATCTAACCCGTGTAAGGAGCTACAGATAAAAGAAATATGCATGTTGTACATTTTGATGTCATGTTCATCGCCCTGTTGAAACGATCAAACTGGACCACCCATTACTTTCTCTAAATTACATAAGATATGTGTACAAAAAAATCTGGTAACTTATTTTCTTAGTAAACTACTTTTTTTAAATATTTAAGAAATGAAATCTATTATCATTGAAGTATCGTAACTTTCACGAGTAACTAATTCGATAATCGTTTCTTTCAACAATAAAAGCCAATGATATTTCGTAAAGCTACTTTCTACGTTCAAAAAAGTACAAAAACGTCGCTGCTAAAAAAAGTATTTTTCGATTTATGAGTGTAAATACTTCTCCTAATTATAAATAGAAAACTAAATACAAAGTCAATTGTATTAATTTGAAACTAAAAATTACAGAAAAGTTTCTGTATCTAATAATTCCTATGTAGAACTGGCCTTGGTAAAATCAATGTATCACTCACCATAAAGACTTGGAGGATGGGTTTTCAGGTGAGAAGCAGGAGTAGTAGGTATCGAATACAAGAATTATCTATCTCACGAAGTAGCTTTTCAAGAGAAGAGTCTTCATCCAAGTTTGGTGTTTTGATCCAAACCTACTGACCAGGATATTTAGAATTATGAACCTATGAACATCTATGTCAAAAAACCGTGACTACGTTTTACAAGCTGAATTTTGGTTTTAGATAACGAACTCAAACTATATATCAATTCCAGATTAACTGAAAAATGTGTCTGATCCAGGGCCCCCACAAGGGGAGGGTCAGTTGGTCTCTTAGCCCCGGCGCCCGGCCT
Organism: Thereuonema tuberculata; assembly: GCA_023159025.1. Lineage (NCBI taxonomy): Eukaryota > Metazoa > Arthropoda > Chilopoda > Scutigeromorpha > Scutigeridae > Thereuonema > Thereuonema tuberculata. Next base: position 50,458,629 of record JAFIDM010000001.1, on the reverse strand, counting down.
TCAAAGGGGCCCTATCTGAGGTCTTAACCGAAAAAAAATCAATGAATTAGTATATCACGTCTAGACTTTTTTTTTTTTATAATTAAGCCTACATGTTATTTAAACTACTTTTGTGCTTGAACCATCTGCATAGAGCTATTCTGCATTACAATGTTAGCTTAGAGCGAATTTTTTTCTAAACTTTTGGGTAGAGCCGGAAAAAGTAGATGTTGGTGTTAAATTAATTTACTCTAAAAACAATGCTAATAACTGTGTGGAATGTTTAAAAGGGAGAAATATGAAATCGTCTGGTGTTTTGGTGATATTTTTGACAAAGAATCTTTGATTTTGATCATAACGTGAGAAAGTCGAGGGGGGGATGGCTATTACTGCATTTAGTACCTGGGAGTGGGTCCCATTATTGCATTTGGTGCTTGGGCCCTGAATTTGATGTAGAGGGCCTGGTCTGACCACATCTAGAGCTTCAGCAACGCGATCCAAATTGGAATTTGGTCTACAAAATACACAGTTGTCCTTGTTGAAGAAATAGTCCAAGATTCTCTGGAAGGTCTGCAACTTATGATAGCAAGCCATCCAAGAATGTTTATATAAAGGAATGTTATCTTCAAAACTCCTTGGGATAATAATCATTAAGATTAAGCAAAAATACTAAAAATTATGCAAGAATACCACTAAAATTAAGACGAATATTCGTTATTTAACCAGACGTTAAGTAACTGTTAAATAAATGTATCATATTCATGGAAAACATTTTTTAAGATTTACAAATTTAGTTGGGACTTTTTCGCAGGACCGTGGATGAATACAATTTGGCGGAGAACAGCTCGATACCCCCAATGAAAAACAATGTAACTCAAACATATCATGTTTGAGTTACGATTTTTTTTTGGATGATATCCTTGAATATCCAATGGCTACGACATGATTTGTACTCGTTGCATAGTGTGAACATACTTAGGGAGCCTTATTTATTGTTTTAAATCCTTACTTTTGATAGATATTTAAACTTATTTGAATGCTCCTGAGTATTCCTGGGGGTAACGAACTGCTGAAATTGGTGATTATTAAAAAATATCTTTGATATGAGGGTCATTCTGAAATTTCAAATTTTGAGGGTTTAAGGTTCACTCCCAACCAACAGCATTTTCCGCCTTAACAATTTTACAGCAGTAAAGGCTGACAAATGAAAAAAAGTGAAAAAACGATAGAGCGATGTAGATTCTTGTTTTAACCTCCGCCATGTTTTACAGCGAAACACACAACTCCGCCATGTTCATCCGCTGTCCGACGAAAGAGTGCCATCTAAATCTCAAATTTTCTTAAAAACGAGGAGAAAAATAAAACAACAACACAGTTAATTTTGTGCTTCTGAATCGGGTAAAATTCCAGTTATCGGTTCGGGGTGTTTTTTGTTTTTTTTCCGCCTTGCGAAACTAATTTCACGAACCGGAAGCTGAAGGTTAGGTCACATGTTTCAAGTTTTGAAAAATTACCTGAAATAAATACAGGAACGGTTCGCTTGCTAGAATGGGCCACCCTGAATAAAGAATAATAGAGCGCTGAATATTTACTAAACCTCCGATGGTTGAGTAGTCAAAGATAAAAAGTGTAGGCTTATCTTATTAGGCCTAGTGATTGTGACTTAGGCCTATCGATAAAGTTTGTAACATCAAAATGACGCTTACAGGAATGGGATTTGGTGGTTCCTTGCTTAGGATGAAATTGGAGATAACATGCGGTGGCAAGGAATGGTGTGAAGGGAAATCACGGACCCTACACGTATCGGAAATCCATGATTAGGCCTAGGACAAATGAAGACATACCAGATCCATTTGAAGACGTAAATGCATACCATGTGCTTTCAAAGATATTCCTTTTCCCACAACTACAAGGATGTTTGAAATGCATATCATGGGAATTATGAAGAACTCTTGGGATCCTCGTTCGTGTATTATGCTGTAGGATGGTTCTGTAATATTCAAAACATTGAAAAAATCACAGAAATCCCAAGATCCATGGTTAGGATACATCAAGTGCTGCCATTTTACATTTCAAAAAGAAACACGTGATCAAAGACGAAAAAGATCGTGTATCAGTGCGCCGTACACTTAGCCGGAAGTAGTAAGTCGGCCTTATGCAGTGAATGTCAAGATCGCTTCCTATTGGCTAGTACCTTCAACTGGAATCTAACCCCGAATCGTTTCGTAGGAAAATAACGAATATTCGTATTAATTTCACTGGTTCGGTGTTCTACATATTAGCAAAGTACTTTCCAGAATAATAATAATAAAAATAATCTATAAATCCTGTATATCAGAAGAAATAAACTTACTAGTAATTAATAACATTAGTTGGGCTTTACCTGTATATGGATAACTCTTTGACCAAGGCAAACGGCAAACAAGAATCTAGAAAGATCTAACTGATAAATTCGTTTAACAGTTGTCAGTATCGAGTTCAAACGTAAGAATGCTGGAAGGCAAGACCTCTAAACCTAAAACATGTCACCAGTAACAACGATGATTGCGTGAACATCATAATGCCATTCCCCAAACAATATTCTTACAAGATTAGTATTATTCCAATTGTTGTTGGGAAATACTGAGGCATTTAGGCTGATAATAAACGAGACTGAAGAATAAGGACCTTATACGAAGATTTGCCAAAATTCTCGTTCCCGAAAAATATTTCTCAAATATTTCGTCGAATAACTATAGACAGATGAGAGCTCTGGAGAAATTGAAGTTTTTTTTTTGTTTGTTTTTTGTTTTTTTATTGATGACTAAGTCATTCAATAAAATCAAATGGAAAAATAAATAATTAATAGTAATCAACAGTGACTGTTATTCAATTTAAAAAGGATTAAGGCCAACACACAAATTAAAAAGTTTAAAAGGTTCATTTAAAAGATTAAATTACGTTGAACCAGCCGAAACGTAATTTAATCTTTTAAATGTGTTACTATAACCTTTTAAACTTTTTAATTTTTGTGTTGGCCTTAATCATTTCTTTTAAATTGAATATTAATTTTACACACGTAAAATCTCAGTAACAGTAACTGTTGTCCATCGAAAAGTTAGTCCAGCCTGCATTTTTTCGGGATGATGCTTAATACTTAAGAGTATCTCAATCGCCGTATTATGGGGCTAAAAGCAGTCCAAAAATCCTTAGTCAAACCTAATGTTGTATTAAAGGAAGTACCTTATACATGTAAATCCCAACAGATCTGAGCCATTAAAATAAATCTCCTTTGGGATTTAACTATAGAACTAGGTCACATACAGTGTTTTCAATAAAGCAGTTCGAAAGGCTACATTACTGATATGTCTGTTCCTCAAGATGACAAAGTGATCTCCACTGTAGTTGAAAAAGAGAAAATACCAAGTATTTACTGTCAAAGATAGGTTATACACCAATTGCGAAGTGTAATTACTGGGATTATAAGTACATCTATAGTCCAACAGATGGATCTTGACGATCTCGTTTGTGTGAGAATTACGGAAAACACGAGATCTGGCCATTAGCCTCTTCAGGAGGTGACAAGGAATTTAGTACTTTGAATGTCTGTCACTAGGAAAATGCTACCTAATGAATTTATTGTTGTTGATTGACTGTTTTAAATTTATGAAAAGTATATTAAAATATAGCAAAAGTCTCATGCATTTCCCCGTATTATAATTCATTTAAATATTTCAATGAAATACAAAAAAATTAACGTGCTGGAATAATAGTTGAAAATAGGAAAAGAGAAAAAGAAAGACTAACCAGGTCTTGCCTTTCTGATTCGGTTAAGGGAAGGCGGGAATTGGGCTGATGAGTCCGCAGAAGGACGAAACGGCCGTTCCCAATTTCCTTCCCATAATCTAAATTCAGAAAGGCAATTTCCTTTTTTGTTCATGTGCTGCTTTCTTTTTCTCTTTTCCTATTTCAATGAAATGTAAACATAAATATATATACGAAACATTCATGCATTTTTTATTTGTTTTTGATTTTTGTAATTAGCAAATAAAATAAATGAGAAATTGTGTGCCTTTTTGATTATTAATTCGTTAATGTAATGTTGCATTTTTAAATTTAAAATCGATTGTCTTATATAAATGTATTTACATAATCCTGTTAATTTTTTTTTGTGTATTTTGTTTTGTTTTGTTTACGTAGGAAATTCTGAAAATTAACGTTTTTCTAATATTTTAGCAAATTTTTTTGTGGGCGATTAGTATGTTTGACAACTCTTCCGTCTAATTTTGAGGCTCTGAAAAGGGCCTTTAAAGGTAAATTCTGGGTTTTTTTTTTTGTTTTTGTTTTTTTCTGCTGTTGTTTCCAGTAAATAACTGCGTGAATTGGGAGATGTATGAAATATGTACTCTGTCTTGAACTCCTTCTAAAGGAATGAGAGGTCCTCCATTAATTATTTCCCGACATTTTATGAGAATACTTGGATAGAGGCTATTCTCGCGTAAATTACGTGAAATCACGAAAAAACGAGATCGTCAAGATCCGTCTGTTGGACTATAGTAAAAGACTCGCCACCGAAGACTGGATGTCACTCAACGAAACCATCAATTTGCAACAATGAAACTTGAGAATATGAGAAAGCTCTATACTGAGAACAGCTCCAAAAACTCAAACTTGACTTCAAAGAGAGAAATCAGTCAACTTCGAGACGATTACTATTTGTTCCCTCTGTTGCAAAATAGTAACAATAATATTATGTATATAAAAGTAACCTTTTATATGTAATGCTGACTGCATATAAGGAAATTATGTAGTTCACATATATAAAATTGATACTCATAACAGGAATTTAAAATTATTAATTTTTCCAATCTATATATCAGAGTTTTCTTATAAATTTTCAATTACACTTTCTTATAATATAAAATTTATTTAAGTATTGAATGAATTATTGAAAATGTAATTTTTTTTAATTAATATGAACTGTGTTTTAAATGTCTTTAGTTTCAGTTTATAATGAAAGTAACATTAAATGGAATTAAGAAAAAAAAATCGTAATAAGCCATCAATAATGGCTGAATCCTTCGTTTTATTCATGCCAATGGAGCATCTTTCTTTTTCTTATGAGGAGTAGAGAATTCATTCCAATCAAAAGTGACTCATTTATTATCATCCTATTAAACACTGCAAGAATATAATAGTAATAAAAAATGTGTAATTAAGAAATTTGAAGCTACTACTGATTTATAGCTACATTTGGAGGTGTATATCTTTTCAAAAAGACATACAAGTTTATAGGTTTCCCAACTTCTCGAAGAACCGAAAACTCTTGAAAAAAATATTAGCTCCAGTGCTTCTTCTGCCAATAAGATCTTGTTGTAAAGTTTAACTGGATGAAATAGTGAACCTTAAAACTTCATCAGAGTCTAAGCATGTAGCGATTTATCATAGGATGTTGTGATCGCCATGGCTGGGCTCCCATCAACCAGCTTCTCTACCATGCTAATCTCTCCCCCGCACTTTCTTTCTCCCTGCAGGCCTGTAAACCTCGCCAGTACCATTAGTCATTGTGAATAAGCGGGGCTACAGTATTGTTCGCCCAACAAAACTCGGATCGCGAGCATTATAACTTAATTGAAGAAGCAACCTATTGTGTCGACGACTTTCGCAACGAAATTGAGAGTTTATTATTCAAGTTTCTCCTTTTTTTTCCTCCTCTCTCTCTCTGTCTTCTTCTTTTTCTCTTTTCCGCAGCTAACCAAGTAATGCACAATGGATGGTTGCAGGAGGGGGGCAAAGACCATTAAAGCCAGGCCACAACATCAAAAGCAAACTGATATGAGTCGGTGAATGAAATAGAACACTCAGCGTCCAAGACCTCTGCCATTGTGTACACACGAAAAAAAATTAGTAGAGAATGAGGCCGAAGCAAGGGCTGTAACGCAAACTTCTTTCAACTTTGAAACAAGGCAGGTAACATGAATGCACCTTGGTTACAGGCAAAAGGATTCCTTTTCTTTTGATTTATATTACTTGTGGAGCAAATTAAATAGGTCGAAACTTATCCATTAAAAGTTTGCTATTCAGTTCTCTTTAAAAGAAAAAAAAATCATACTTATTTAAGTTTAATGCGGAAATCCAAGACAAACACTTCTCCGTTTGTTATTCAATACCTACTGCAGTTTCTTAACAAATGAATGTAACCCATAAATTAAAATAGTTTTATTTGCGAAAACCCATCTGTTTTCTTTCTATAAACAAAGGTTGTTCTCAAAACACCATGGATTATAACAAGACTTAGGCATTAATACTCTTTTCATATTGACTAGAACTTCCAAATTACCGAATTAATAAAAGTACAATAAATTTACTACCCTAAAGCTGCTACAGTATATTCTAACAAATATACAGGAAATGATAATTTCTGTATATTCTATAACTTCTATAATCTACTCATAATATAAAGCATGTTAATCGCAGTTATCAATTCTTTCTTCGCTAGTTTGAAACTGAAGAAACTCAGTTGAATTTTTAATTGTGAATTCGAAATTTTATCGAGTTTGGATGATAATTAAGGCCATTATTATAAATTTTTCAGAAACCTTCTACAGCTGTTGCTACTACGATACACACACACACACACACACACACACACACACACACACACAAAAAAAAGACGCCATCTAACGACTTGCTTTTGGAGATTCGTATTCCCTTCGATGCTCCAGAAGATAGATCTAGGGATGGGTGGAGATAGCGCACCCCATTCCCGTTAACTAATAACTCAGGAAAAACAAAAGCACATAATAAATGCTTCGATTTCTCGTGCATGTTATTCTGAACTTGATTATCTGAGGCTAATTTACTTTTTATCTTCCGAAAATGTATGTCAACTGCGAAATATGTTTTTTGAGATTATGAGGTTATTATTCCCTTTTCTTTTTTTTTACAATAACCTAATAATAAAATTTAATAACTATGCGACTTATTTGTCGACCACCACATTTACTTTATAAAATAAATTAGACTGAAAGTAGTTAATCCAAATTTAGTGAACTGCTGTCTACTCTTTTTTTTTTTTTAGATCTTCCCTGCACGACTTCTTTGCTGGACGGTGAAGTGTCTAAAATACGTTCGGTCATAGTTTTGTAGTAAACACATAAACCAAACCACTCCTCGCAATTTTGCAATCTTGCGTTTCTTAAAAGTGACACTACTATTGATTGGCGCGCAAAACTCATTTAGCCAAGCCGTTGTAATATAAATGCCAAGTACAATTTCCATAACGTAAGCTCCCGGTACACTGACAGCTTTTGAAATCGGCTTGCAGGATAACTGTCGCCCAAGCATTCCAGTGGCCCGAACCGGAAGTGACTACATTGGGTCGAGCATAGTCGATTCAGTATAGATAGAACCCTATTTTGTCCATTTACAACTATTTTCCTGATTTTTTTTTTACCAATCTTTCAAGCCATGGGGAATCAAATGAGATCTGATCTCGTGAGATTCGGACTCCAGGTTTGGGCTGTATAGTAGCTTTCCCTCATACGGTAACAGTAAAAAAACGAAGATAACAGTCCACTAATCAATAGTGCACTATTACTTAAAAGGTGCACATTTTTTAACACATGTTGATTTATTTGTCTAACGATTTTGATTTCTTTGAGCATCACAAACATGAAATTCTATGAAAATCCATCCATAACCTTAACAAAAATAAAAATTAAAAAGAAGGATTTTTTATTTCCAACAGATGAAATTTGGAATTGGTTGATTGATAACTTATCGAATCTTTTTTTACTGTAAACTTCTATACTTTGAACAATTTCACAGTGGAAATAATCTCAGAGAAAAAGGATTTATAATTTTTTTAATTTTTTTTTAATATAACTAATGTTTTGTGATGCAGAAAAAAAGAGGGAATTCCTAAATATAAATTTATTTATTGGTAATCTAGTAAATTTAGATTATTACAGTCGAACAAACATGTATCGGTTTGACAATGGGCCTATTTTATTTCTGATTTATTTATATATATACATACACTCTCACTATATATAATAAAATACACTCTCTCTCTCTCTCTCTCTCTCTCTCTATATATATATATATAAATATATAGAATATATAAATAAATATATAGTTGGATGATACTGTATATATAAATAGAGAGAGAGAGAGTGTTAAGTAGACCGTAAGTAAGTTTACACTTTTTCTACATACAGCATTCGAATAGTTTACCACTTGTTGTTTTTCAATTTAGTAAATAAATTAGTTGTTATCATGGCGTTTCTTTTTTATCAAGTATACTGCACTATAAAGCCAAAAGTATCCGGACACCAACTGTTTTACAATCAAAACGTCATGTGGCAGAAATTAATAGGATGTCGGTCCACCTTTAGCATCAGTCACATCCTGCACTCGTCTGGAAAGACTTTCTACCAGATTTTGAAATTTATGAGCAGAAATTTTCTTCCATTCCATGAGAGCTGCAGTGAGTCCGGCCACTGAAGAAGAGCAGTTGGGCCTCGTGCGTAATCTGCGTTTCAATTCTTTCCAGAGGTGTTCTATCGGATTCAGATAGGGGCTCTGTGAAGGCCAGTCCAGTAGTTCAACACTCATCTGTTCAAACAATGGCAAGATCAGATGCATCCATCGGACTGCTAAATCGTGTAGCGGGATTCATCACTCCACAGTACTTGTTACCACAGCACTTGTTATCACTACAAAATACTTGTTAGACTGTTCCACAGTCTAAAGGCGGTGCGCTTTGCACGAATGCAACCACCGTTTAACATTCACAAGCTTATGTTGGACTTGTGAGCAGCCACTCGTCCGTGGAAACCTGTGTTTCAGGTCCAGACGAACAGTCCTGGTGCTAGCGATGACGCCTGAAGCTGTTTGGAACTCACTAGTAATCGTTGGCAACGGGAACTTGCGATTCTTCTGCGCTACCCTCTCCAGGATTCGACGGCTGCGTTGTGAGTTTCTTTGGCCTACCACTGCGAGTTTCTGCGGTTGTCATTCCCAGACGTTTCCGTTTTTATGATGTTACTTACAGTTGATCGCAGCACCTGTAGCAAGGCCGATTTTGCACGACCCGATTTGTTGCACCGATAGCATCAAATGATCATGCCACGTTTGAAATCACTCAGCTCTAATGACTTAGTCATTGTCTGTCTAACGTCCGTTTATGACCGCCCGACCTTATCCGGCGGTGACCACTTTTATCTCGTTCTATGACGTCATAGCAAGCGATAACAGCCACATTCACTTCTCCAGAGAGGTGTCCCGATACTTTTGGCCATATAGTGTATTATGGACATATAATCACAACATTTCAATACTACGACTTCTCCAAGAAATATTTTCATCTTTATTGCAATATTGCAATATCTGTTCGTTTCAGAAAGATAAGAATTTATATTTTATGAAACCTATCCTTCTCCTATAATGAATACAACAAAAGCAGAGAAATTTTTGGAAATAGCAAATTTATTGATGAAAGTCAGAACTAGGAGGAAGTAGCACAATGATCTAAATTACTTTTCATATTTATTTAAATTAATGTAATTGGATGTAGTTAATCACCTTAGTAATTTTTCGATTTGACTGTAACGATTTAATTCAAAGCGTTTCATTCCGTTTCGATTTTCTAATTACAAAGATTTCTGATTAGATTTGTCTGTAGGTAGTGGATAGTTGTGACCATCACTGTCTCTTTAAAATAGCACCGTCAAAAAAAGCGAAATCAAGTAAAAGGAGACCGATTAAATATGATTGAATATAGATTCAATCTGTGTTGTCATATATTAAAATTATTACATCTAGACCTTAACTGAAGATTCTAAAAGTTTGTTGGGCAGTCTTTAGGATCTCTTTACAGGACCTCGAAACGAACATTCTTTCAAATTTCTTGTAATGAAATTGGCAACAGTGGGTCAGTATAACTGTAGGTTCTGAAAGATGGAACCTCCAGCGAAAATACTGTAAATCTTGCTTGCTTATTACTATTCAAAGTTTATTTATTAAGATGGATCTTGTAGTGATAAGAGTAATCTTGCACATCATCTACCATACAAGAATAAGGGTCTCGCTGTATTAAATTGACTGAATACTCGGTTTCAATAGAAATTAACCTCAAAATATGCTTCGCTAAGGTAGATTAGGTGGTGTTATATTAAAAGAACATTTCTTAACACCTTGTATGATAGCATTAAGTGAGTAGTTTGCATTCTCAACACTGCATACAATAATGAGAGAAAACGTTTAACGTGTAGATGTAACAGTTGGATAGAAAAATCCTACACAAATAATAACACAAATAAATATCATTAACACTACCGGTTTCTCACGCCACTGACGTGTTTCTTCAGGTTAATCATGTGTTCTCGTGAAATAGCAAAACGATGTATTAAGTTAATTAAAAATCAATTTAGGATAGATAAAGAAAAAGAAAGAAAAGACCAAAAAGAAAAAAAAATGAAAGGAGCGAGGATATAACAAGGGACTCTTTTAACAAAGAATATTTAGTGAAGTGGGCATGGTGGTTCAGTGGTGAGGCATTCGTCTGCAGGTTGGAGGAACAGGGTTCAATTCCCGCCGAAGGTTGGGAATTTTTCCATTAGTCTTTCTTTACCCAACGGGTCCTAGGGTTCACCCAGCCCTCTGTAAAATGCTGACTGGTTTCTTTCCGGAATTAAAGGCGGCGGAATCGGGCTGATCAACCGACCTAAATTTACTGGGTGTTGAAAAGTTAACTGTTCCGAACGTTTATGTTGTATGATCTTCTTTCATCATATTTCATTACGAACTAAGTTTTTTCCAAGATTTTTACTATTGTAATATTTTTTTATTTTTTACAAGTTGCCTGAGATTAACGTTAAATCCAGTTGAATATTTAGTAAATCAATTATTTAATCCATATCTTCCATCATGATACTGTTTTTGCAATCAATAATCTGAGTTTATTTACATGTTTATATTAAGTTTTACAATCTTATATTTCTCTTCCATATTTTCATTAATTATCGAAACACTTATTTTAATGGCACTGGTTTTAATAATACTTGATTTTAACATTACATTGTCTACTTTTCCGGATGGGTTTATTACCATTTCTCTTTCTATTTGTGCCATGTTTACCCTCCATCCTCTTCATTAAATTTATGAATTTATTTTTGTATTAGAATGCAGTCAGTCAGGTACTAAAGGCATCGCCTTGTCGCTGCAATTATGTCCTTCTATCTTCAGCAGTTCTCTTTAACTCATAATAACTTCGGAATTCCAGTACACTTTTTGTTTCAACTAAAAATTTTCTTCTAGGTCTTCCTCTGCCCTTTTTTCCTATAATTTTCCCTTCCAGAATATCTCTTTTAAAATGCTATGCCTACTGCTATGCCTACTCACATGGCCAAGAAATTTTGTTTTTCTTTTCTCAATTTCCTGTTTTACTATTCTCCTTTCTTCCAAAACCTCTTGATTCGTTTTCCTATCTGCCCAACTTATATTTATCACCCTCTCCTCCATATCCACATTTCGGCTGCTTGAAGACAATTAATATGAGAATGCAGAGAAGATAAAGACATGGTGAAATTGTTCTTCACAACTATTCTCCAGAATACAATTTTAATTTTATTTAGCAGATTTATATTTATCTTAATGCTATATCACTCTATTTTCAGAATATGACTTTTGCCTTATTTTAATTAAAACGTTCATCTATAATGATTCTATATTACTAAAATCTTTTATTTCTTTGTCTGTCTGGCGCAATTGTTAATTTTCGGTGAAAAATAGAAATAATTGCTAGAAGGAAACGTTCGCGACGGGAATCGAACCTGCAACCTTTTGATCCGAAGTCAGACGTCTTATCCATTAGGCCACGGGTACTACGAGAATAAAATATCATTTTGCCATAACCGCTTGGAATCGATTCTTCTTGGATTATTTCATACTTACTAGGGGGAGACAGGGGGATGGCCTAATGGTTAATTAATATCTCTTCAACTGAAGCTTATGAAAGTTTCAAATAAATATTCACAACGGAGTCTTATAGAATCTAAAACATTTTTTTCCCTCCTTGAGGAACATAATTCAAGAAAATTAAAATTCACGTAATTTGTTTTACATTACGTCATTTATTTATTTATTTATTTATTTATTGTTTGTTTGTTTGTTAAAATGTATTTATTTTATCCAGAGAAAAAAGTAAAAAAAAGAAAATATAGTATTTCAAAATTAAAAAATTAAAATTAAAAAATGATAATAAGTTAAAGTTGCGATCAGGCCCAGAGGACCGCGCAATGCTGCTGGAGGGTAGGCTCCAGAGATCAGAACCTACGGGACAAAGTTGAGGACGGGGGGTCGGCCCGTCGCTCGCCCGCCTTTAACTCCCGGGAAAGAAACCCGGTACCCATTCTATAGAGGGCTGGGTAGACCCTAGGGCCCGTTTGGAGGAGAAAGAAGCGTGGAAAAATTCCCGTCCTCCGCCGAGGCCGGGAATCGAACCCGCCACCTCCAACCCGCAGCCAAGCGCCCTAAAAAATGATAATAAATAAATAAATTCACAAGACACTTAAGAACTGCTTTGTGCTTATTAGCACTCTTCAGTCAACGTTCTTCAATTAATGAAAGCTCCGAGAGTGTGAATGTGGTGTTACTCGCTGTCAGTCTCGTCAGTGGTAACCGAAAATTAAAATAATAGTTAGAAATTTTACTTCAAATAATGCAGAGACTAATCCTTGTCTTGAGAATCTACATCTAAACAGTTCTGAAATAGCGATCCTCAAACTAAAAGTTCTGTCTCTCTCTATCGCAACACATTCTGCCTGAGTTGTTGTAGCTGTGTTTCCTTGAGTTTCACCAACTGTAGTAGAACGGTTTTTTTTTTACATTCATACGTTTTCTTTCTACTTCTTTGACAGAATACTAAATAATCACTGATTGTCCGTTTCTCTAATACAAGGTGGTGCACATAAAACCGGCCCCAATAGGTTTCTAGGTATATTTTGGTTCTGACAATGGGCATTATTTAACGCTTTCGCTTCTGTTCATATTATCTGTATATTACTGCCAGTATATTTTTATTGTCGTGTTAAGAGTAGATGTTGAAAGATGCCGCCATCAGCCTCGATGCATTTCTCCGTGGAATTGAATATCTCGTTATTCGCACGCAGGTACGCATGATCATTAGCATTGAATACTGTCTATAGCGAACATACAACATATACCTTGAAACGTATTGGGGCCGGTTTTATGTGCGCCACCCTGTACTTTTGAAGCAATTTTCTCTAATATTTCTTGACTGTGCCAAATCGGGGAAAAAAATGTTCTCAAATCTTAACGACATTGATTGAAAAGGTAAAAACTAGGTTTCTGTGCCCGACTTTAGCGAAATGTTCGCAGAACTTCAGTGTCATAATTTAGTTTCCTTGCGGAATTAGTCATGAACTATCAGTGTACATCTGTAAGTAAGTCTAAAAATATGTTCCCAGATAAAGATAATCAAGTTGAAAGCCAAGAATCAAGTTAATTCATTACAATAATCGATCTGCAAAATGTAGAACTATTCATATTCGTTGTCAATTTCTTTTTGTAAAAACTAAAAAAAAGAATAAAAATTGCTAAAAATTATTTTTAAATTAATCAATTTTATGATTCTTTTTCTTTTTTTACCTTCTCATTTTTTCTCTATTATCCTAAATGTGTTACCATCTCTCAAAAACAATAATGGCTGCTTTACACGATCTGAAAAAGTTGCCTCAAGCCGACAAGTTGCTCGAAAAACTCCCAATTGCTGCTCTAAATATAGTATGATGTAATTTCAGGCAGATTTTAGAAACATCTCGACACCTTAGCGAAAAAAGTTTATTTAAAAAACTACGTTAGTATTAATTTTACGGTGAAATCTGAATGTCGTCTACTCGAGGTTTCCATCCACAGTTTCATCCACTATTTTCTCTTCTCCCAGGCTCTTTCTTTCTTTCTTTCTTTCTCTTTTTATCGCTGCTGTAGAATGAGTTAAAAAAATTAATAGCAAAAGAAAAGCTGCAAAATCAACTTTTGTCACTTCGCTGATCAGCATTTTTAATCGCGATCTCAACGAGAGCAAAACGAGATTTGCCACTAGCATGTGTAAAGCGAGGTCATTTACGTCGAGTTGCAAATGGCAAATTTTCTAGCGCGTTTTAGGCAAGTTTCGAGAATGTGTAAAGCAGCCACAACAAATTGCACACAATGTCTCAATCTTTTCATTTTTACTTTACTTTCCTGGAGAAGTGAAGGTCATCAAATCACTCGAATGTGTGTGTTTTGTATATCCTAATTTACGAACGGCAGAATGGATCATCTTGACCTATCTTTTATAATTTGAAATTCTTTTAATTTTCTGTGTGGATCCTTGTCGAATTATTAAGCGAGTTAAGGTTAAACAAATTCGCATAGAAAAGCATTGAAATCGGAACAATAATGTTCAAAAAAAAATAACAGATATTCATACATTAGTGGATCTTTTAGCTAATCCACCAATTCCGTGTGTTTTGATGTGATAAAAACTACTCGGATTTAAGTAAACTTCAGTAATGCGGATTGAATTATTTATTTTTTCCAAAAAATGGAAACTGTCTACTATTTGATTTTATAATTTAAAAGTAACCTTTTTTGTGGTTCTTCACGACTTTATAAAAAAAAATAATAATAATAATAATAGCAACAACATTTTAAGGAAAGAAAACTTTATGTTTCGGTTGTTTTTTTTTGTTTTGTTTTTTTTAAAATCGATTTCTTTGCAGATTAATAAAAAGCAATGAACATTAATATTGGTTAACGAAATAAATAGAGTTTTAATCATTAATAATGTAACGTGTGTAAGTCTATATAATTTGAAATAATTCACATAAACACATACAAATAAAATAAAAATTATTTACAATAAAACGACCTGTTTCATCAGTGAATTTACCAATATCCTCAGGTAAAAGTTCACTCACAGGTTTCACGCATATTTATCACCAAGCGTGAGCTTTTACCTGAAGATATTGGTGAATTCGCCGATGAAACCGGTAGTTTTATTGTGAAAAAAATTAAATAATAATCACCTGGTAATAAATTATTGCATGTGAATCTTGTAAGCGTGAACTTAAATTGTGGACATCAAATGAGTAGCAATGTAAAGACTTTATACATTGAAAAAAAAAATACTTCAATGAGTTTTAATTAATTAATACTTTTTAATTAGAAATAGAAGAGTTAGGAATTTAAACAGGAATGAAGGAATTGAGGTCGGTGAAAAATTCGTCAGTCTAGCTATTGTCCTCCAAATGAGAGATGGCCGGCGGAAGTTTGAACTGCGCAGCCCTTCCGGTAGCTGATCAATTATGTTTTCCTGTCGCAATGGACGCCGTCGACTGTTTTCACTGAGAAAGACATGTTGATAACTCCAAATTAAAACTTCTCTCGACTATTTAGCGTTATTTCAATACCAGTTGCTAACAATAAGTATTTATATAAATAAATAAATAAATATTATTTATAAATACAATGCTCTTTTGCAAAGTAACAAGCGATTTACCGTAATGGCGGCGTCCTATCATAAAATCAGACGGAAGTGCCTGACCAGACTAATCGATACATGCGCAGATCTCACAAAAACAGGGCGGCCATCTCTCATTTGGAGGACAGTAAGTTTAATTTAATTTAAAATGTTTACTTTAATATCTAACAAAATTGTGAAATTTGAGGAATTAACGTTTTAATTATTATGTTTGAGGTTTTAACATTTGTATTTGTTAACATTGACAAATATTAAGTTGATGATTTCGTAATGAAGGCAACGCTCGATTTGTTTGTATGTTATATTTTGTTAACCAAATTTCATGTTCTCATATTCCTATTTTGTTTACGATTACGGCTTGAAAAGGGAAAGACGCAAAATCCTTTCCGAAAATTCGCTTGAATTAAATATATTTTATACTTAATTGGTGTGAACATATGCTAATTTTAATAATATGACTATTAAAAAAAGGAGGAATTGAAAAGTAATATGGAACTTATAATTGCCCTATTTGTTACCATTTTTACATTTCGGCGTAAATACGTAACTGATTTAATGTAATCCCCAATTAGCAAGAATACTGGATGAAGAGGAATCAGTTCTTTAGAATGGTACCTGGAATTCGATGAATCCTTATTGCACAGTGGTATTGCATTACATATAAATTGCCGCTGCACGAGAAATTTTGTCTTCTTCATCATTCAAATAAAAACCATCAACAAGACATGTACGATTTCGTATCGGTAGAGTTCTAGATTAATAATTAGCCAGCGACAAATAGCCCCTGTAGATCACAGGGTTAGGAGCAAAGAAGTTTAAGGTAGATAGGCTTTTAATGTAAATATTTAGATAAATAGTGATCTTGAAATCTACTGTTTATGTATTACAGCCGTATATTATAAAAAATTTTGTGCGCAGGTGCATGTGTACATACGCCAACAATGAGAGTTGCCTGGCAACAGGAATATTGTTGTTTGGTCAACCCTGTCCGCAACAACGTGATTTCGCACGGGCGTTGCCAGGCAACAAATTTCCGACTGTTACAAATGGATTTCAATATTCTATTGGATGTATTTTTTTTTAGAATTTAAACCTTACTTTTGGTTTTAGTTTACTTGATGTTTTTGGATTTCCGACTGTTCCAAATGAATTTCAATACTATAAATACAATATCTTGTGGGTTTTTTTAGAATTTAAACGTTAATATATTTTTAGTTTTAGTTTTTAGTTTCCTTGATGTAATTCGTTTTTATGAATATTTTTTTTCCGTTCCATACGCGAGGAGCAAAGCGATGGGCAGCTATCTAGTTATATTAAAAAAAAAATATGTAAAAAAAGATAGTTTTATTCTGTTACTTGAATCCTATTTCTTCTATCGAAGAATGATTTTTCAATGGTACATGCATAGGAAATAAACAAAAAAAAAATACCTGTCCACTAAACATCTTTCAAATTATATCCTTTACCCTAAAAATAATGAAAACAAAAATGAACGCACGTGAGACTCGAAATGTTAACTAATTTAACTATATTGTGGATACCAACATTGATGTAAAATAAAAGTTTCGTTTTCTCATCTTACAAAAAAGCGCCATCTATTGACAAAACTAATAACTAATTTATGCTTGAACAAAAACATTCTAAGCAGTTGATGGTTTCCACAAGAATATTCTGACAAAAACATACACTGATTGAAAGAGAACGAGATTACAATTACGACGTAAAGTTCAAGAGTTAAGTGGGTTTGATATTAACAAAAAGAAAAAAAATAAATCTTCATCGAAGCTTGCTCTTTTAAATTACTCCGGATTAATTTCCGTTTCCAGTTTCGTTCTACGTAAATTTTAATATATATATATATATATATATATTAAAAAAAAGCAAGCTACGCCATCTAGCGGAGTCCATCGTTGATCTCTGTTTATCTGCTTTGTCAGAATTAAGCGCAACAACAATAAAACGATACAATTTGCATTTCGTTACGATTCTCTCTCCCTCCCCGCATACATTACTGGTGATAAATTACAATGTGATGAGAATTTTCTTCGTCTTCGAGTTGGACTTGCTTTGCCTTCCGCCACCCCCAGCCCCCCTTCATCCTATGCGTGCCGCCCCATCGCCGGCGTGACGGCTCGTGTTAGCCAGACCCGCCTTTTCTCCACCCGCATATTAGGAGAAGCACATCCACTAATTGCGGGAGAAATAAAAAATTCACGTTGCCATATTCCAAGCGCACCGGTTATTAATACAGCGATGGCATAATGTGTTCGCTTAGAAAAACACAGCAAATCTGCCAGGGGTTATATTCCCCTGGAGAACGAAGAGGTTTTTTCCAACAACACAGTTCTGAAAAGATGGAGAGGGGGAGTAAAAAAAAAAAAAGAAATTACAATAAATTTTGAAAGAATTAATGAGCTTTTTTTTAATTTCTAGGATAGATTAATTATCGTTTCTGACAGTATCTAATTAAATTCATAGCGTTGTAACGTTTATAAAACAGCTTATTTATGGAGGTAGCAAAAGGGTCCATCCATTAATAGTCAAACATTAAGCCTAATTAAAAATTAAAACAAATTAAATCTACGATATCTAATGGAGTAAGATTTCTAATTGAATAAACACTGAGAAATTAAAGTGAATGAAAATAATTCAAACAAAAAGTTTCTGTTTTTCTTCAGTATTTTTGTTTTTCGTTGTTCTTTTTTCTGAAATCGCTAAAACAATATAAAGAAAAAGGCCTTCCAAAAATTTCTAAATTATAAAATTTGCTGAAGATGAACAGAATCGTTAAGGTTTTGAAAATTAAAGAAATCTGAAAATACTTAGCTATTTTAAATTCAACTCATTTTCATTATTACCAAAGGACGCGAAGATGGCAGTCGATTACTAAAAGGACTGATAAAGTTAAGGCAGGACTACCCTTAGGGCCGGGCAAGCGAGGCTCTTCTCCTGTACGCTCTATCTGTTGGAAAAGTAGAAGCTGTATTCAATTTTTATTTTAAACTCCAATGGGAGCTTATCACAGATTGTCATTGGTCTAACATTCGGAAACGTCTCTAGGCTTAAATAGGATAATAATAATAAAAAATTGGATTAAGAAGAATTTTAAGCCGTAGTTTATCCGTCTATGATTCAAAATATTAGAGATCATGTATCCTAGGAAGCTGAAATTGTTAGAGTTAGGTTTAGATTATTAATTGAAAGATCTCTGTTGAATTTGATACAAATCGAATCAATAGGTAACGAGTTGGGGTCCAAAAATACCTCGGGTATTCGAAAGTTGGAACGTCAACTACATCTGCCTTGTTTAGTTGCTGGGTTTTTTTTAAAAAAAAAGATGAATTCTGTTCAATAATTATATTATAACATTATATTATGAGGTTTTCAAAATTTTGATCTTTGCTTGAAATAGGCGAGTTATGAAGTACGATGAAGAATCTTATGTACTACTCCAGATTCAATAACATGGAAAATTGGGGAAAATTCTACAGCACGATTGCTCTGAACCCACAGAGCTCGATTGGCCGACCTAAGTCTGGAGACTAACGTTTATCAGTAAGAGTACTGTCAATATTTTCTATTTATTTGTCATTCAGAGTTTTATTAGAACTCATTCACTGGTCTCAGGTGTCTCTACCGATCGGCCAATGTCTGGAGGTTTTGGTTTACCTTCAGATGTTACCTTCAGATGTTACGTTCTCCCGATCTCAACCCTATTGGTTAATCTCTTGAAACCTGCGAAGACCGATCTTGTACTTCAGATCGCATGCTTACCATTTTCAATTTCTATATTATAAATAACGATTATTTCTAAGCAAGTTTAAACATCTGATAATTTACCAAATAACATCTATCTGAAGAAACTTAAAGTTGTTCTGGCCATTGAAGAGATCAAAAGTACAGCTCTTTAACAATAAATACCAAGTTCTCTACGGCAAAATCAAATAGGGGATTACTTTTGATCAGCAAAGAAAAAAAAATTGATCTGCTAATCAAGAAAAAAAATTAAGCAAAAAATATAAAGGCATTTTATTCACCCAAAAAAAACTCTCTTTCTCTGGTGTAACCTTTGAATACATGATAGGCCTACACCAATTCCATTTTTCCATCGCGTGTACATCTTCATCTAATCCGGCACACAATCGGCCTAACACGCCCAGGAAATCCGGTCGACCATCAGCTCTGAAGCCAATTAATTTTGAATGGGTTTCTCTGAGCCTTTTACTTGCATTTCGCAGACGCACACAGAATGGAGAAACAGCTATACAGAAACAAAAGGGGACTCGAAACGCAACGTTGAATCTGTATCATCCAACTGTAATTATGTTTTTTGTTCTTTCTGAATTGGGAAAAAAAAGGTGATAGAGAGGAGGAACGTTTTTTACTTAAAGATAATTTTGTTTTGTAACTACAGCGCTGCATTTTAACATTTAAAGATTTTTTTGCTACCAATTTGAATCTTCGTTACTAGTGTCTGTATCACTGCTGTCTCAATTTCGTGTTATAGTCGAATATTTTCAAACTCCGCTGAGGAAAGCAATTTCTACTATTTTAATATAAAGAATCCTGACCTGTAACAAGCAAAGCACATATTGTAAAATTGTAACCAGGTAATGCTGAAAAGAAAAAAACAATGACCAGAAATAACTTTAGTTTTTTTTATTTTATTATTTTCTATATATATATTGTTATCTAGGTAATTATAGCTTTTTCAACATGTAGTAGTTACTGCTGGTCTTTAAAGATTGCAAAAACTTTTCAAAAAAAAAATTAGAAATTGTAGAAAATAGTAATGAATTATGAAACCAAATCAATTCACAGTTTTATTGTAAACATAAAACCAAGTGACCCAGTACAATTCGCAATCTATCAAACGCTTGCGTAGTGACACTACTATTGATTGACGCGTAAAACTCATTTATTGAAGCCGTTGTAATTCGAGAGCCAAGTACAATTTTTTTTTTTTGCAACCTTTTAAATTTCAATTAGTCAACTGCATGTTATTTTCTTCATCTTCTTTTCTAATAAAAAAGATAATAAAACGATAAAAAGAATACCGGTATTTTAAAGAATTTTAAATTCCTTGCCATCCTTCGATCTTTGAAGCATTTTGTTCTGAAATTATTACTCTGTAAACGAAACTAATAGTTAAGTCATCATTTCTTACAAATTTTGGTTTTAGGATAAAAGAAACAGAAGAAATACGAGCGACATCTATTACTCAGATTTTACGAGATTAATGATGCAAAACACCCAGTGGCGGATTTCCGCATAGGCGCAGGAGGCGCGCGCCACGGGCCTCATAAATCAAGGGGCCTCAAAATTTAGCTCTCAAAATTTTTTGGTTGTAAAAGCAAGATTTCCTTTTTTTTTTGGTTGTAAAAGCAAGATATCCTTTTTTTTTTGGTTGTAACAGCAAGATTTTCTTTTTTTTTTTTTTCTTTTGGTTGTAAAAGCAAGCCTAGGGGGCCCCACCAGCCAGCTTATTTCCTTTTTTTATTTTTGTTGTTGTTGTAAAAGCAAGTTTTCCTTTTTTTTTGGTTGTAAAAGCAAGCCTAGGGGGCCCCACCAGTCAGCCTAGGGGCCCCATCCACCCAAGAAGTATTTCCTTTTTTTTTTTGGGTTGTGGAATAATGGAACTCCCGCCCCGGGCCCCCAAAGGCGTTGGTACGCCACTGTGGAGGGGTAGTGAAAATATTTAGAGGGGGCCTCAAAATTGAATTGCGCCTAGGGCCTCTCAAGTGCTAAATCCGCCACTGAAAACACCTTTAATCAGTTTAAAACATTCTCTGAGAATTAAATATTGTTCCTTATTGATATTTTTCATATGATTTGACATCTTCTGAACTTTACATCAACGCAAACTGTCTGACACAGATGTCAGCTTACAAGCCTTTTGTGCAATATCTTCCAAGGGAACCAAACACTGATACTCTTAGTTAGGATTTGATTTTTTTTAATTTTTTAGATTCAAGTTTGAGATAAGATCTTTGTGAATTAAGCAATTAAAATCTTTTTTGTGTCTATTTGTGTCTGCAGAATGTAGTCATTGAAGTTTGCAACAATTATAGTTGGGAAAAAATAGTATAATTGTAGCAAAAAAAAAGTTACCAGAATTGAGATTAGGTCAGTTTTTATATCCGCAGTCACCGCAGGATATTATGGGTTTAGCTAATGTTTGTAGCAGCCCTTAACATGCATTGAAGAGACGAAAAGGTTAGAAGAAAAGTTTTAAAATGTAATTTTAAGTCGAAATGTTGAGATACGCGTAGATTGTTGTATTCCTACAGAAGCTGCAATAAAACCGATCAGTATGTAAGGGGCTACCGGCGAAACAGCCACCATAAATGAATAAACAGTTTTGTTTATTTTATTTAACAACTTTTAATGCGCTTTTATCATGGAGATATTTGAAAGTTAACATGCCGACTATATCTTCTTTGTGTTTTGTTTTACTATATTTTTTTTTCAAGTGTTTATGAAAACACTTACTTTAATGAAATCGGATTTCCTTCAATTTATGTTCTTTTACATCGAAACATTACTGTTACTTTAAGAAGATGACTCAACAAATAAATAATTCAAATGTTCAAGTATTCAGGTTACCGTATTCAATGGCAACAAAATTTCCTAAAACTTTCCTGATCATCGTTCACGTTTAGTTAATGTTAGGTTTCATTTGCACTCAACAAAACTTGAATTCATCTACTTTAACAATGCTGTTGCAGGCGACGATTTTCTCAACATTTTCAAAAGATTTTGGCCCATTATTTAGATAGTAATCTTTTTCATCTTGTGACCTGTGTTAATGGGCTTATCCCGACTGCTATTATTATTTACCGTATTCACTTGAATTAAATTTAAAATCCTGAATATACAGTCAGGTGATTTTTGAGCTTTACATCACAGAAACAAGAAATTCATGAGAAAAAAAAAAGTTGAAGAGAAATGTGCACCAAGCTTAACATTAACGTCGTTAACATTGACGTTGTTCAAATCTCCCCTTAATCTAAATTTTCTGTGAGCGAAAATTCCTCAGTTGCCAAAACGCTGTTGAATAATCAAAATTTAGCCGCCCAACTTTCTTCTGATGAATCATTCCTCAATCAGAAAACTCCACTAAGTCCCCGCGGTGTTCACTGTTATCAAGATGGCTGACATCGACTCCGATCTCTATGATTTTGACAATGAATTAGATGTATTTACACTACTAAAAGTTACGAAAATAATGTTAGGTACGGATAGTTCTTTGAAGATTCTTGCCTTGAAAATTCTTGTCTTTAAGGGAAAAATTCGGCCCAAGTGTTTTTTTTTCTTTCTCATAGAAGCTTCCGTTTTGAAAAGTATTGGCGCATGAGAAAAGTGATCCGGAAATGAAATTAAATCTTAGCAAAATTTAACGTGCGTTAACATTATTTTACAAGAAAAATAAACATAAAAATGCACACAATTAAAAATTCACTCAGCTATTTTTGGAATTTTTGTACCGGGAATCCAAGACAGAATGTTTCTATCTTCCTAGCTTTCGTCAGTTGGATTCGCCCAGTACTCGTAGCTCAGTGGAATCAAAAGCGGTACGAAAATCCCAAAAATATCTAAGTGAATCTTTAATTGTGTGCGTTTTTATGTTTATTTTTCCTTGTAAAAAACGACGTTAAATTTTATTGACCAATCACAGCCACTTTTAAAAGCACGAAACGCTATCAACGACTCATCAGTGAAGTTTTGTCTAATTGTGTTTGAAAACCTGTACAGCCTTGAGTACGCGTAGCGGCTCATCAACTGACAACCGCTTTGGCAGAGCGTTGGTGCACGCCGCTCTAAGTCTACTTTCCTTAAAATATATTAGTATTACATATAAAGTTTTGAAAACGATACAAAGAAAAAAGGCTCCGTATTTATTACTTAATTACCAGCTCAATACCACTTACCACTGAATTTTTCCATTTGTTAACTGATTAAATCCGCAAATCCCCTAAATCCATTTCTTATTTACTCAAATCAACAACTCGCGCAAATTTAAAAGGATTACTCTGCATTGTTGGACATAAAACGAAATGTAGGGAGTGTACTTTTATTTCACTTCTAAAGTGTATGTTTCTCACTTCTCTCGTAAATTTCTCCACAGAGATTTCTCCCGAGAAATTTTCAAATACAAAAGGTTTTTTGTTCTAAATAATTATGTCGAGTTTCAAGGCGATCCATTCATTGGTTCAAAAGTTATTGGTTGGAGGGAGCAGGGGAGGGAGGGGAGAAATCCAATACACAAAATAATTTTAAGAGACCGACTGTCCAAGTAGCAGGCGTTCATATTAATTTGATAAATGGATTCAGTATACCGGGTAATTCATAAAATACTGGGAAGTACTGGTGGTTTTCACAGCCCCATCTCTTTTAAACTATTGCTCATAAAAATCTGAAACTTTTTATAAAAAATCGTCAAAAATATAAGAGTCATATTTTCATGTTATTATTTATTCATTATTATTGAAATTCATTTTATTTGCGTTCAAACACCCCCAATTTATCGAAATTATTATCCAAAAAAAATATTCGACTGTCTCCCAAAAAAGTCATTTGTCAGAAGACATTTTCAAAAAAATACAGTTTTTTTTTTTAATTAAACAAAGGAATTAATGACAAAAGCGTTTAGATTAAATTTTCCTAATTATGTTTCTATATCATTTGAATATTGGATCTAGGCTTTTAGAGTTTAAACAACATCACAACAGTTATTTAAATGTACGATATATTGGGGGTGTTTGAACGCAAATAAAATGAATTTCAATAATAATGAATAAATAATAACATGAAAATATAACTCTGATATGGTTGACGATTTTGTATAAAAAGTTTCAGATTTTTATGAGCAGTAGTTTAAAAGATATGGGGCGGTGAAAACCACCAGTACTTTCCAGTACTTTATGAATCACCCGGTATGTAGAACCGAAATTGCGTTGTGTAAATGGAAACAATATTTTCCGTTCAGCATCATATTTATGACGAGAATACATTTATAGCCTGCGTAAGAACTCTGTTCTATATTAGCATTTCTTTTCAAAATTATCTTTTTGAAATTTGAGTAACCAAAATTTAGAAGATTTTAGAATTATAGAAAGCAAGTTTAACTTCCGTAATCCTTCATAAATGGAGAGAGATACGCCAACCGGACAATAATGTTGGCTCAATGGGCGAAAGCACATTTATTGTCCGGTTGGCGTATCTCTCTCCATTTTAGAATTATGTTTCACTGAAGTTACAACACTCCGCCAATGCGAAGCTTTCCTGCAGAACAACGTGTATTGCAGGGAAACCTCCAGTTACGAATTCGTTCCTTGTTCTCTTCATTCCTTTATTTTCAACATATTTCTAAATCTATCTATACAGGAATTCTTTCACGGCCATTTTAAAAAGGACACTAAAGAATAAATGACGATTCACTTCTTACATCTCGTAAAATAATAAATTACATTCATGCTTAATATTTCAAGTCATATCCTAACGTTATAACAATGTTTTACACAACTTTCTAGATTTTTTTTTTAATAAATCTTTTGTATTTGTCGTTGTTAAAATTTTTTAACATTCAGTTCTAACTAAATAAACTTATCCATTTCTAACTAACTAAATGAGCTTTAATGTTTATTATTCCAGTATCATTGTAATACAAATGGTCATTAAATTTTGTTACACTGACTAAGAAAAATGATTCTACGTCTCCAATCAATAAAAATTTTCAATTGAGATCTAGGAATTAAAACTAAATATGATTTTTGCTGTAGATCAATGTTACTTATGTTTCAGTGTTTTAAGACTTTATGTGGTCGTAAAACTAGGTCTACAAATACCAAAATTTAGTAAAAACATTAAGACTTATATAAGAAGTTTCGTAGAGATGGGAACATAACATTCTTAATAATAAATATTTGCATATAAAGTCTGAAATACAGACATCACTGCAAAAGCAGTCAAAACACGTTTTAGACACCGAAAAATGAATATCTCCTGAAATCAGAACGTATTTGACACTGTTTGTAATTATTGTTCAGCAACTGTAAGAAATGAAGTAAGTAAATGTAATGAAAATTTACTTTAAGTACATAAAAACTATTTTGAATTTACTTGTTTTCTGAACAATTACTATAATTCCATTACTATCGTATGGGAAAGTAATTACAGTAACTATTGCTTAAAATGAAGTTATTACATAGAAAATTGTAGATATTTTGTGCATGTATATTTATTTGTTTAGTAATATCAAAAAGAGCATTCTTAACAAAAAAAAATTAGATATAATTTGTTCTATCATCTTTCCGAAAATGCGGCAAAACTGATTGTGATGCGAGTAGAGCAGTACCGCTAAGGAAAAAGAAAAGAGAAAATGTAATGTAATTTTAAATTTAAAAGTAATTTCGAAAACTAAGAGTTTTTCATATAAAGAAAGAAAATAAAAATAATTTTGTGCATCAGTGTTTTTATAGATATGATAATAACGATATTAAAATACTTAATAAAACGCTATTCGATCAATGAGATGAAATTTCAATGAGGCCTTATACAGAGAGATAGAATTATTTACATCTCTCCTTTTCTGAAGCAGCCTTATTCGCGAATTCCTTTGAATCATTTTTTTTTTCATTTGTTTCGTCACAGCAAATGTCATTCATCGTTAATTAGTAAATATTAAAGAAACCCCACTACGATTCTGACATCGCATTAGGATTAGAAATATTATTGCCGTTTTTAAGTTCATTCCCTCATCATACGTTCTCCGTGTTCCAATTTCAAAGCAAAATCAGAATGTTGGCCATAAACATTAGCGCCGCTTCACAAAACGAAACCGAAAGCATCTACGTTGTTTGGAATCAATCTTGGCTTCTCTTGGTAATATTCACGAAATTTTTAATCTTAATTTCCGGATGATTACGATGCCTTTATTACTTTTGATTAATAACACAATTATTTGAATGATTGTAAGTGGAAAAACTTTAAATGCCCGTTTTACAAATAGTATAATAATTATACTACAGTTTCCATACAGAAAAAAAGAAACTAAAACTTCAAAAACATTTTTAAATTTATCTATTTAATTTTCCAAACGAAAAAAAAATCCACAATAATCATGAAAATCAGAATAAGTGAAGAATAAGAAAATAAAATACAACTCAACAGAAATATAAAGGAATCTATTCGAGAAAATAATCAATTAAAAATTAAGAAAAATTTATTGTTTTTTCTTTAACTCAAGAAATAATAAAAACTGAGGACTAGTAAATTGATAATACATGAGTCATAAAATACAAAAAAAAAATGTCAAAAAGAAAATTAATAAAAGGGTGCTTATTAAAATCTCACATATAAATTTTAAAGCTTAGAAGTTTTCTAATATTGTCTGAACTGCTTAACATTGGATAATTCCAGCTGATAAATGTTACGCAGAACGAGTTTTTTTAACTGCTCCATACTTAAGACTCCAATAGGCACAGGAGTGTCTATTTCTTGTTACACTGAGAAACTGAACATTTCTGAATTTGTTACTGATTAAAGAAAAAAAAGCAAAACAAAAAAAAAAAACTGATCAAATTTGCAAATTTATTTGGAGCTTTTTGAAAGACTATCAATAATTTCCTACCTGATTGAATTTCTCTTAAATGAAATTACAATTACTTTATCTCCAAAACTAAGTGATTCCTAAAACCTTCAACACCAGGGTCTTTTACACATTTCAATAGTTGGTAGCATTAACTACTTAATACATCCACGTTTTCACTAATGAACTAAAAATCACTAAATTAACAAACATGAAGACAGCCACAAGCACCAGACAAAACATCTCACAACAATTTAATGATCGTTGGTTTTCGTGGGAACCCCTTAAAAACATCATCATCTTCAGATTTTTACAAAAACAACGACATTTACTTCTCCAGCATTCGCGGTGTTTCCTCTGTGTGTCTAGTTCAGGCCGAAGTGAATTTCCTTGCAGATAGCATTCTTCTGTACACCCAAAGCATAACTGCATTTTAGGTTTGAATTCCAATACTTCATAAGACGCAGGTTTCCTTTCGAGGTCTTTCATATTGTCCAGATACCCATTGGCTTCCTGGTTACTGTCCTTCACTGTGAACTTGTGTACCTTGCACTTCTTTTCTAAGCATTCGCACTCGCATTCTGGCAGCTCGAAGGACAATCGTTCCTGCCATTCGCAGAAGCAGTAATTGTTGTCGGATTTGTTGAATCTCAATCTACAATCTAAATTACAAAGATCATGTTCTGGGTATTCATTTAGAATACATACATTTTCTATGCTTTCAAATATCGAGCTTGCATTCTTGATTCTGCTAGAGGAAGGCGCAGAAGATACACCACATTCTGTTTTTATCCTTTCCTTTGGAACTGTGCTGACAAGCTGTTGCTGGTGTAACTGACAATTGCTATTTGTTTTTATTTCGCACTTCAGTCGTGAGCAGTAATAGCAATTTAACTCCTTTGCGTTATGTTTAAGCTTTAAGAAGGAACAACTGGTGGACTGTAAGCAATCTGACTCCATACATTTATCATTTTCTGGTTCTAAAGTTAATGCTTGATTGATGATCTTTTTCTTCGGAGGTCCATCAGAACTTAAGAAGCAAAGGTCCTTTAGTCGTTCTTCTGTTTGGATCCAATCTGAATCTTCTCCATCTTCATTCCCTAAAAGTTAAATGTAAGCAGTTGCTACGATTAATATTCTCCTAATTTCGATAACTGCGTAAGAAGAGAACAATGAAAAACTACTGAATCTAAATAAAAGAATTAAAAAATTTAAGACTAATATTCTTTAAAATCTAATAATAAAATATAAATGTATAAAATATAAATGTAACATTAAAAAACCGATACTGATAATTTAGTTTAAAACAAATTTCGCTTTTAAAATAAGTTTTAATACTATCGCACAATATATTTTTCTGATATCACATCTTGGGCTTTAAAGGTTGATCATCTTCGTGTTATAATTTTCTGTTCTGGTTAGAGGAAGAAACATTTTGAAATTCTTTCTCAAAAGAATAATTCTGTGAAATGAACCAAGAAGAAAAAGATATTAGCTTGAAGTTTGCAGGATATCAACATCAGATTGAGATATGCAAATGATTATAAAGTCAGTGAAAATGAGCATGCGGTTTTGGAGAGCTCCGTCTGAACTCTCCGGTCTTGGTATAAATAGGTGGCCCAAAAGAGATGTTGCTATCAGTGAGAAGCCGGCATTGGAGTCGAATGAGTGTTTCTTGTGTTTCGTTGTGGTCGTCACCGAAGGAGGTCTCCGCAAATACCTGATGGACTTTAAGCGAAGAAGGATTGTTGAGATGAGAGAAGCTGAATTTTCTTACCTCGAAATTGCCACTCGTACAGGATGAAACTCCAGTACAATGATGTGAACATGATGTCAATCGAAAGATGAGACTCGGACGCACAGAAATCCGGGAACAGGACCGCAAAATCGCACGAGTGCACGGGATGACAGACACCTCTACCGCATGCCAGCGACATCCACAGTGTTAACACAGCAATGGAGAACTGTCACAGGTCAGGCTCCAGTTCAATTCAACGCAGTCTGCTTAGCAGAGGACTGGTCGTTCGCAGCCCATTGCTGCGAATTTCCTTTGACCCTCAATCACAGATGCCCCAGTCTGCAATGTCTCGAATACAGACATTGGCATGGGGATTGGCACCATGTCGTGTTTTCTGAGTAGTTCCGATTCAACTTGATGCACAAGGATGGCCTCATATTTGTTCGAAAACAGTGGTGAACGCCACCTTGCAGCGTGCATTTTGAAACATCCTACAGGCCTAATGCCAACTCTCACAATTTGCGATCATTTGAGATTTGAGTTCAATTTGAGATCTCGCCTGATACCAATTCAGGGAAGCCTCAATAGCTAGCGATACGTCAGGTATGTTTTAGAGGCAGAGGTGATACCCTTCCTTCCGAGTTGTCCTTGCTCTATTCCAGTAGAACAACGGTCTCCAGCAGTACAACATGTGGTCCAGAATGTCCAAGATCTCCTCCATGCACGGCAGATACGGCTGCTTCCCTGGCTTGCACGTTCGCCCTATATGTTTGGAACATAGTAGGTAAGCAACTGGCTGTCAAGTGCCTCCAGCATCCACCACAAATGAACTCTGGATTCGCACAGGAGCAACTGGCAAGCTATTACCCAGGACCATATCAAAAACCTCAGCCACGCCATATAAAATCTGTTACTGCTGCTGGAGATGGCTTCACACGATACTAAGTTTTTTAGCGATAAAATATTGTATATCTCTGCAAATGTATTCATTTATTCAGTTATCTACTGTAACCTGAGTAATCTGTGAGGTAAATTACATTTGAATAGCCTTATTCTTTATTTTGTTGCAATTTTGTCGCAAATTTTAGTTGCAACTTTATTTTGTTGCAAATTTCACAAACTGTAGTGTATTAGTAAAATGAAGTTTGTACTGTAATACTTATGAGTACTTCAATAATTTGGAGCATTCGAAAAGTGTAAACCACTTACTAAGTCAGTTATTATAGGAACGAACCTTTAAACTTTTGATAATAAAACTTATAATTTTGTCTGTTTTAAAAACTCGTTACTTTTCACTTCCCAATACTTCTATGATTATTACTGATATATAGTTAAGAATTTAGAATCCCTTTCCCAAAGATCGAATATGGTTTAAACCCTATATTCCTTACAATGAAAAAAAAAAAAAAAAATTGCCAAAACAGGATATTAAACGATGAAACCATTATTATGTAAATAAATCTTGTGAAGAGTAGCAGCTTCTCCAGAGATCGAGACCATTCTCACAGGATTTCAGAATGTAATCACAATCTTATATCCAACCAGAAGGAAAATGAAAAGAGACAAATTTGTGCTCTTCCTACAGATTCCAAAGTTTCATGGTCATATTCCTCGAAATTGAACAACAATTAAATCTTGCTGCGATTATAACCTTAGATTATTAATTCAGAACTATTTTTAAAAATTAGTTTTACTATTATTCTACTTTTTTTTATAATATCGCCAAATATTTGAGTTAAATACTAAGCGGCATTAAAAACATTAAATTTGTATTATTAAAAATGGTAATTGTGAAAAATCATTCTGAACAAAAGTCTATAGAAAATATATCGATCACCACTTTTCATGTGGTTTCGTTTTTATTTTTATTCATGCACAATTTTTTTATATATATTTACCAATGTCTTCCAAAATTAATCAAATTGCAGTTATACAAAAAGTTTTGTATGAATTACTTTCTTTGTAAAATGAAAATGTTTCTATCAATTCTATTTAATTTTCTTCAAAAACTTGTTTTCTAGTTTCATCCCTCTCCTCCCGATTATTACTAAGTCGATTTCTATTATTGTTTTATTTGGATAGTGCTTTTAAAAGCCTTTTTTTCTTGTTTTTAGTGCATATAAACGTACGTTTTAGCATTTTGTAAGAAATATTAAAAGGCATATTTGAGCAGGAATACCCTGCTTGTAATTCTTCGTATGATTTTTTTTTTATTTATTTGTAACAAAGTCTTCACAATAAGCCTTATTTTCTTTCAAGTCAAAAGTTTTAAGAAATATTTGTAATAGATTACCTACACTTACCTGATGGCATTTCTAATGTATAAGGTTTCATTGAGTTAGGTATGTTTGTCCGTGCTTTTGGAAAATGTCGACATATTCGCCTTACCACTTCCTTCAAATATTACAATTCCAGATAAAATTCATTTTTGTTTTTAATAATCGAAAACTGATGAAAATTTTTTAAAAAATGTAACAATAACGGCGCTGTCCTCATGAATACTGACCTCATTGTAGAACAATAATGAAACTATCATTAATAGACGTGTATGTGAATTGTTTCCGGTAATTCATTTCAAGTTTTATTTAGTCTAAGTAATACTTTCATTCATTCATTGTTTCAAATAATTCATTTCCTTACATAGTAATGTCCGTCAAAAGTCATATCATATCAAAGAATTTGAGGTCAAATGTCATTCGGAAAAATAATGAAAATTTGTCACGTCATATGACCATTATGCCTGTTTGTTTGTAGTAATGTTTAAAGTAAAAATATAACAACATTAGTTTTACTAAAATTTTGCTCACACTAATTTTCTTCGAATACTACAACAATTACTTTCTTTCCGAAGAGACTTTCAGGTTTTCATTTTAAATCATTTTTTTTTTTTCTAATTTATGAAACAAAACATTTAGTCCATTCCCGGCGGTGAATAAAGATCCTCCCAGAATGCAAAGCAGGTTATAGATTGTCCTTTTCTGGGCGACCGCTAACATTGAAACAGAAGAGAAGCGACCTCTTCTCTTTCAATGTTAGCGGTCGGCCAGAAAAGGACAATCTATAAGCTGCGTTGCATTCTGGGAGGATCTTTATTCACCGCGGGGACTTTTAAAGACGTATTTCATTCAATTCACTACGATTTTCATTTTGGAATATTATTATTTTTAGAAGTTTATTTTTTTTTAAGCATTTATGATAAGCATTTCATCACAATTAGTTCAAATATGAATTAGCAGGAAAAATAAAATATTGAATGAATTATCAGTTTTGTGTATTTTTCTATTGCGTTCTCCCCTACCTGAACAGATGACCTTTGACCGGAAGAACCTTGTGATGAACGCCGATCAGAGGTCTTAGATCACGAATATATGTGCCATTCAAATTCTTCATCCCACCATACATATATTTCACTAGCCTGGTACCGTCGCTTCGCTCCGAAACCCTTGCTTACATAGCATAAAAAATATATATATATATATATATTTATTTAGCAAATTATGGCCTTCTCCGGATAACTCAGATGTATTGCGGGTTGGCGCCACACACCCATATATCGATAAGGCAACTTTAAAGCGAAAATATAAATTCTCTTTATTCCTTATCCCGTGGGAATTTCGAAAATTCCGGCCTTATTCCTTGTCTACATCATAAAGGGAACTTCTGTGCAATATTTCAGCTTTCTAGGTCCAAGGATTTGGGCTGGGCGTTGATGAGTCAGCAGTAAGTCAGGACTTTTTCTTTTTATATAGGTAGATTTCTACTTTTTGACGATTTTTCCTATTTTCAAAACCTTATAGTCACGTTGTTCTTTTTTAGAGTTTTTGCCAAAAACTTTTCAGAGCTTTTATGGCATTGGTTGAACTACAAATAAGCATTTTTTTGGGACTCCTTGATAATAAATTCAAAGGCGTGAATGTTTATTTAGGTTATTTAGGTGAAGTCTTTTGTTTTTCATTTCTTAGTAATTTTTCTACACTTAAAATGTATTTTTTATGATTATTATGTCTTCTTGGTTTGTTTTTTCTTGATCATTAAAAGCCGTTTGCATCCTAACGCTAAATAAGTCAAAAGGGTTTTTGTGCGCACTTGAGCACTCATTTTTTTGTTGTTGTGGAAGTCACTTTCGGGAGCGAAGGTGATTTCCAAATCCTAAATTTAATGCCTTTTGGGTTTATCATCAAGGAAGGTTGATCGGGCTGATCATTCCAAAGAAGGACGAAACAGTCATTCCCGATTCCTTCTAATGATAAATTCAAAGGATTGAATGTTCTGTTTATGTGCAGTCTTTGCTTTTTCATTTCTTAATAAGTTTCCTGCACGTTAAATTTGATTCTTGTTTCATTTATAATTTATATCACATTTTGTCTATTATATTCAATCGCCATTTCATAAATTTTCATCATCCACTTCGCTACAAGATTCATTAGATAGTTGTCATCATCTTCCTGTCACACACTCTCCTGATCTCGTCATCAGAAAGAAAAAAAAACAAAAGTTTATTTTAGCCACTCGATATGTTTTGAAACAGAATTAAACAAAAACATCAACAAATGCCAAGAAGAAAAAAAAAAACAAATAAGGCAAGATGGGGAGGGTCCGATTCTACATAAGGCTCATTGTATTGGGTGAGTGCAAAAGTTCTACCCGTTTTTATTACCCATAAAGAAGAGCAAATAAACGCAAAATGAACATTCCCGATTATTGTGCAAAATCCCCAGTGCTATCTAGGACCTCTTGCCATCTTTCTGGTAGGAGATGAATCCCACGGCGGTAAAATTCCGGCGGTTTCGAGTCAAAAAAGTCTTGGATGCAGTTTTCACAGCATCAAGATCATCAAAGATTTTCTGACTTAAGGAATTGTTCAACGCACGAAATAGGTGATAGTCAGTTGGTGCCAAGTCAGGAGAATAGGGAGGGTGGGGTAAAACCTCCCAACCAAAGCCCAGTAACTTTTGGCGAGTGATGACAGCAGCATGTGGCTTGGCATTATAGTGATGAAGCATAACACCGCGACGATGATGAGACCTGGCCACTTTGCTACCAAATTTGAATGCAGCCTATCTACCTGTAGACAGTAGAAGGCAGCATTGATGGTTTGGTTGAGTGGCAGGACCTACCAGTGAATTATTCCCTGCACATCCCACCACACACTCAATAACACCTTCTTGGGATGAAGTTCAGCTTTCGCAGTCGATGCAGGCGGATCAGAAGGGCGACACACAGTCCTACGACGCTTTACATTACAGTATATAACCCACTTCTCATCTCCTGTCACAATTTGTGTCAAGAATGGATCATTTTTGTACTGGGAAAGCAAGGAAACACAGGTGGCGATTCGGTCATCCCGTTGCTTAGCTGTCAGGTTATGTGGAACCCAACGATCAACTTTCTCGTAAAACCCAACTTACCAGCCGTCTGTCGACGGTTGTCCGGTGTACGTTGAAGGTCTCCGCTAATGCTTGCACAATTCGGTTCGGGCTGTTCCTTATGCTTGGTCAATATCGTCCTGTCCAACGTGTGATGGCCGTTCACTCCTAGCCTGATCTTGGCAGCTTCTGTCTCCTTCCCTAAATTTACGAAACCATCGACGACATGTGCTTTCGTCTATTGCATCCTCCCCATAAACTTGACAAACATTGCGACATGCTGCGACTGCCGTACTCTTTTTATCGAACTCGTATAACAAACAATGTCTTATATGCTTCTTCTCGCGTTCCATATTACACCCTCTGATATTTTTTTTTGAGATGATTAACTTTGTGAGAAACGATGCATTTATATGTGAGGCATCCACACGTTTGATTGGCAGACGATTTGCGTCATTACAATGTCATGTGTGAGGGCAATTCCATTGCAAATTTTCATATCCAAAAACGGGTAGAACTTTTGCACTCACCCAATATATCCAAGGGTAAATGAACATACTGAAGGTAAAAAAAAAAGGCATTTATGTATCTCCCTGAATGCTTGAAGACGAGTAGGGGATGAAGTACCATGAGCCTCAACAACTAAAAAATTTTTCGAAATGTATACAGCGACTTAAATGTCCAAGGGGCTCGTATTGAACTACTTCGTCTTTCTTGGGTTAAGACAATAACAATTAAAAATTCTTAAAGACTAACTGAAAATCGGGAAAAATACTTTTTACTTTAACGCGTGGAGAATTCTAAAAAAGTGTCACTAAAAGGTCAGCACACAGAAAATAACTTTAAAAAAAACAAATATGATTAAAAAAATATGATTAAAAAAACATCTAAGGTAAAACGAAGTTTCAGCTGAAAATTCTCAGTTGTGAAGGGCCTGCAGGGCGGGCCGAAACGTCGTTTTACCTTAGATGTTTTTTAATTATATTTATTTTTTAAAGTTATTTTAGTGATTTTTTTTGTACTTTTTACTTAAAATTAAGAAAAGTTTTATAACGACATTTAAAAAGAGATAATAAAGAGGGATAATTCAAACATTAGTACAGTCTACTTCTATGGTCATAAAAACAAATATGAAAAGTCAATGTTCAATACTTGACTGAGGATGCGAAGACCGTTCTTATTCTTTGTCTGTCTGTCTTGTAAGAACATCACGCTAAAACGGCTGGACGAATTTCTTTAAAGTTTGATACGTTACTTTCGATTCGAACGTAAAATGATTTTGCCCCAAACTCCTCAAAGTTGACTATTCCATCTATTGCATGCTCAGCTCCCACAATGCGATGGATATCAGAGCGTATCTCTAGTTTAACATACGAATCGGCAGATAGGAATGCTAAGTAATGGTCCGTAAAGCAACAGAGGAAGGAAGTGTTCCAGTCTCTTGTTTTCCGAAATATTCAGTTAAAACGATGGTCAAATTCAGTTGAAATTCTAAATATTAATCTCTAGATAATTTACTTACGATTAATACATATACATCGGCTTTTATCACTTGAGATCCAGTACAAGATCCCAGTAAGTTCTAAGAGAGTCCATGTGTGAACGAACCTTACTGGATGCACGGCTTTCTAGGCTTAATTCCACTTTTTTGGGGCTACTATTTTTCAATGTAAAATGCATGAATAAATTGGGCTACCCAACAGAAAGTTTGGTTGACGCCTCATATGACGAAATTGGCAAATTAAAAAGTCAGACGTCGGTTTGTGAAAGATCGAGTAGAAATAGTTTAAATATATTTGCAATAAATCCCTCTTATCTATTGAGCGACCACCCATGGTAACGACTCATCACTTTACGACGGGCCTCCACAGAGACTAATATATTCAATTACCCATACGGATGGTGGTCTTACTACAATTACTCAGTTTCAAATAATTGGAGAACTATTGGCTAATTACCTCAATCCATTCATGATCTCTGGAAGCTTTGTCTACATTCCGTGTACAATATCCTTCGAGATACAAATATACCTTTACAAATCCGGGTGCAATTAAATAATTATGGTTCGCAAAATATTTAATTAAATACGTTTTATTTATTTATTTATTTATTTAATTTATTTATTTATTTATTTAACTAGTCGATAGCTTATCCAAGAACGGAAGAATTTTAAATTTACTATTAAAAAAAATTTAATAAAATAAAATAACATTTAAAAGTGACATATCCGTAGACTATTCCTCTTTCTCAAGAGATTGTTAGTGTCGACAAACTGAGAATTGTATTTACTAAAATATTTATAATTACAATTGATTTCTTAATTTTAAAACAAGTTCCAAAGTTAAAAATCTGACAATTTAACATTGGGCATATAATAATCGTTTAATATTAAAACTAATTCAGCAAAATGCAGTTCTTCGAATTAGGAAGACAAAGTAATTCGAAGAACTACATTTTGCTGAATTAGTTTTAATATTATAAAATCTTGTCTTATATCCAATAATGCCACCCAAATGGGAAAGTAAGTTTCGGATACACCCTGCACAAACAGCGTAAACAAAACAGATACAAAATAAGCATATTTCTCTTCTCGTTCTTTATCAATTAGGCCTTTAATGACGCACTCTGCTGTGTGACTTGAAAGTTTCTTCCAACCCACCTGGTCAATGTAGGAGATTAGACCAATACCCCCAGGGAGGCCTAGGCAATGGCTACAAATAGGGCTGAAGAAAGAAAGAAGAATTTTTATTCCTGTCTTATAATATTGGATAAAAAATTCTACATCTATTCAACTGTTAAAACAAAGTAATTTAAAAATATACACCACTATTTAGATCGAAACCAAACAAATAGATTAAAGAATCATGCAACAAAAACTTCTATGGAGAAGCACATGAGACTTTTGTGCAAATGTTGTGACTTCATCAGTCGTCGCATTCGTGGCAAATTGGTATTCCCTGGTCCTGCTTCATGGCTTTCTCGATGTTCTTGTCCCTGGCGGATGTCTTGAGTTCGACGCTCGCCCACGGTATGGGATCAGTTGGATGGAACTGACCGCGCTCGAATTTGCCCGACACCTGGAATTCGTCGTTGACGTTCTTCTCCTGCTGGACCAGGCGCTGCATCTCGAACACGTTGGCCTCCGGATACTGCGAGTCGAAGTTAGGCGGCGTCACCGTC
The DNA here is from genome assembly GCA_023159025.1 of Thereuonema tuberculata. NCBI lineage: Eukaryota > Metazoa > Arthropoda > Chilopoda > Scutigeromorpha > Scutigeridae > Thereuonema > Thereuonema tuberculata. The sequence continues at coordinate 50,421,247 of JAFIDM010000001.1, read as the reverse complement.
CCGGTCTCTCTGCCCAGGTAGAGCATTGTCTCTATGAGGGAAAAGTACGTGATCAGCAATGCAAGCTAACATGAAAAAAACACTTAAATATTCTTAGGAAAAACAACCACCTTGCGGAAGTATAGTGTGAACTAACATTATTTAACTGTCTCTGCGGAAAGCCTAATACGATCAAACATAAAAATAAAATAACAAAGGGCACATCACAGCAGATGACTTATCGCTGAATGAAAAACCTCCACGATCAGGCAAAACATTAAAATACAGTGGAACCTCGGGTTGCGAACTTATTTCGTTCCAGAACTCGGTTCGTAACTTGAAACGTTCGTAACCCGAAACAATGAAATCCATGAAATAAGAGACGAACCGTTTCAAGATGAAAGAATCGTTCCTTTTTATTAACATCCGGTCGATTACCTGAGAAAACGCAAAGAATACGTGTACTTCACGTATTAAATAGAGAAAGAAAACTAAATAAATTAAATGTAAAATAATTACATTTAGTAAATACATTATACAAATAAATAGGCCTACATTACGATGTCTTGTTTACATCGGAAAAAGAATCATGTGGGCGCGTAGAGATACTTTCAGATGCTAGGTGAGACGCCTTTTGTGTGATTTGGCCCCGTACTTGCAACTTTGTACTGTAAGCGATCGTTTGTCTCCAATGTTAAACCTTGCTCTCTCTCTCTCTCTCGTTCGTAACCCGAGGCACTGTTCGTTATCCGATACAAAAAATTTTCGAAGTTGTTGTTAGTGACCCGAGTCGTTCATAACCCGAGGTTTCACTGTATTGGGGAAATTTTTTAAAGCTACGTGTCCCGAAACGTAATTCGTCACTGTAAAAACGTAAAATATGTCTTTAAAGCAGCAATTAGTGCATGCATACCCCGCACTTAAGACATGTTAGCTTTCAGATTACTCTGAGAATCATTTCAAATCGAAGCAATATTTTAAGTTTGCAGGAAGACTGCATTTTCTTTTTCCTGAAGATAATCCCTTACAAAGTTAGCATTTAAAGCTGAAGCTTATTTTTGGTATTATTCACTCTTCGTTTTCCAGAAATAATTCTTCTTTGTTAAATCTTTGGTTTTCATTTCAGATTCTACGAAATTCTTGTTACAGAAGTATCTCAAATTGGAAACTAGCAAAACATCATTCTGAGAATCGTCTGAAAAACAAAATCCTAAAAGAGAAAAAAAAACAAAACAAAAAAAAAATAAACAGAAGAAAAGAAAATCTTGTCTTTGAAATTGTTATTTTCAAAGCATTGCATTTTTTAAATAGGTAGTCGAAGTTCCCTGTGGGTATTATTACAGCAAACGATCGGCAAGGTTTTGCGTTCCAATTAAAAGCACAAAATACCTGAAATAGGAATTGCGAGAAAATGCAAAACTTCCAATAAACCCCCTCCCCTCCTCTTTTTTTTTTTTAATTCTGAGCTAGGAAATGTAACCTGGAGTTACCTAGAAAAATAATTTAACTTAAAAAAAGAAATAATTTGTTATTCCTGTCGTTTCTTCTTGTGATGCGAATAATTTGTTTCTGGTACTGTGAAAGAAAGTTCATGACAACAGAAGAAAAAATTGCCATTTCCTCAACAACATCAAAAAAATAATCATCGAGAACAAGCTCTGAATACAAATGTTGAAGTTATAGACACAGTGGCGAGCTTTCATTGGTCATAGTTTTCTTAGTTTATAGACAATTCGAGGCTCTAATATAAATTATATATATATATATATTATATGGGCGGTCCCCGGATAACGATGAGATATGTTCCTGAGAATGTCTTAAAGTCGGATTTATATATATATCGGATCCCTAATGAACAGCGCATATACGATAGTAATAATAATAATAATAATAATAATAATAATTGGCACTATTCGGAACATACCATCTGATATTTTATCTGATACCATGGTTTGCTATTTTGGCTCCTTAATGCTAGTGTACCGGGTGCATCGTACCGAGAACTGGCAGACCTAGTAATAATAAAACTCAGGCAGACAAGATCAGTAAATACACCGACCTAGCACATGATCTCCAGAAGCAGTGGAGGCAGGACCAAGTACGCGTAGTAACCATCGTCCTGTCCGTCACTAGTCTAGTACCTCGCACATTGCACCATAGCCTCAGCACACTAGGACTTCACAAAACACTTATTGACAGCTCCAGAAGGCTGTGATACTCAACACAACACGCATAGTTAGGAAATTTATGGACACAATCACACATCCCTATAATCATTCTTGCACACTTTCTTTTTACACTTGGCAATATGTGCTTTGGTCCTTGACCTGCCATGTTGTCTTTGCTGGAAAAACCCAAGATTTGAAACTTTTACGTAATAATATCCCCGTACTTTAATAATAAGTTACAAAAACTATTGTGCTCTTTCTTTTAATTCAAACAAACAGAACATAAAAACAAACTCTTAGGAAAACGGTTTGGATAGGAGAAATTTCAAAAAAGAATATTAAAGATTAACACTTACCTAAGAATTTCACTTAGGCAAGGTCATAAAGATAAACACAAGACTCACAAAAATCGAATAAAAAAGTTAAGGCGAAAGTGATAAGTGACTGTATAAATAATGAGACTCGCCGCTCGAGTAAAGATACTGCGCTAACGAACCTGCGGATTTGTTCACATGCGCGATAGAAACTAGTTCCGGAATTATTAATTTAATTTTAAGCTATCGTTATGGGGAGCATTGGGAGCCCGTTCGTAAGTACGGAACGCCGGAAGTAGGGTCATCCGTAACCATGGGACTGCCTATATATAAAACAAAAAAAAAACAAAACAAAATGTCGAGATCAATTCCTAGGTGACCAGTGTCTAGCCTTTGATAAGATTTAATTTTATCTAATCAGTAATGTAGGCGAAAATTGTTCTGTACTATTTTTAGGCCTTTAGCTGCATTGTGAGCCTATACTATTGGATAATTTTAGTAAAACAGTCCCTGAAAGTTCACGCTTGAATAGGATCTCGCAAAACTACCATCGCTGCGATGTTAATACCTACCTCTTGCCGCCTGCTTCTCAATTATTTTCCTCCTCTCGTCCCGTAATGGCTTGACCCGAGCTTCATACTCTCTGACCAGTGACTCTCTTTCTGTTAGATCCTCTAAATGATCAAATTAAAATTAATAGGAGAATCTGAATAACAAAAGTAAATTTCATATTTTCCACTGAGAATAATTTAAATGTTATTTGATGTTACAACTAACGAATTTAAGTAATACCTCTTCGAACAGCGCCATACATAATGCCTGCTAAGAGTGCGGACCAACGGCAAAACTAATAAAAGAAAATTTTACAAAATATTAATTAGATACGCTTTTACGTTGGTTTTGTTTTTGTTTTTTTTTGTTTTTTTTTAAATAACCATCTTTTACTTTACAGTTCTACTAGACAAATTCCTTCCTGAATTTAAGTACTAAAATTTACAATGTATTGCAGAAGATATGGCGTGAAATTCAGTAAATACAACACTGCATTTTAAACTAATATATTATTATAAGTATTAATATAAATTATTATAATATTATATCCTTACTCTAATATCATATCCTAACACATTAATATCTTAATATATCAGTATAGCTAGATTTGGCTTAACGTGTGCGTATTTGAACTAAGCTTGATGAAATGGATGACACACAAAATTAAAAGTTTAAAAATATTTTAAGAACAAATTAAAAATTTTTTTACAGAACCGGTTTCGTCATTCTAAAAATGTCATTATCAACTAACATGATACATGTACTTAAATACAAAGGGTGATCATTCAATTTTCTTAATGTAATTTACACCAATGAAATATTACAGAATTTTGACCAATGAAAAAGAAGACAGTTCAGCTGATCAGGTGTCTTGAGTAGGCGATGCGTAACGAGGAACATCCGTAATCGTAAGGACGTCTGCTTTGGCGGAAGTATTGGGCAGGAGCGGACATCACTGAGGAACAATCGACAGAAAGGTTCGGTTCTTCACAATTAGTTAAGACATCTGATCCCATCAAAAGCGCAGCAAGGAACCAACGGTCGTTTACAATGTTTTTTCAGCCTTAACTTTTAGTAAAGTAGGGATTAAATATCTCCGGCAGATGCCAGTGAAAATTTTTGCTGTTCTTATGTCCACAATTCGTCAGTTGGAATTTTATGAACTGGCTGATGAAGTAAAAAGGCTGGAACCCCGTTGTATCGAAGCACATAATTAACACAAAGAAAACGGTAAATAAATACATAAGTAGATTTGGCATCTGCCGGAGATATGATTTTCATTTTAATATTAGTAATTATGTAATTTATCTGGGCTTTCTTAAATGTCAGTGGGAAGCAATTATGTCTGAAAGGTATAAAAAAAACACTGAACTTCTATAATTCTACGCTGTAATTCCGAAACGAACGTCAATCTGAACAATCATTCTTGGGTTTTCATCTGAGAAAAAAAATTGAATTGGCAATCCGGCACACAACTGGTTTTAAGTCTGATGCCATAAATTTTATAAGATGCTCCGGATAAACATATAGATCAGGGGTTCTCAACCGGTGTCCACAGGGATCTCATTGAATCACACTTATTTAAAATGGTTTATTATGAATTATTTACCAGTGTGTAGAATATGTATTATTTACCACTGTAGAATAATTTATTTGTATTAAATTAGTTTTCATTCAAAATAAAGCATAATCATTTACTATTTCATTGATTATTAATATAATCCTTTACTTTTTAGCTATGGGGGGGTCCACCAAAAAACAAAAGAAGGGAAATGGGGTCCATGGGTAAAAAAAGGTTGAGAAACCCTGATATAGATACTATTCAATTTCCTCCTCAAACTCTATGAGATGTTAAGAGCATTGACCAATGGCAAATATTATAATGAAAAGTCTCTGAAAGGTCTGGTCTTCATATATATCAGTAACTCGAGCTCCCAAACTTCCTTTCCTCCATTAACCCTTCCACAAGTTAAAAGCTAGAAGATCTAATCAAATGCAGGGTTGTTTTTTTTTCCTTACAAAACAGATATGTTTTATTTTGCAGTTTTAAGTTGTTAAGGCAAAAAGTAAATGACATTCTTATCTTAAAAATCGTTTACTGACCTAAAAGTAATTTCATTCAAAAACTGCACATTTTCTGTTTGTAAGAAAAACCAAAAAATATTTCGATTTAATGAATTCTGAATATCATTACATTTTCTTTTAAATAAATATATTTACTAACTTGTAAGATTTTATTTCCTCTTTTATACAAATATCAAAGTTTACTGAATTTAGACGACCAATATCAATAATATTTTAAACTTATAAATACTTGTAATCTGTAAATGAATTAAATTACCTTTATAAATGGAGATACTTTAACAGGATCACAATATTGGCCTTTGCATTCTACTTGGTTAGGCTTATTCACAATTGCAATATGATCTTGCTTTTTCATTTTAATTGCATGTTGAATAACCTTACTTGAATTTCGGGTTGCTTTTGACATAGTTTCATAAATTATCCTCTTAAGGACAAAAGTAATATTTAGTATACGATATCAATCGAACAGACAACCAAAGTTAACATTACCACAGTGTTTGTCTGTATTTGGCAACGCTAAGATGATGGACTTCCGGTAATTCCCAACTTCCGTTTACAATTTCAAAATTTCATTTATTTATTTATTTATTTATTTAATTATTTATTTATTTATTCGAAATTTTCATCCTGAAATTCAGAAACTGATATAACTACATAATTACTTAAGTATATAATGTAGAAACATTAGAAAACTGCTTCACTTCCGATAATACAAAATTCCAAAAACGTGGTTAAAAAAAAAAAAAAATGAACAAACGAACGAACAAAAAAAATAGAAGAATAAACAAAAAAACTAAACAATAGTATTAAAAATGAAGCATTAAAAATCTATTAATCATTTTAAAGAATTTGGTTACTTTTAAATAATAGTCTTTGCGCTTCGGAATTAATAATATGCTATATTTTATATTCTTCAATTGATTAAGATCGACTTTTCTCTTAACAATCGTGCAGTTCAGTATTTACTTAACGATTTTTGTTTTTGATTCTTTCTTTGAATTAGATAATCTGTTTTAAGTAGCTACTATGTAAGGATTTCTATTTTTACTTTATAATTATTGAATAAGGTAAACGGGAACTGAAAAAGGAAATCAAAAGAGAATGGACCACTTGAGGATAGGCGGGGCTTCGTAGTTCCAAAATATCCCACCAGGCTACTGCTTGGCTTGTGGGATAAACAAAGCCGTGTGCTTCGTTTTAACCCGTATAGATATAGAGGGTGAACTAAAAGATTTGATTTGGATGAAACGATTGTAAGCCTTCCTAAATGTTCATATCGGATGTAGAGTTGATTACAGCCTATTAAAGAAGACGACAGCAATATTTTATCAATGAAAGATATAATTTAATGGACCACTTGAGAATAGGCGGGGCTTCGTAGTTACAAAATATCTCACCAGGCTACTGCTTCGCATATGGGATAAACAAAGCCATGTGCTTTATTTTAACCGGTATAGATATAGAGTAAATATTATATTAAAGAAGGATATTCCAGTCGTTTTACAGAATTATTCCAATAAGGAACTGCACAGTACTGCACCATTCCGTTTTGAAATATCAAAAATCGACGATTTTTTGAGTAATTCACACTAAGTTAAATGTTTGTTTATCCCACATGATCCCACATTACACGTCATACGTGACGTCGATAGGGGCGTAAACCTCAAGTGGTCTAATTAAAGAAAGGAATTCAAAGTAAACATAAGGCTTTGCTTGTTATGACGAAAGGAAAAGAGAAAGAAAGATTCAATTATAGACAGATCAGAAATAGAACAAATCTCCGAAAAGATTTTATCTTTCACTGAGAATTTCACTAATCACTGCTTGCCGGATGCAGGAAGAGGCCAAATTAGAACTTTCCCCAGGAATGATCACAGAAGTTGGATTTGCATGATCATGTACAGTAAAGCCCCGATTATCCGCGGAATTGGGTGGCAAGGGTATCGCGGATAGTAAAAATCGCGGATAACCCGAAAAAAGACTAAAAATGACGTGTAAGCACGAAAAGAAATATTTCAGCGTAAAAACTACGTTTTATTATATAAAAAACATAATATGCAAAACTTTTAAAATATGTACAGTACAGCAGAAACCTTTCTGCAGAGCAAGAGCCTGCCACTCATCCACAAATTCCGAGAAGGCCTATAGGATTACGATGCATAATAAACCTGTAATTTTCGACCTTCGCACTATAGGATCTATTGTACTTTCCCTGTTGTTGGCTTGGATTAAAATCGGATAATCGGGCTCTACTGTATATGTTGATGTTGAATGCGAATCTGAAATACGTACCGTGTATCTCTACTGTCAATCTTCGAAAACTTGTCAATCATTTAACAATAGGTCATTTCATTTTAGCGTGCTAACTGATCAACACCCTCAAACTTCTAAATTTAGATACATGTAAATTCGAAATAAAATAAGCATGCAAAAGCAGCAAAACGTTAAAAAATAAATATTTCCAACGAATTTTATAAATCGGCCTAGTCCAATTCCTCCGCACAGAATGCTATTCATTTCCTTAGCAAGTCTTCAGATATTGTATTTCGATAGTATAGGACAGGTTTGAGATTCAAATAAAAACCAATCTGTTTATTTGAATTATTAGATTACTAATCTAGGACCGCTCCAAATTGCATAGATGTTTCTGAAATACATTTTGGGAAAAGGAAGAACATTTTTTTTTTCAATAAATTTAGATCAGTGATGAAAGTTATTATGAGCAATGATGATTGGTGCTTAAAGTTCATCTTTCATCAGTCCATTTTGTTGAACTGATAGGCTACCTTAAGTAACAATGATTGAAGAATAATACTGTTCCAATAAAGGCAATTAAGAATTTATTACAAATTATATAGATTTTTTTTATTTATTTTTTATTTATTTATTCATTTATTTATTTATTTATTTAGCTAGTTAATTTTAATTTTTTATTTATTACATTTTCTTATTAGAGAAATTCTTGTTTAGTTTAAGAGTTGACTAATTCATTTATTAGTTCGGAAATAGAATCAAGAAGCTTTGAAAGAGCGCTTTAATTTCTAAATTGAAACCGAAACTCTTAGTAAAATTGGAATGAATAAACCTCTTCAAAGTAAAGATCGACAAAAGCTCATTGAAAACCTTGTTGTTATAGTTGTTGTTGATTTTTCTCCAAAAAATTTGAGATTCTAATCTTATTTAGCGGAAGATTTTGGTTTTTTGATCCTGAAGCGTCGTAACTGATGGGTTGTTGTTAATAAAATGTAACAATTCTACTGTTAAAATCCAGGCTTGGAAAAGTCAGAAAATGCATCTTTAATACATTTTCCTCTCAAACTTCAGGCAATTTTATTTTAGAATTCAAATCAAAAAGCTTTAAAAGGTATTGGAATTAATTCAAAACTTAAAAAAAATCATAACTGCTTGTCATTACCTTCAAACCTCCTTTCATTATCTCATCGGTTCAAAACCGGCGGTACGCGTACCCCTTTGGGTACCCCAAGGGGTACGCGAAAATATATAAGGGGTACGCGGTTAACTATCAAAAAGTATTGACACTAATTATTTTCTGAGACTTTTAAGATTGTATGTCTCATTAATAAAACTTTGTAATAAAATGTCCATTAAAATAAAATTTGTTTTTAATTTAAATTACTTATTCGTAATTAAACTTTAACAGTTTAACTTTAACTATTATAACACATTGTAATAAAACTAAAGTGTTTTTGTTGGGGGTACGCATAGTTAATGATACACAAAAAGGGTGTGTGGGTTGAAAAAGGTTGAGAACCCCTGCATTATCTGATAAGGCTTCCCATATATTCGCCAGGCCGTGCCGGCGTGGCCGAGCGGTCTTGACGGAGGTCTGCCGTGCGGGCATTCTGTCAGCACCCGGGTTCGATTCCCGGCCGTGGCTTGGCTGTTTCAATTTCCTTTCCGGTGTTGTCTGCCTCTTCTTCACTTTCTCTTCGGTCTGACGTCATTTCTTAATGGCGTCATGGGGCAGGCAACGGGAAACCGCCCCAGTATTTTTCCCCAGTTGTTTCTGAAAGTTCCACTTGAATTCCGTAGAATTGGACCTCTCTCCGGACAGAATACTATGGATGGATATTCACCAGCCGAAAAGTTAAGTGTTGTTCATGTAAAGTAGTCAATGCGCCTCACGTCACTAGAACATTAGCTGATGGCAATGATCAAGTGTGGTGACAGAATGAATGTCTTGTTTTGATTATTCTGAATTTTTGCTATTATTCTATCGTTTCAAGTTTCATACTCTTGCTTTCTTGATTGTTCAACAGTTTATCCCATGCACTTGGGTCTGCTATTCTGGGAAACTCCGAGATTCTTTTGGGATTTGACTAATTTTGACGGCCGGATGTCCTTCCTACCGCCAACCACACATTGTGGACTATCTTAAAGACCCTGCCGTAGACCGCGGAAGAATAGAACGAGAGAAGCAAACACAGGAAAAAAAAAAAAAAAAACATCCATGCCAGGGCTCAGATTGGAGCTGACGTTCAAACAGTTTCGTAATGTATTCTAAAACTTATAAACTTATTAGATACAAAATTGTAATAATAGTAATTTTCGTTCAGCAGGATTGAGAAGCAGACAAATACCACGACAAAAAATGTCCATGCCGGTCCCGGGATTCGAACTCACAATCAAGCAAAGGGAGTCAAGTTAGAAGACAACCGCCTAAACAGATCGGCTATGCTTATTAATATCGATTTTTGTCGATTTTTTTTTGATTTTTTTTTTTTTTTTTGCATAAACCATCTATTGTTGCTTGGGTCACATTGCTTTTGATATTATGCGGAAAATATAGTAAGGAGCTGTAAGACTAAATCCTCACAAACAACGCTGTTGTTAAAGCGCCGGAATAATAACGCTAGTGCTTTCTCTTAGAAAGATAATTTAAATTAATCTGTAATCAACCATCCCATCCTAACTCCCACTGATTTTGCCACAGTAGTAAGTAGCGGTAATCTGATGATTTATTCAACGATTTAGTCTGAGAAAGCTAAAACTTTGGCTAAGGATGGATGTAACCTCCATACTGATTTTCGACTCATAGGGAAGAAACCTAAGAAAGTAAGCCACTATACGACTTTCCTTAATAGTCGTAATCACCAAAAACTATGACTTGTCCTGTAAACTTCTAATAGGTTAGACCAGGGGTGCATAACCTGCACCCGCAGGTATATTTCTTGCGGCCAGGTAATGTCAAATTTAAAATTAAATTTGAGCCTATACATTGAACCATGCAATTAACATGACAACTTTATTTGGTAGGTCCTACGTGTGTGAAGTCATTTTCAGTGATTAAACAATTATTGAAATCCTAAGGACGATCCCGACTATTTGGAAGCAAGCATGCGCATTGCAGTATCGGATATTCAAGCTGTCATTGAGAAGTTAACAAACATAAGCAGTGCCAAGTTTCTCATTAAAAATTACTTGACAATTTGAAGTTCATGTAAATTATATTTATTATTATTAGAAATTTCCCTGTCAAATCATTAATTAATAAGACATTTATGTAAAATATATTTATTATTAATAATTATTATAAATGATATTATCCAATCATTAATTGGTAAGATATACAGATGGTGGATACAATAATATGAACACTTATATGAAAATGGGTCGTACTTCATTTGCGCAGCAGAGCCACACCATCTAGAATAGATGTCTGCCACCTAGTAGTTTAGAAGGCGAAGGTCGATTAGCAGTATGTGAAACTTGTGCTAGCAGTGAAACGCCGTTATGCCCGACCTCCAGACTTCGAAAGAGGCATGATCATTGGAGCTCGCCTCGCTGAAGCTTCAGTGACGAAAACAGCCAACAGCCTTGCAGGGGTCGGAGTAAGCACTGTGTCAACTGCTATGAAACATGGTAAGACGTCATCTACGAAAAAGAAGAGTAGACGAAAGTCAAAGCTCACCGGTAAGGATAGATGGATGTTCAAGCGGATAGTGACTCAACAGCGCAAGACAATGGTGTCCCAGATATCTTCCGTCTCCAAAACTATCCAACGGGAACTGCATGCTGCGAACATTCATGGCAGAGCGGCTATTCCAAAACCACTGGTAACACCGCGTAATGCGTTGAAGCGACGGCAATGGTGCCGCGAGCAAGACATTGGACACAACAGCAGTGCGGACACATCACTTGGTCTGACGAATTTTCCTTTATATTATTTCAGACCACTGGACGTGTTTGCGTGTGAAGAACGCCCGGAGAAGCCTTTCATGTTGACTGCCTCCTTCCTACTGTTAATCATGGAGGGCCGCTATGATTCGATACCTAGGCGTGGTCTGGGACCACTTGTATTCCTGCATGGGAAGGTCACAGCACAGCATTATCTCAGCATTCTGGGTGATCATCTCCATTCTAAGCAGCAGACTGTTCCCTGACGAACGGCCTCTGTTCCAAGATAACCCACCCATTTACACTGCTCGGGGTGTCCAAGCATGGTTGGATGAGCACGAATTTGAAGTGCAACATCTCATCTGGCCTCCTTGTCTCCTGATCTTAACATAATCGAACCTTTGTGAGGTATTTTGGAGGCCCAAGTGCGTGCTAGGTTTTCAACTCACTCTCCACGCTTTCTGAACTAGACACAGTTCTGCGCGAGGAATGGCTGCATATTATCTTGAACATTGCATGACCATGTGTATTTGTTCATCCCACGTCAGATACAAGCTGTAATTCAGGCGAAGGGTGGGCCAATACCTTACAAATAGATTGTGTCGCTTAGATAGTTCATATTTTGTCCACTCTCAGTATATGGGGGAGGGGAGGATGGGATGCTTTCCATCATAACTTTTATAAAAATATTGGCCCTCAGACTTCGTAAGGTTGTGCACCCCTGGATTACTAACATCGTCTACTTAATTGGATCTATAGATTCGGGAATGGGCTAAAAGAAAACCACGGCAAGTTTCAATATGCATTTGTTAAATTCCTTGATAAATACACTTGAGCAGAAAAATCGCACAGTTGCCTTTTTTTTTTTTTTACTTTTTATTTTCCTCGCGATTCGCAAGTTTTTTTAATCAAAATATTGTCAGTTTAAAGATCGTTTCAATGATACACTTAAAGTGTGTATTGCGTGTCAGCAGAGTGCTTTTTGGAGGAATCTCCTAGCCTATCAGAAAACCTCGTTTTCGTACAGCATGGGAAATGGCGATTAAAACAAAATTCAATACAAACATTTATAAAACAATATTTATTAATAACGGTTATTCCCTCCTCTAGCCTTAATTATGGCCCTCATTCGATTTTTCCTCGATTTTATCAATTTTGGTTGTTCTATTGTTATTGTCTTGGTTTTGAAGGGACAATAAACACTTAAGTGGTATCGTTGGATAGGTGATGAAACGATCTTTAAATTAACATTTTGATTTAAAAAAAATTGCGAATCGCCATGAAAATAAAAAAAAGGAACTGTGCGATTTTTCTGCTCTATATTAATTTAAAAAAATCTATAAAGGAAATAGCACTTTGAGGTGATTATGACATTGAAATACCGGGAAACAGCCAGATTGGTAAGGGTTGTAGCTCACCATTACATTAGAAAATGGAAAAAGTTTAGGATTTTGGAGCCGTTTTGTTGGCATCGGTTTGTTTGTAACCCCCTCCCCCTATCCGGAAAAGGACACTACTTCTCATTTTAACCATTTTTTGGTTAACTTTTAAGACCTCTCCCATTCAGTTCCAAAATCCTGAACCTAGTTCTGCTTCTTATCTGTCATTTCATTTTTTGTGTATTTTGTGTATTTCCTTGCAATAAGGAAAAACAAACCTACGGAATCTTTTAGAACTGTTTTATTTTAACTCTGTTACAAAGTGGCGGTCTTACGTAACGATAACAGAAGGGAATTCAAGAAAAATGGAAGCGCTACAGAACAATCCTCAGCATCTGTTTTATCTTCATTTAAGCAATTTTGATATGACAGTGTTCTCAAATTCTGGAAAAACTACAGAAAAAAAAGGAAAAAAAACCGAAGACTGTCCAGGATTTTACACGTCCTACGAAGAACCGCATTGTTAACATTCTTTATTAAGCAAATAAAATCATTTAGGTTATGCTTAATGTTGATATAAAACAATCTGGCAACCATCGTTTGATGATTTATTAGTGTTACAGAGTACCGACATTTTTGTTTTTCTTATTTTTTTTTATTTTTTTTTTAATTTACTTTGTTTTTGCAATTTTATCCATTATATTTTTATTGATATTTCTGGTATTTGTTAATATTTTTATTATTTGTAATTTTAAAATATTTTAAATATTTCAATTCATTTTTCGTTTCATAAAAGCACAATGCTAATAATAACGAAATTTTAAATTATTTTTAGCTTGCTTTATTCTGAGTAATACTCCGATTTCAGTGCGGCTATACAGTTTTGAGATGTGGAAATGATTGAAACGAATTTATGAGCAGCTCCATATTTAGTCAACGCAAATCGTCACCATCATAGGGGAATCACTTTTGACTCCACATTTCGACTTCTTGCCTTGATTTTCAGGACAGCATGTCTCCTGTTTGTTCGTGTCTTCTTTACATTTAGATTTCTTTTCTTCGGGATTTTCGCACTTTGGTTTCTCCCAGCAGCCGCATTTGGGTTTGCTTTCACTTTCGCATTTGGGTTTGCTTTCCCTTTCGCACTTTGGTTTCTCGCAGCAGCCGCATTTGGGTTTGCTTTCACTTTCGCATTTGGGTTTCTCACAGCAG
>JAFIDM010000001.1:50385175-50405513 GCA_023159025.1 Thereuonema tuberculata | reverse complement strand
TTTCTTCTCTTCATGTCCACAAGTTGATTTCTTTGGGCAACCACACGATTTCTTCTCTTCATGTCCACAAGTTGACTTCTTTGGACAACCACACGATTTCTTCTCTTCATGCCCACAAGTTGACTTCTTTGGACAACCACACGGTTTTATCTCATCATGTCCACAAGTTGATTTCTTTGGACAACCACACGGTTTTATCTCATCATGTCCACAAGTTGACTTCTTTGGACAACCACACTGTTTTATCTCCTCATGTCCACAAGTTGATTTCTTTGGACAACCACACGGTTTTTTCTCTTCCTGTCCACAAGATGGTATCTTCTGGCAACTGCACGACTGATTCTTTTCCTGATGATTACAAGTAGGTTTTTTGTCACAAGGAGATTTTTGTTCCGGACAATCACAAGTAGACTTTTCTTCTCCACACGTGGATTTCTCGCATTCCCAAGGAAATTTCTTCTTTTCAGATTGCTTAGCTTGGCATCCACAGGTAGATGAATTTTCTTTGCATCCACATGAAGCTTTTTTCTCAGTCTTCTTTGGTTCACATCCACAAGTTGGCTCTTTATCACATTCATCAGATTCCTTTTTTTCACATCCGCAAGATTTTGCACCACATCCACAGGAGTTTTCCACTGGTTGTGGATAACCCCCTAATGCTGACAATTTCGGAGGATATACAAGCACTACTTCGTCTTGATTTTCTGGTTCTGAAGATTGTGCGAATATCGATCGAAAGCGTGACGAAGCCACTAAGTTACCTGCCTTCGTCCTCAGAGCTGACAGCTTAGATATCTTCTGCTTGCTGGGATCACAGGAACCGCAGGGATCATACGAGTCGTTCGTAGATCGATATTGGTCAGTCGATGATTCTAAAGCAGCCAGTTTCGGTGGTAGGAGAACGCAGTCGCAGGGTTCCGAAGGTGGTGGACACTTACACATTCGATCAGATGATGTCAGAGCAGCTAGTTTTGGAGGAAGCAACGTGCATTCACAAGATTCTTTGGGAGGCTTGCATTTGGGCTCTTTGTCACTCAATGACTCTAAAGTATTTAATTTTGGTGGCACAAGTACACATTCGCATGTTTCAATATTTGGCTCACACATGGGCTCTTTCCCGATCGGTGTTTCAAGAGCATTTAATTTCGGTGGCAGAGGAATGCATTCGCAAGATTCCTTTTGAGGTTTACACTCTTCGGACTTCTTCACTCGACACAAAGCTGATACTTTGGGAAAATACTTGTTACATGTACAGCGCTTCTGATTGTCGTCATCGTCATCATCATCGCGGCATGGGTTTTGTTTCGGCTGACAGACACAGGGCGTCCGAGTTGACTGTCCACCAAATCCAAACCTATCTGGAATAGCGGGTGACGGTTTCCATGATGCAGTGGACTGGCATACACACGGCTGCTGACCACAGGAAGACGGAGGAGGACTACACGGCTGCTGACCGCAGGAAGACTGAGGAGGACTACACGGCTTTGGACCACACGAATCACACGGATCTTTCATCGATTCACACTCGCTGGGGCATTCTACGGGACAGGGTTTAGGTCTCATGCAATCACAATGGGGTAAATTTGGCGGCAGCGGTGGAGGCTTGTAGGGGCGTTCTGGAAAAACTGGAGGTTGTGGCGGCGGGCAATTGAAAGAACTTTGAAAAGACGCCATTTTCGAACTGGGAGTCACGCCAGCGTCAGAATTGCAAGTACAGGTGAAATTTGATTGGTTTTGGTAAGGCTTGACTGGTAAGTTATCCAAAGCGCACTTCAAAGAAGGACCAAAATTTACTTCGCATGGAGGCAATTGCCGCTTTTTCTCTTTCTTGGAAGGTTTCTTTCGCTCTGCCGCTACAGAACAAGTGGGTGCAGATGGAGGAGGACAGCAACTTGGAGGAGGAGGAGGACAGCAACTTGGAGGAGGGGGACAGCAACTTGAACCAGTTTGTGGGTCACATTTATTGATAGGATACATTGGAGGAGTTGGTACAGGCTTACAACAAGAGTCACAAGACGCCGGACAGGAAGCAAGAGGTGGCCTAAGTTCTAGTGTATCCACACAAGAGCACACTCGCTGCGGAGGTGGCAAGATTCCAGCGCATTTGTCACAGGTTTCCGGTGATGATTCGGGACAGGAGTTGCTGCAAGGGCTTCCATCGTTGCCACCACTCGAGAACGGGTAGAAAAGCACGGATTTTAAGGATCCAATGACGCCGCTTTTTTTCTGGGCTTTCTCCTCACAAGTCATATTCTGCTCGTTGTTGTACGTTGGCACGATGGGAGCTATCTGACAGCTGAGTGGAGCCGATCGGGGAGTCATCCGGGACACGTCCCGCTCGTCCGAACAGTCCTGTTGTTCACACTCTTGAAAGGGGATATTATCTCTGCCCCTTTTGGAAGGAGCTCGGTATAAGGACAAGTACGATGGAATGTATAGAAAGAATCCACTGCCTGGTGGTTTTGAACCTGAAGACGACGAGGCGCCACCACCTTGCTGTCCTGTAGCCGACTTGCCGCCTGGATGTGGATTGGCCATTTGTATTGTGCTCAATTTACCAGCCATTCCCAGAGGATCTAAAGATGTGGAAAACTGATCTTTTAAATGTCTCAGCAGTTCTGTGTCATCAGAAGGAATTAACTCTTCTTTTTCCTTCTCTTTTTGAACTTTAGCTTTAAAAAAAAAAGAATAATAAAATATCATAAGTATAATTTTAAGTTTAATTAGCAATCCAATATAATAAACACATTATTATAAACACATTTCATAGCGAGGTGCTACTGAAAGCAATGTCATTATTCAAAATATAATATATCTATTGATTACTATGACAAACATGCAGCGTAACAAATATTTCTGTCATGTCACAAAATGAAAGCTGAACTAATTTCTACAGGTAGAACAATTCTTTTTCAAAACGTTATGAGGAAAACACACTTTTTTTTTTTTCAAAGAAAAATACCTAACGAATGTTATTTGTTTCTGGCCGTGCTTTATGTTCTGTGTCTCCAGAACAATAAGTCAAGTTAAATGTTAGTAAATTCATCTTAATTTTCATATTCTAGAAGACTCCAGAAATAGTCTGAAATAATGTCCCATTCTGCACGTGCAATATATTTAATCCAATATTATTTTACTTTCTATGCAGTGACTATCCTCCAGGGCAATCTACGTTCATGCTCTGTCTGTCCATCCATTTTGCCAAGTCTAAGAACAAAATTTCCCCTGTTGTCTAGATACGCGACAAACGCTTTTTTAATTTCTATCATCTATTTGATTAAGTTGATTAGATTGCAAGTAACGTGGGAAATAACATCTTATAATACTCAACACTAAAGTCGTGTACTCTATCCTGCTGTCATGCATTCACTTCTACTGTAAAATGGTTAAATCTTTTGAATCAGGTTTAAGAACTTTTTTCTAAAATTTTTCTGGATATATTTGCCACAGGAGATTATACATTTCTTGACAAGAGATCCATTTTTGAAGATTACGCGATTCACTATTTCATCCTCTTCATTGCAAGCACTGTGTGAGGATCCATTGGTTAAAAATAGGCGATAGATGGAGGATTAACTGAAAACCTGGGGAGATGAAAAGATAAGCATATATAAACAAGAGGAAGCTGTTTCCTGTGAATCACTTGGCATCTTTAAACCCGATCTATAATTGCTTTGAATACTACGAAATACCTTCTATCCAGTAAGGCAGATCAGAAACATTCTTTATAGTGATTATCTTCTGAAATGCCGTAAGTGGGTTTCAGGAAGGTAATGTGCTATGTCAGATATTGTTAAGACAGTAGTCTTAATGATTTCCAAGTGCTACCATTACATCGGATTTATCTGCGTATGTCTGACAATAGATCGGGCATTTGAAATCTTCACCCGGTCACACTACAAAAGGAAAAGATATTGACATCGTGACGTACCATATCTCGGCACAGTTCAAAGATCTTAAGACGGCAATTCTGAAAGATATATGAAACTAGAATTACAAGAGATGGTGGCGGCCTTATTTTGACTGGATAGGGTGTGTTCCTCGTTTCAAAATAACTTAGTTATATATTTTACATAGTTATTTCTTCCCAAGGAAACGAGAACTGTTCTAATTGATTATAGCCTCTGAGGCCTATTAATTATCAGCATTGATGGGAGAAATTATAGATCTGAATTATTGTAGGAGAGAGCTATTCAATTGTTTACTTTGTAAGACTTTTGATCGCAAAGGAATGTTGTAAGTTCATCAATTGCCCAGTCGTAACTTACGACTGCCAAGGACCAAGAAACAGCTGGGATATCACTTGAAAATCAAGATAAACTGAACATATTTTTTCTCCGAATTTTTACTCTTTCTTTATAGAGTAATGTATACTATTAAATTTGATATCTGACATCTTCTACACATTATTGAGATCCTTATAAATCCACTCGCGTCATTTCATATGTAAAAAGCATCCTAGCCAAACCAAGTCAGGTGCTTGTAAAATTTATTGAACACATTTCCTCTTCGACCCAGTTATTTGATTTGTTCATGTTTTCATAAAAGATGCTTATATGTCCGTCTTGGAACTCTATAGGGCTTAAGCCGTGAGTTCCAAGAAATCACAAATTTCAGACTCACTCAATAAGTGGCTGCATCCAAAATTTTCATCGTTCCCCGGATGTCAAAGGGATCACTTTCGATTTCAGGCAAAAACAGATTACACAGAAAAAATGATGTACTTTTGTTTACGTCTCAATTCTCTTATCTGCATTCAATTCAATACACAGTAGATTCTGTTCAAATGACCTACGTTCATATTTCTTAAAAAAAAATTATCATCTATCATTGATGGAAATAAAATCTTATTCGATTGACTAGTTTATTATCTCCGACTGACAGTAATGTAAAGCCCAACTTTATTTGACGTTTATGTTATCTTTTATAAATAAACAAATTTCGACGTGAGTCAATAAAAAGGTAATCATCAATTTGTTAATTTAATTAATATAACGTGATTGGGTTACGGACATTTTATTTGGGACAAAATCAACTATTATTCAACAAACTTGGCACTGGAAAAACCAATATAATTTAAAGTAACCCTCGCTTTTTTTTTCTCTCTCAAAAAACACTGATTCACTTATCTTGTTAATTAGACTTACTTGTTCCCATCTAACTAATAATGCTTACCTATTTCATCATTCTCTATTGTATTTCCTATAGTAATTTTCCATTTCTCCTCCAGTTCACGGAACTGCTGAAGTAAATGATCCCCGACATCTAATACGTTAAAAAAGAACAAAAACGTTAATTTTTTTTTTTTTTTTTGAATTAGCAAAAATTCTGAGTTAAGATCAGTATCTTTTTTTTAATTATTATGAAAGATTTTATTGAAATTCAATACTGTTTTTACATCTCCAGTTACACTGAATTCAAAACTTAACCAAACAGGAAAAATGCTGGAGACTGAAGATTAGCGACTCTAATCCAAGAAATTTATCAGGGTTTTGATAATTCCAATTCGAAAAGAAAATGGAATGCTAGATATTTCGCCCTTTTTTGTGACATATATTAATTATTTTTTTGCGTTCTGAGTTTGATTTAATGCATAATTTTAGTGGTATTCTTTTTTTAATAATGCCAGAAAGATTGAGATGCGCATATAAGCCAGTATCTACGCTTTCAGGGAAAGAGAGCAGAAGACAGAATGAAGAACGAAGTCTGAATTTGTAATTATAAATCATTCCTCGATAAACAAAGTAGAGCATCGTTTCCTGGATGGTGAACAACTTATTTTTGCAGATAATTCAAGACAATAGTCGAAAAGATTTAAGAATTGCTCTCACATTAAAAAAATTCTTACTATGATGCTTTAGTAAATACCTCTTTTTATTATTCTTTTTTTATTAACAGTCCTATGCTGCCGTTCTATGTTTCTGAACGGCACATCCAAAAATCCATTGTAACTGAACTGAAATTTCGCATTACGTTATTTGTGTAGGAGGCTTATCTATGATACTGGCAAAACTAGTGGCAAAAAATTACCAAAATTGAATGTAATTGAAATCTTCGCAGGTGACTTGCAAATATAAGATAGCAAAACGTTGAAATAACACAAGCTATGCTATCAATAGGAATATATAATTTAAAACGCTGATTTTAAAACATCCGAACGAAATTGTGGACAGAAATATTTACGGCACAGCGTTCTGAATAAAGAGATGCCAACACCAATATATCTCAAGATTTCATAAATAGCATAAATAATTCAAACGAATCAAGTCTGCTTGTTAAGGATAAAACTTTCATTTAAATCGTCAAAATATCCAGATAGGTAAGCATTTCCCATATGAGCATTCATGGTTCATGGGGCGACGAAGGAAACTGCTCCGACAATTCAATAACCATCAAAGAACTAGATTGAGATTGGGTGGTCAGTCCAACGCTCGCCCGCCTTTACCCTCAGTTAAGAAATCCGTTGCTCATTCTACAGAGGGCTGGGTGAATCCTAGAGCCCTTCCGGAAGAGAAATTAACTTACGAAAAATACCCGATCTCTGCTGGAGATATTAAAACAAACTTAATTCAAATTAAAAAATCTACATATTGAAGTTAGAAATATTTTTGTTAATTACTAATTATTTAAAGCTATGGGTTTTTTGATGAGGAAATAAAAATAAAATACCGGGTGACAGGAATGCACTATGACGATACATTGCTCACGAATAACAATCGCCTTGGCGATTCGGTTTCTGTAAATCAAACGTTTATTTTATTTAATACATGTAGGATTAATATATTAGGATATATATAATCTTAAATTCTAGATTGTTATTTCAAAATAATAACTGAACTCTCATCAATTTGACATAAGTTATCTAATGGATGTTCTTATTACAGACCTATTATAACTCTTGTAAGAACAAGTAAGAAAATCACTTGCCAATAACAAACTTGTACTTTATACCTAATGTAGCAAAATAAAAAGATTTTTTCCTGAATTTGGATATTGCAAGACAGCATAGTATAGCTACAAAACTGGATAAATTATGTCTCTGAAGACATTTTGTGTTTTTCCTCTTAAGAGATGCAAAAAATTTTTGAAAATCAAAAATGTGTAAAGAGGCATAAGTTATCCAATTTTGTGAATTTTATATACGAATGATCTATAATATTACAATGCAATGTCGACATTTTTCAAAGATAATATCGACTTGCTGGCTAACAGACTTCTTAAGCTTTCATCTAGAACTTCCAATTATATAGATAAAATATTATGGATGCATTTATCCCCATTATCCGCATCATTTGAAAATTGGAATTTCTGCATTTCAGCTATAGATTCGTCATCTAGTTGTAAGCAGCAAAATGATGATTTTTTTTCTATGAAGCTCTATAACTATTTTTTCCTAACTATGAAGCTCTTTGATGCTGCGAGGGATTCTTTTTTAATTGAACATAAGCGCCTTGGATTTTTGTTTTTGAATGCCTGCAGTCAAGGGATCTCAATATATTACATATTTCTTTATGTAAAATTAAGTTTAATCTGCACCAGTGTTACTCAACCTGTGAACCTTAACGATGCCCTTGGTGTTCTGCAAGATGATTCTGAGTGTATCAGCAACAGACATTTAGCTTTACATAAAACAAACATGCTCTAAATTTTTATCATCAGATAATCTGAGCAAACGAATTTCAACTACATTGTCTTTAAATAAAGGTTAGTTCATATTTAGATCGGCTTAGAAACGGTATTTTCAGTCATTTGAGGGTATATTTATAATGTTTAAAATAAACTGTTATTCATGCTGAGGTTTTCAAAGATTCTAATAAATGCAGTAAAGCAACGATAAATGGTGGGAATGATGTCAAGGAAAGCTATCAGAGAAATAACCCTCGGTTGAATTTCGTTCACTAAAGAAATATAAATGTTTCTATTGAAGAAAACATTGTATCCTGCTTCCCATAAGTCTACATCCAAATAAAAATGCATTAACCTATGAAGGCGGACAGATGGACAAATGAAAATGCTTGTAAAATTTTTTTGGACCAACGCAGAATTCAGTTTTTGAATTGTAAGATACTATAAGCTATCAAACAGTAAAGTCCTCACTTATCACTTGTTTGCTACAGTTTCTCACTGTTAGGTAAAACTATTCAATCCAACATATTTCTTTGAAATAGTAAAATCTCCTTGGAAATTATTAAGCCACCCAAGTTAGTACCAGAACACCTAGTAACATTATTTAGATTTATTTTATAAGGTATATCTATAATCACATCAACAAGTTATTACACATTTCCAATGAAAGCATAGATTAATCCATTTGAAGAGTTTAAATGGGGTGGCGTTATGATTAAGGTAAAAAAAAATGCATATTTTCACAACCTGACCTGGAGCTATCAGCAGGTGGAATCTGAACAGCTGTTTAGTACTTATTACGACTCATCAGCCACATTACCTCATTGATAAGGAAGAAAGTTATTCCAGATTTCCAACTGATGACAACTTAAGGCCTGGTTGTGAAAATATGCTCTTTTTCCCCGCCATCATCATATTTCACCAATGCAAATTTATTAATTTTTTTTTCGTTTTTTTTTTTAAGATAAAATTCTTTCTGTGTGACATTTTGCAGATCACCTATTGCTTGCAGAACAAGTTTAAGACAATGTCTCTGAAGCTTTTGATGAATGTGACATTCTAAGCATAGAGAAAAAACTACTGACAAAAAATTAAAAAAAAATCTGCGTGCAAAAGTTCGACAACTTAATCACAATTTCACACACTTTTTTTTTTTTTTTCTTGTTATAGTATTAGCATATATTAATTATTACTGAGAAATATAGTAAAATAGTAAAAATATCAAAATAACCTGACCAATTATCAGACAATGACATCAAAACATGACTAAACATTTACGATCTTTCAACAGTAGGACTTGAAATTTAAGCATTTCTTATTTTACAAGAAATTTCTGACACAAAGTTGTCTTGGTAGCAGTCAACTTGCATACAATTATTTTGGAACATCTATTAATTGATAGTACACTCACAATCTACAGAAAGGAATATACTAATTACATCTATTTAAGATTAAGCTTATATTACGTATCTACGATTTGAAAAAAAAAAATTGTCATACACTGACTGCTCAATTGAAAGTGGACACCTGAGTATGTCATCCCAGCAATGAAGTTTGGCGGTGGTGGTGTGATGGTGAGGTCGTGTTCTCCTGGTCTGGACGTGGTCCGTTGGTTGTGATCGAGGGGAACATGCCATCCACACAGTATCTGGACGTTCTAGACAATTCCATGCTTCCTACGTTGTGGTCGCAGTTCGATGAAGGGCGATCTGTGTTCCAGCACGACAATGCGTCGTGCCGTAAAGCCCGTGTTGTCGGCGCCTGGTTTCCGGAGAATAATGTTCAGGAACTTCAGTGGCCCGCCCGAGTCCAAACCTCGACCCTACTGAACATCTGTGGGATAAATTAGAGCGCCGGAAATTCTGATGCGAACGCAAACAGGCATCCAACTTATGCAGGCTTTGGAGGAGGAGTGGGCAAAAATACCGGTTGTTTGCTATCAGAAACTGGTGGAGAGTATGGCACGGCGTGTGGATGCTGTGCTTAGGGCAAAAGGCCACAGTACGCGCTATTAGACACGCTGAAAATAAAGCGTCTGTTCCATACCACAGGTGTCACTTTCAATTGAGTAGGCAGTGTATTTAACTAACCAAAAAGTTCGCTTGTCAAATCAAAAAGAAAATGGAGATTTTTTTTTTTTTTTTATGACACTTTAGAAAATATTTAAAGAAACTTAAAATTAGCCAAAATTTTTTAGTTATCTGTGCAAAACATTAATGGGAATAACTGGTTTTGCAATTTCAAGGGATATGCTATCTCATGTTAAGAAAAATGTTCTATTTTTAACGTAGGCCTTTATTTATACAATGCTTAAATTATCCATGCAATATACTGGTTAAATAAAATCAACTTTTATTCCACTACAAAGCAAATAACTTTTAAATTAAAGTTATTTTAATAAAATAACGTAGGTTTGGCAGGCATTGAAAAAGAATTACTTCCTCATCTAAGCTAAACTTTAAAAAGTTAAAAAGAATAAAAAAAAGGCTACATATTAACAGGAAACTAATTAAAGAGAAAAATAATTAAGCTCACAAAATTAGCAAAAAGGTGTAGCTCATTAAAACTACATTGAAATATTAAGATAAAATAAAAGTAATTCTATTTTAATTAATTTTTTGCTTTTAAAATGATTAATGCAAGGTAAATTTTAATTCCTCTTTATTATTATTGAAACCTCTAAATAAAAACTTGAAAAATAAATAAGCCAAATCCTAATAACGGTGCCTAATAAAAGTGCCTAATATCGAAAAAAAGAATACCCGATTTTGTACGTAAAGGTTTTTTTGTAAAGTTTTCTTTTACCTTAATGTTGAGAGATGCGCCTACAATCCTGGACGAAATGTTGTTTAAAAAGATGAAAAGTGATTTCTAGTAAATTTTAAATTGATAAAATCATTTTGGTTTAGACTTTTATCATCTTAAAATTTTTAACGTGATAAGCCGAATACAAGGTAATACGAATACAGTACTAACAATGATGGTTCACGGCACTACGACGTGAATCACGTAACACAGAACGAGACTTATGACGAAGAATAATTGCTGCCAGCGCTATTAAGCAATGCCACCTGGAGACATAGGAGGCATTCTATTTTAAGCCAGTATTATTATTAAGAAGCGCCATTAAATTAATGCTATTAATGGAAAGCGCCGTTGAATACAACTGAAACTTATTGTCATTTTAAAGTAGGAAAAAAAAGTTGATTGTACGAATTTCTGGTTTTCATATTTCTATCATCATCTCATTTAAAAAAGTAGATGTATCATCATTGGCAGGCTAAACAAAAAGAATATTATATACCATAAGGTGGGGTTACTTTGCGCCATTTTTTCTTATTTTTGTATTTCAACGCTGTATAACGTGTTCCATTTGAGCTATAAATGCAATTTTTTTTGTGTACATATTCTCAAACTGAAATAAAACGTGGAATAAAATTTCACATTTTTAAAATGCTTAGTTTATTTTTTACAGGACATAAAAAAAATTGGTGCAAAGTAACCTCATAGTGAAAGGCCTTGCGATTGGCGTTGTCACTGAGACATTGGCCTCTCATTTCTGAGTACCGAGGTTCGGTTCTCATGTGGGTTTCGTGATGGTGGACGATCCGCGCTGGGCAGGTTTTCTCGGGGTTCTCCCATTTCCCCTGCACTTCTCCCACCATTCTTTCTCAGTTTTTCTTTCCGTCTGTCTTATTTCCGTGGGATAGCACAATAAACCAACGGTCGCGGTGCTCGGCTTCCCTGCCGCCCACATTCACCACATACCATAACCTTATAGGGGGAAGGTATTTTGCACCACTTTCAAAATTACATGAATTTAAAGGCAAAAAATTAACCTGGGGTAAAATTAACACAATTACACTATATTTTTGCACCACGAATATATCTGTAGGACTTACAAATATATGTATTCCTAAAACAAATGCAAGAAAACTTATATAAGAATGGTTTATATCTGTATATTTGTAATTTTTTCTTCAAAATTTAACCACAAAGTATCTGTATCAATTCCTAAAATTATTTCTATTACTTTTCAATGGTCATTTGGAAAACACAAAATGACACTTTTTAAACCAGAAAGTCATTTAACTCTGGAACTGAGAAATATCGACTGTTATTAATTTGCTTTGTGTTGTAATTGATCCCAATACGTTCTCCCAAATGTACTCTCTAATATGAACACATGTTGGCCACTTTCATGCTTTGCTGCATTGCTGAAATAACAAGTGTCTTTTTTACATTTCTCTATCTTGCCAGGAAAAAGGTCATCCTCAGATTTGAAAACAACAAACTCATCCCTTTTCTTTAAAGACAGCCACTTTTATTCAGTTTTGCATACTTCTTCATCTTCTGAAATAGTCATCTAAACAACTTGATTATCTTCCAGTAATGATGCACTGTCATTTTCGGAGTCAGACTCATTTTTTGTGGTATAAAATGCTGACATTGACGTGCTTTTCATTATTGAGATATGAGTTTTAGATCACACTTATTTTAATAAAGCATATACAACAAGATAACAATAAATATATAGAATTTAAGTTAGCTAACCTGATTGTAACTTTGTACAGTCTGATTTAGAAACAGAAGTTTCAACTCTCTCGCTCTCTCTCTCTCCTCAGCTCGATGAACCTCTAAGGCTGCAAACACAGTCTACACTTCATATTTTACACTTCCTCCAGAAGTTTCAACAGTAAAAAAAAAATCTCATGATTTTCATCTAAAAGTTTGTGAAAGCATTACAGTGGAGGAAAACACTGGTAACACTAAATTACTTCTGGCATGTGCATTGTTTTGCCATTTGTTGAAAAATATAGATACCACAAACAATCAAATATCTTTATACAGTAGAGCCCCGATTATCCGCGAGGGCCGCGAAAATTTTTTTTAATTACGAATCTCAAAAAAACCAATTTTAATCCAAGCCAACAACAGGGAAAATACAAAATGCCCTACAGTGCGAAGGTTGAAAATTACTGACAGGTTTATTGTGCATCGTAAACCTATAGGCCTCCTCGGAATTTGTGGATGCAAACATAGAGCATAGGTTTCTGCTTTACAGTACATATTTTAAAAGTTTAACATATTATATTTTTTGTAAATAAAACGTAGTTTTTAATGGTGAAATATTTTTTTTCATGTTTACACCTCATTTTTAGTCTTTTTTCGGGTTATCCGCAAAGCCCTTGCCACCCAATCCCGCAGATAATCGGGGCTCTACTGTATTTTGATCGATACAGCTCAATGCAAGTCATGTGGCAAGTAGTGGAAAGTATCCCTCTAGGCGCAAAGTAACACCAACTTATGATACATTCACTTTTGGAACGTAATACTAACTGTCAGTGTTAAATATAAAATTATTAAATATTATTATTAAATATTAATTTAAAATATTATTAAATATTATTATTAAGTATTATTATTTATTATTAAATAAATTATTTTTTAATTATTATTATTAAAAATATTAAATATTAATTTTTACTTTATATTTGTAATGACTTTTTTAAAATTAAAATCTGTTCTATATTTCTTTTGCTACTTTAATATTGTTACCGGTGGATTAGGCTAATTTCCCTCCTAGAGAATCGACTAGTCTGACCCTGCCTCCCTATTGAGAATTGACTGTTCGAGAGACGAGAAGGAGGGTCAGGCAGCTTTAATAGCGGAGCAGTCAGGTTAGGCAGTCAGTTGGTGGCCGAGAGCTATGGAGAGAGGTGTCTCCACGGCAAGCAGCCAGAGAAGTGAGAAGTTAGCCAAAAAGGAAGTCCCTCAAGCCGAGAAGTAAGCCTCTCCAGTCGAGAAGAAGAGTGAAGTTCGTAGTTGGATAGGAATCTAATCAGCCCAAGCAGTGAAAGCGGACTTTAACCAGAAAAGATCCTCGAGCAGTGATCATCTATCCACGGAGTGGAACAAAAGGGTTGTGTTGTGCAAGTCAGACTCGACCCCGGCAGAAGCAAACTGTTCCCGACATTAGCAAGCCGCCTTCACGCAGAGTCTTACAGAGAAGAACCTGTATGCAGATGTCGGAAACTCGAAAAGGGGACCTGGTACCCAGACGTGGCCTCCACAGTACTGTGTCAAGCCATCCTTCCCGAGTCGTAAGAACCCCTAAGCCCCTGAACGATTGAACTAAGAACTTTGAACAAAAATTCAGGCAGCAATATTTTAGAGCTAATGAAAATTTTTCTAAAAGATAACGCTTACATATAATGCTACATAGCTTCAACAAAATACTTAAAAGATTTTTTTTTTCTTTTTTAATATCTTTCATGAAGATTGAATTTTTTTAACAGAATTAGATAAGGACCTCTGCTTTGATGCTCTCTTTATTCATGATGACAAAAAAAAGTAATGAGTCTCGCAGATCTCGTTTTAAGACGATATTAATCAATTATATTGGTTCGACCATTTTTTTCCTTAATAATACCTAGTTCCTTTGACACTTGTGTGAATTTATAAAAAAAGATTAATTGAGATAAATAACATTCTTTTTCACCATTAATTCTAGTGACCTCAGTATTGAGACCTCGTTGTTTACTGGTTAATACTCCCAACGACGATTGTCAATATGACGTGAAACAACATTTCTGGGATGTCACCTGGTAAATACTTGGTCTCAACCATTGTTATAAATAATATTGTTTTGTGGTGAAATATGGCAACTTTAAGATTCCACATATGTTTGAAACGAGGGTGAGAAAGCCGTCCAACTTCCGACCCAGGTTAAAAAATGAAAGGGACAGTAGCCATCAATTATTTGAATTTATTCTGCTTAATTAATTAAAAAGGGTTAATTTTAAATTCTTTAAATGATATTTGCGTGCATTTTATAAACCAATTTTTTTGATCACCATTAGCTATTTTTTTTTTTTTTTGAAATATGTTAAATAATTATCTATCTTATATCTATTAAAATAACCACATCTTCACACCAATAAAACATATTTATTCAATATATATGGTGTATCTGAAATGTGCTACCAAACTTAAAGGTTTTATTCAATCATGCAAAACGACGAATAAATGTCATGTAAGCATGGGTCTGGAAATGCATTATTTCCAAGATATGAATGATGAAACAATACAGAGGTGTTGGCCTTTACGTTGTATCATAGTCATTAATTGCTCCTCAGTAATCGTGATGTGTAATGTTCAATAACCCCCACCACCACCACCCACCTCATTTCAGCCATACAACCCGACGACTTCTGAACCAATGTTATCCTGACCGTTGGATTGGAAGAAGGGGACCAACATCATGGCCTGCTCGTTCCCCTGATTTCAACCTTCTGGACTTTTTCGAATGGGGTTATCTTAAAGCATTAGTGTACACCACACCAGTTCCCGAAGTCCATGCACTGCATGATCGCATAGTGGATGGATGCAACACAATTCGACGTGCACCTGGCCTGTTCAGCAGTCAATGGAATGACGTTGTGTTGCATGCATTGAGGCCGGTAGAGAACATTTCGAGCACTTTATGTGAAACTGAGCGACTGTACGGCCAATACCTCTATATTGTTGCATTGTTCATATCTTGGAAATAATGCATTTCCAGACCCATGTTTTATGACATTTATTCATTGTTTTGCATAATTGAATACAACCTTCAAGTTTGGCAGCCCATTTCAGGTACACCCTTATTTAATAACAGAAAATTTTTGGAAGAATATCTTCTTTCCTTTTTCAAGCTTATTCAAAAACTAAATAATTTTGGGTGGTAACAAATTAGACATGAACATGAATATATTTTACAACATGTAATATTGTTATCATTTAACAATCTTAAATGTTTGTGTGCCAATAATTATTTGACAACCCAATAATAGCAAAACCTTAATGGTTCAATTCTTCAAATCTTCCAATTTTTTGGAAATCAAAACATAAATTCACCAAATTTCCTGCTAGTTTCACAAAACTGCTATTAACATCCACTCCTTCATTTCTATTCAAATTTTGACCCTTAGTATTTCTTAATATTATACTTCCCATAATTTTCCTAATCCTCGAGTCTTTTTCCACACACACTATTACATTACTATTCATACAATGCCCCTATTTAAAACAATGTTCTGTTATTTCAGATTTATCTATTTGTTTATTTTTTATGTAGTTATCATGTTCCAAGACTCGTTCCCTAATGGTTCTTTTGCTCTTTCCAACATAAAATTTGCTGTTATTGAATTAAATGTATTTTATTGAATATATTGTGTGAAGATGTGGTTATTTTAATAATAATATTACGACTATAAGAGAGATTAGGAAGAAATACGGACTTAACACCTTATATCTACTTGGAACCTTTCAATTTCTTTTGTGAATCTGGGTGGCTTAATCAATGGTCATTAAACTTTTGGTATTTTTTTTTTCTGGATAAGATTTTCCTCTGATATGTTCTTTTCTTCCCGAACACACTATCCCCAAAGAAAGTCAATCAATCATAGTACTGGCCGCAAAACTTTTAAGCGTATCAAATTTTGCGACATTGAATATTTACTTTTCTTCTTCCCCTGAATTTAATAGACCATTTATAAAAGTCCTTTACGTTTACAATACTTTAAAAGAAATACTTTTAAAAACACTGACAATTCAAAGTTTTAAAAAGTAGAATTTTTAGCCTTTTTATATAAAGCAATAAATCAATGTTTTTACCATTACTTGCTTTCATAGGAGTACGTAGGATTATAGAATGGGAAGGGTTACGATGATTGTAGATGTAATCATCCAACCAAAAAAAATTATATAGTTAAAAGTATGCACGTGTGATGTATTGACAATAGAGATATAGGGTTTGTTTGTCTTTTCCTAACAAAACTTCCTTCCCAATTCTTTTTTATCTCTAAATATTGGGAAATAAATTCAAGCAGTAGCTTACAAAATACCATTCCAGGTTTCCAGATAGCTCTAATTACATTAATACACTTCTCAAAAGTCTTTATGAAGACTTAAAAGCAGCATATTTTAATAACATCATGTCTTATCCACTGGAGTTGACCAATGATCGACATCTAAACTAGAAAAAATTAACATAAAACATTGTGTATGTACCTACGATACATCAGCTTATAATTAAAAATAAGTACAATAACACGTTCTTGAGAATTATTTCATCAACTACATTGGAAAATAAGGAGACAGTCTTAATTCCCGAAATGTCAATAATACTTTAAAAATTACTAAGACACTGATCAGCTGTGATTTCATCTATATGAGGAAGGAATTTACTATGTGGCCTAAGAGGCCGATTCATTATAACACTCAACCATACTGACTATCTCAATGTTCGGCAACTTGCATGCATTCATGCTAGCTGTTCTACTGAATTGGTAACAATAGCTTTTACTTCTATCAGAAATAAAGTTTAATGCTACAAAAAGCTTCCAGTCCTGAATTATTTAGATCACCGACTGTTAAAAGTTCTTGCCAATTTCAGACCGGGTTAGCTTGATTTTGTTATAATGCTTTATTTTAATGCATGCATTTTTTATTTGAAGACAAGTCAATTTGCACAGCTAGAATTTAACAAGATACAATAAAAAGGATTATTTTTCCTCTCACTGAGAACTGCAGCATGATAAGAAATTTAAGAAAGACTCAATATTAATTACTTCTTAAAGAAGTAAAGATAGGAGAAGGCCTACAACCAAGTATCTCATGCCAATTGTTAACTCGTATTCACTATATGTTCAATAAAATTATAACTTTAATACTTTATTCATCTATGTATTTGTTAATTTGTTTTTGATTAGCTATTAAAGGCTAAATGCTCCTATATGTGTGTGCTGCTTTTTAATATTTTCTTCATAATTTAAGTAATAAAATTCTTAATAATGTGTATCCTATGGTCCAGTGGTAAAGTACTGGGCTGCAGACCGGTGGAACTGAATTCAATTACCAGCAAAGGTTCAGGGTTCTCCGTTGTTATTTCTCCTCCAGATGAGACCTAAGGTTCACTCAGCCCTCCGTGAACTGGGATCCAGGTTTCTTTCGCAGGACTAAAGGCAAATAGGCTGACTACTCAATCTCAACTGAGTCCCAATGGATATGGACTGTAGAAGATAACCTCCCACAATCCCAATGGTCACATAGCCTGTAGTGGGATGTTAACTTTATAATTCTTCATATTCTAAAAGATTTATATTGTTTTCTTTATATTTTTTAATAGGACAAAGTCCCCCTCACAAACAAACAGTTAAGAAATAAACAACAACAAATAGTGGAAAACAAATCCTTAGGAGAGCTAAATGCTTACCACAAAAGGCATTTAACCATAAAAAAAAAATAATAAAATATATAAAAGAAAAGAAAAAAAAAAGCCTCAAATAGGTAAAAGGAAAGTAACAACTGATTATAAAATGACATAAGGAAATCTTTTGAGTCAAGCCAAGACCTTGGCACAGCTTATTAGGCTCTCTTCATTCTAAATTAGTAATACAATGAAATTTAGATTTCTACAGTTGAACAAACGTTAGTGGTGTCAGTTTGACAATTAGGCCTATTCATTACATTATAATGAACATATAGGGCGTTTCAGAATGGAAGAAAAAAAAAATCCCACCATCAACGGCACTTTGCAACTCTTGCAAAATATGCCATTTTGCTCATCTGAGTGCATCTTTTTCTGTGGAACTAACATACACGAATACTGTACATTTATATAGTTCTATCTGGGGAAACTATTTTGAGTAGGACAGATATTCATATACAGTACAACCCCGATAATCCGCGAATGCTGCGAAAAAAATTTTAATTACGAACCTCAAAAAAACCAATTTTAATCCAAGCCAACAACAGGGAAAGTACAATAGGCCCTACAGTGCAAAGGTCAAAAATTACAGGTTTATTGTGCATCATAATCCTACAGGCCTTCTCGGAATTTGTGGACGAGTGGCAGGCTCTTGCTCTGCAGAAAGGTTGCTGCTGTACTGTACATATTTTAAAAGTTTTGAATATTATGTTTTTTGTACAATAAAATGTAGTTTTTATGCTGAAGTATTTTTTTTTCGTGTTTACACCTCATTTTTAGTCTTTTTTCGGGTTATCCGCAATTTTTACTATCCGCAATACTCTTGCCACCCAATTCCGCGGATAATCGGGGCTCTACTGTAGTTGTTTTTTTTTTTCCTTAGAGTGACTGATATTATGACTTCCCAGAATAGTGACCTTTCCTCCGGGAAATCCTGATTTATATTTCTTCAATTTTAAATTAGAAATTAAAATAAGATTTAACATGCCAACAAATTAATATAAAAATGTAAAGAAATGACACAGAACTTAAAAATATCTGAGCTTTCACTGGAGAGAGTCTGAGACGGCCGTTACTTCCTTTTTTGTGGACTTATCGGCCAGAC
This sequence comes from Thereuonema tuberculata, assembly GCA_023159025.1. Classification (NCBI taxonomy): domain Eukaryota; kingdom Metazoa; phylum Arthropoda; class Chilopoda; order Scutigeromorpha; family Scutigeridae; genus Thereuonema; species Thereuonema tuberculata. The sequence continues at coordinate 50,386,530 of JAFIDM010000001.1, read as the reverse complement.
CCACACCCCAACAAAATGCTCAGATAGTTAAAAAGTAATAAGGGAAACCACTCTTGCACCTGAAAGCTGCCTCCATCAAAGGAAAAAACAAATACAAAATCAACCCAAAAAGCAATGCTTTAAATACAGGCCTGAAAGTCCATCAGGTGAAAAACCCTGACTCACTGATGAAAGCTCAGATATTTTAAGTTCTGTGTTATTTCTTTACACTTTATTTTAAATTAGAAATGTACGTCCCATGTTAGACAGGGTCTTACTGTACTTCAATTTTGAATATTATTATTATTTTTAACAGCAAGACTTTCTACAGTCTAATGATACCAAAAAGCAAGCTTGGAAGATTTCTTAGGTGGGAAAGTAATTTATTTAAAGTCTGTAAAATTGTATCTCCTGGCCCATCTTTATGTAGGGAAAAAAAAGAAAAAAAAAATCCTTTAAAATCGACAAGCAAAAGCAAATAAAACAAATTCATGGAATAAACTAAAAAATATCTAACATGGCACTCCAAATACTCTAAGCTGCACCTGTCTGTTTTTGATATTCAATGCTAATCCTTTGGAAAATAAAAACCCAAAATTGCAAACTGAGAAGAACGATTTTCTCCACATTTGTGCAATGTCAAGCAGCTTTGAAACAAAAAAATTATCTTCCTGTATGAAATGTTGGCCATGAGCAAAGTAGCCCTTAAATATAATTAATCAAAAGTCAATCACATACCCATAATTTAAGTTTACTCTTAAATATGAATCTTAATATTCTTTTTTGCATTACTGGTTGAGCTACAAAAGGGCAATAATTACTAGGTCCTCAAAGTAAAATTATATTCAAAGTCCAAGGATATTAACATGCTATTTATAATTAACACATTGCCAACTATATTAGCACACACAATTTAATAAAGACGACATTCAAAACAAAGACACGACGTACGTTTCAGAATCTCACAGTATCAGATTCTCTTTTCAAGCGTATTAAAGAACAAAACTAAAAACAGAAATAAAAACAAACACCCTGTCCAATGGATTGAGGCCTATAACCTCGGGACACCAATTAAATTCAAATGATGTAATCATTTTTGGAAAAAGGCAATCGAAATACTTACTTGAATTCTATGAAATATGTGTAATTAGAACTGTACATAGTTACAATCGGGGCCTTTCAACTAGAAATGTACTGGAATATGGTTTGTAATCCTACGTTGTAGTGCTTTTATATATCTAATAGGTTTTCTAGTAAGGCCACTAGGGTTTTATAGGTTGTAAACACCGAGGTTATAGGCCTCAATCCATTGGACAGGGCGTTTGTTTTTATTTCTGTTTTTAGTTTTGTTCTTTAATACACTTGAAAAAAAAAAA
>JAFIDM010000001.1:50352838-50385165 GCA_023159025.1 Thereuonema tuberculata | reverse complement strand
CGAGAAAGATACAAACATATTTTGTCATTTTACTAAAAATAATTTCATAAGATGTTTTTAGTCGTTTGAATGATATCAAACTCATCAGGTCTGAGAGACCCAACCCGTCCATTTGTGCTATTTTTTTTCTCGCCCATCCATTCTAGGGTTAAGATTGTCATTTTTGTTTTGCTAATAAAACATAAAAGAAACCTTAATTAAATAATTTTTGAAGATCAAATGATCATTGCAGTTGTCATTGTTATCTCAACTAAAAGTTATTAGTTTTCACATTTAAGAGACAGTTTTGTAAGGAATAAGAAATGAGAGGGGAAAAATTATTAGATTATAGGGGTGGGCGAGTACTCGAGTTTTCGAGTATCTGTCAAGTATTTTTTAATACTCGAAGCTCGAGCGAGTAGTGGAGACTACTCGAAAATGCGAGTCGAGTAATTAAAAAGGGTTGAAAATGCCGATCGCTATTATTTTACAAAAATGTACCTATATAATTGTAAACCAATATCTTAGAGATAAGGAACATTGTTTATTTTAAATTTTGTAATAAAAACTACTGGAAACTAATTCCCAAGTGCACCAAACTTCATTAACTTTGGCGGCTGCATTGTGGGTGTAGCTAAAATTAGTGGGGGTGCTGCTGCAGAAAAATTTTAGCCTTTGCTTTAAAATTGTGTTAAAGAAAACAAACATGTATAAAAAGAAAATTTATTTATAAACTTGATAAATTTCTTTTTATACATGTTTGTTTCCTTTCACACAATTTTAAAACAAAGTCTAAAATTTTTCTGCAGCAGCACCTCCCACTAATTTTAGTTACGTCCACAATGCAGCCATCAAAGTTAATTGAAGTTTGGTGCACTTGGGCATTAGTCTTTTACTTATAACCCGTGCTACTCGACTCGATACTCGAGTAGTTGGCTCAACTACTCGACTCGAATCAAAAAACCACTACTCGCCCACCCCTATTAGATTATTAAAAAAAGTCTGTAATTGTATTGCATGCTTAACAGAAATTCAATTTCTATTACTAAGTCAGCCCTTCTATTGTCAAATCATTATTAATTTTATGAATGGGAGAGAAAACTCACTAAAAACAATATTAAGCTTAAATTTAATTGCCAACATCCTTGCAAATTCTGACAGAGGTTTCAGGATTACTGATTCTACTTTCTCCCTTTTAACAGAAACTAAAATTTTGTCTATTATTTACGAACTTTTTTTTTTGCTTGACGATTTATGAATAGTTTTATGTGGGTCTTGAGAACTGCTCATGATTTGAGGCATAAAAACACTATCAATTATGATCAATTCACACTGTAACAAAGATATATATACTGTGTCAAATTTTAAAATCAAAAGAATATTCACAATAAAATATACATGATGTTTCACTTCTTTACAATTAAAAGCTTTTATTCAACGTTTTAAAAGGACTCTTGACTTGAGTGTAACGATCCAGTGTGTCATGTATGTTTTATTCTATGTTATCCTTTTTATTTTTAATACATTGTATATTCTTTGGCTAAGCTGACCCAAAAAAGGTAAAAATTAGAATAAGAAAAAGAAAAGGAAACGAACTGTCTAGATCAGAAAGGACAGAAATCAAGAACAGAACAGATAGTGTCTAAAGTAAGATGTTATACCTATTAATTATAGCTTGGAGAGTTGCAAACGGTTGAAGGAGAAGGTAGCAATTACATTTCTTATTCCAATATATATAAGTGTGGTGTCAGTGTGTCATATATTTAAAAAACAGAAAAAATCGTAAATTTACATTTAACTGAAAACAATTATCTAATACAGTAGTGGTAAAAAATTTATAATGATGTGGCAGCTTTCCTATTTTAGAATATAAGACCTGCCTATCCTACTTCCTTCCTGTTTTCCTCTAACAAATGTAGTTCCTATAAATCCATGTAATTCTCAAATCTTCTCTTTTAATAAATCACTGAGAATCTAAAACCTAATTTCAGTAGAAAATCATTTGGATTTATGGGTTTGTTTCTTCCCTTTGAAAAAGGGATTGCTTGAAAAAAAAAGAATAAATTGCAAAGGTAATTCTAAAAATCAATGTTTATAAATTATATATTTCTTAATAAATCAAATAAACCTAAATGAAACAACAATATACAAACCTCTATTAGCTCTCTGTTTTTCTTCCAACTTTTTGGCATCTCTGATAACTTTCTGTTTTGCCTCATATTCTCGGACCTGATTTTCTTTCTTTGTAAGAGAATCTGAAAGTACAGAAGATGAATTGGTTATTTAGTTTTCAGGCAAATGCACACAATGTTCTCACACAATGTATAAACTGACAATTTATAAACACACAATTATTAAACTAGAAATAAAGCAAATCATTGTTTACAATTGCCTTTCCCATTTTTCAATGTTGGAATTTTCAATCTTTTTTTTTTTTTTTCATTGTACAATTTATATATTTCAGCATCTTTTTAATGATTTTTCTTCTTTTCTTTTGGTCTGTTTTGTATCTACCTGTATTCTATCGATTCAAATTATTATATCATCCCTGTCAAAAACTGCCCATAGTAACAGTTCTTAAAATTAAAATTAGATCATATTCAAACACATTATATTTATAGAAGGACAAAATATGTTTATGTATATATAATTATGAATTTCGATACAATTAAATACATTACAAACATACTTTTAAAAAACTGTTACTCTTCAACAATTTATATATAAATTTAATAATAAAGAAAATATGAAAAACTATACTTTTATTTAAGAATTATCCCTACAATTAATAAAATGTAAAATTCTAATAAAAACAAGTAATGTAAAAAACAGTAACAACTCTTTTTTTTTTTTTAAACAATTTGTCCTCTGAAAAAAAAAAAAAAAAAAACAACAACAACAGTGTATCTCACAACCCAAATTAAGAAACACTGATCTAGAGTTATTTAATCTTTATTAAAAAATTTGGTTGAAGATTGAACATTTGATCTTAATTAAAAAAAAAAGTAAGATCATAATGATCTCCAAATATTTATCTTATTTCTCTTTTTTTACATTTTCTGAGCTTTATTTATATCGGATTATAATGCAAATAAAAAAAAACTAGAGCGTTCTGCTTGAAAATCTCTCAGGAATGTTGACTTCATGCCTCAATAACTTGGATAAACAGGAGCTACTTCAGATGCATCACCAAAAACCTTTCTAAAGTCTTAGATGGATTTAAAATTTTCTATTATGAAATGGCTTTGTGTTCATTATTAATCCTTTCTTGATATAAGATTGATTTTTTTTATTATTTTTTTTTTAAGGCTTGATTTTCAAAAAACTTATTTCAACTTTCTCCAATATCTATATTTTTATAGATATGGAAAAACAGCATGGAAAAAAAAAATATATAGAAACAACACAGGAAATTGCATATATTCATTATGTCGTTGTCTTTTACTTAACAGTCACGCTTCTGTGATTTCTATACAAATATGACAGTTGGCCTAGTTCATGATATTTTTATATCACTTTTAATTTGTGAATTATTTTTCATTTTTTAATTACTGCCTTAATTTTCAGGATAAATGTTTTCATTTTAAGCTATGAGATGATAAACAGCAATAAATAAAAAAAACTACTTTGATTTTAATGGTAACACTGATTCAATTTTAATATATGTACATTAAAAATTATGCTATAGTGATACTCAAAAAATCTAGTAAGATTTCTTTTGAAAGCGCATCTAATTTAAAATTCACAAGACAGAATATTGATTGAATTTTCCTTCTGAATAACTTATTTAAAATGTCTTTTTCAACAAATTTTAACTTTTCAATTTGTCACTGGAGAATGTACCCAGAACAGTTTACAAAGAAAAGAATTCAGAAACTTTACAAATATATCATGGAATGTATAAATATCTCAAAGCCTTTTAACCTTCACAACAAAAATTGCTGTAATTATTCACATTATTGTTGTAATTTAGAATGAGTAAAAATTCTTCTTCTTCAGTTTTCTGATGCTTGCAGCAGGTTCAAAGGACTCGATCGAGTTCCCATCATGGCCAATGCCTAAAAGGATCCTGGGAAAGATATTGAGGTGGTTTCCCATCTGCCTTCCTCAGGAAGCCATTATGGAATGGTATCAGATCTGAAGGGTAAGATGAAGCAGCAGACAAACACAGGAAATGAAATAAGCATCTATGTCAACACTGGGATTCGAACCTAGGTTCCAATACATCTGCCTTGTGAAAGGCCTCAGCCTTAACCATAAGGCTATGCCAGAATGGGCAGTAAAAATTAATTGAGCATTCATTTATACAAGGAACCATGTATAGCCTCTGCTTGAACATCATCTCAACATTAAATCAAAGAATGCTTTAAAAATATTTCTATCTTTGCCTCTCCCATCAATCAGAGGCTGAGTGCTTTATATTTCACTAATTGAAGTTAAAAAAAATTACCAACAAAACAATATATTCATTAACATGGTTTTACATTTTTCAAAATTAAGGACAAAACGACTATTCCCATTCCCTCTGATGACTCAATGGCGTGAATGTTTATTTATGTGCAGTATTTCGTTTTTATTTCTTATTGATTGATTTTCGGCACGCTAAATTTATTTTTCAAAATAAGCAACAGTTGCAATTCTGCATGAACACACAATGTGTCAGTTTTTTTGTCGCAGAGGACTATTTTGTTGTTAAAATCCAACAACACCTGATCAAGATGATAGTATTTGCATTTTAATTTGTTTGATGGAGACAGAAATGTAATCACTTTGATACGCAAAAAGCTAATACTAGGGCTTTTGTGAATGTGCAACCTTCTGATTTATGCTTCAATAAATTTGTGCGTTTGTTGAATTAACTGTGTACTGATAAAACAAAATATTTTAAATATTGAAAGGCTATACTATCAGCATTGGTTTGAACTTGTCTAAATTATTCAAAAACATATTGGAGTCATTTAGCATGTCTCAAACTGAAGCAATCTTAATTTTAGGCATGCATACTACTAAAATATATATTTTAGTATAAACAAACAAAAATAGCACCCCAGATCAATATGTGGGCTTGCCTGCAAGACATTTCTTATGGTGTAGCAAAGGATATGTTCTCTCAGAAAGGCTCACTTTAGGACCACCTAGCGCCTTAATGGGCGTTTCCAGACATGGGTTGATTAGGAATATATTAATCCTTAGCCTTGCCCTTACAAGTGGTTTGAATATCACACATGAATTTGCAACACCCTGTATATAAAGTATAGCGTCTTGAGGCTAACTATTACAAATCCTTTTTTCTAAATAAGATAAACACATAACAAACAGCTGCAAGTAATAAAATTCAAATTTTCAAAAGTTATTGTTGGTCTCAATTAACCCATAATGAATATCCGGCAGTAACTTTAGTAACTAGGCTACCTCTTCTCACTCATCAGTACAAGCATTGTGAATTGTCAGCAGCCCAGAGGCAGAATGTTTTTTATCTTTCTGCAATGATTGATGCTAAGACGAAAAACTTTCTGCGGGTGCAGGCGTTTTTTTTTTTTTTCATTTAGTCCCGCAAAAAAACGTTTATTCTATACCAGGGGTGGGCAGACTTTTGTAAGGTAAAGGCTACCTCAAGTATACTCCAAGTGGCACGATCACCTGAAGACTATCCTCAACCAAAAAAAAAAATCCACGACCACGATCACGATCGACGTCTTGCCCACCACTGTTCTATACGATATCTTTCTGCAGCCCTCATTTTAGTTCTGCGACAATGTCGCGCCGTCACTTGATATTCTGCTTCTGGGGTCAGCAGTATAATGAAAGATAAACTAGAAATGAAATAAAAAAATTCATTTTGTTTCTTATTTTTTAAACCTTTACCAAAAAAAAAGTAAAATAGTTATCTGTAACATTCTTAAAAAATGAGAGCTTCACTTTACTAATGGAAGTGATGAGAGACCTCATTTTAATTTTTGATATTTTACAAATAAATAAATAAATATGTTTATTATTATTACTTTAATACTTTTCTAATTTTTTTTTAAAGATTTAAAAAATAAAAAAATTAGTTTATTATTTGCTGTCTAGTTTTTCTTTCATTAGACTGCTGATAATTCGTAATATTTGTATACTGAGTGAGAAAGAAACAGCAAAGTTACTATAGTTATCAGATATGCATTAGGCTATGGGTTAACTGAGGTCAAGCAATAACTTTTGAAAATCCAAAATTAATTTTGGTACTTACGTACTTGTTGGGCCACATTTTTTATGATGTATTTCTGGTGTTTTCTTTTCATTTATTTTCTGTTTGTGTGTGTGTGTGTGGTTTTTTTTAAAAAAAAACAAAAAAACTTATAGTTATTTATGATACTGCTGGTCATTCGAAATTGGAAAGTATTATTTTTTCTGTCGTATTTCCAAACGAAATATCCTGGAAAGGATCATACCTCAATTAACCTAACCTAGTGTTAATTAAAAGAAAAATGTTTGTTGTTTCTTTTTTCCACACAATATCAAGTAATATTTAAGTACGTATTTTTATTACACATTTGGAGGGGTTAATGATTTAAAATACACACCAGAAATCAATTATAAAGAATGGGTCCCGATAGTACATAAGTACTTCAATTTTATTAACCTATGGTTTTCATGTTTGTAGCTACATTTGAAATAGAAACCTGTAACAGAAAGACCCTAAACATTTTATTTATTTATTTTAAAAAGTGTATATGTCTAAAACATTAATAATGTCACTATCATTCAAAAGCAATGAAGAAAGCAGCAATAAAGTAATAAATTTAAAGCTTTCATGAATTACATTACTGTAATTAAGAGCAGGATGGATTCTATTTCTATTTATAACAAGATAACTATTGGCTGTTGTTTCTTCAGTAAAGAACTGCATGTTTCAAGAATTATAACCTATAAATATATTCTCTATATTTAGTAATTTGTTCAGTCAAATGAAAACAATTTGCCAATATGATGGATGCATTTATACCAAGCAACTTATCATAAATCAACTAGATCTGGTATCATACCGTTCTTACGAGAAAACAATTTCGTCACAAAATTTTAATTCAAAGAATCAAGTTATTGGGTAACTAACATGCTACCTTTCACAAACCTATTAACTTACTTCCTCTTATCTGTTAAAGTCAAGATCTTTTTACATTCTGAAAACTATCTAATTTTTAACAATGTAAAAACATTTAAATATCCCTCACAGTACAAGATATTTCAACTTTCTAAAATTTAGAAATAATGTATTTACTTAACTTTCTCAAACAGTAATTGATTTTATAATGAACTGTAGAGTTTTTTGTAGAAAGTCAAAGAATTTTGAATCCTTACAGAAAGATTAGTGCTTTTTCTTAAGATATAATCAATCTTGTTAATGATACAAACAGCACATCTGATACTCAATGTGCTAAAAATCAACTCTTAACTTTCTTGAAAAGTGCTTGAAAGGTCTAACAAGAGTTGGTCGTCATCGTTTCCCTAAACTCCTTGTCCTATGCAAATAATTCTAATTTGTGAGCTCCAGAATAGAAGCAACGTATCTCACTGGCAGCAAATTTTTGACTTATCACGTAAACATACATTAAGTGTGCGATACCTATGTTAAAAATTTGGATTTGTATTAATCTATTTAACTGTGGTAATTTATATACTATTTTCTTTAAAACAAAATCTACTGTTTCAATAATATGTTGCCTTTTGACAACAAAATTAACATAAGATACAAAATGTAAGGATACGAAAAAGCCTAAAAAGTCACTGTATATGCAAGAAAACAAAATTTCTAAAAAAAAATTAAGTAACTGAATATTAAGATATTATTTTGATACAATCATTTTTGTTGGTAATATCACAACAAAATAATCGACTTTTGCTCAAATCTTAATTCTAGGAAATTTATAAAGTTCTTAATTTAAAATATTAATTTTTTTTTTAATGCTTCTTTTAGGCTTACTTACTTTGCCTATGGGCACCCCACATCATTCCAACCACTAAGAAAGACCATCTCCCAAACTAAAAGAAAATGAAAAATATCAATATTAGATTTAATTTTTTTCATTTTAGATAAGAAACATAAACTACTTCAATTGAATTTTACTATTCAATACATATTTTCACAGTAAGCTATTTTTAGCCGAACTGCATTAAATTACAAAATAAGGATGATGGAAGCAAATAGATTTATATTGTAAATCTGTACTTATCATTAAAGTTAAAGTGTAAGGTACATTTCATTTAGAAATGTCTAAGAAATAATAATAAATGACCTTGATAAGGGGGCTAACACGCACGGGTGCTGCTAGTGAGGCCATCTTGAACGTGGTTAAAAATTTGGGATCGAGATTTTTCTTTTATAAATTTCATTTTAAAAATTTAATTAAAGATTATCTCATAGTGTAATAACAAATATATATGTGATTTATATGTTTAAACTTTTTTTTAAAATTTAAAAATAAAATTTAGATTATATAATAACCTCGAAGAAGATCCCCTTTGATCTTCAGTCCTTGTTAACCATGGCGTTGTCCGAGCACATCTGCTTCGTAGTTTTCACGTTTCTAGTTCCTCCGTTTTTTATACTTCTTTTTCTTTCGTTAATATTAGCGTCCTTTGGGAAATCACTAGGTATAAGGAAACGATATGTCGAGAGTCTTCTACAGATTTTTGAGGTGGGTCTTCTATTATTTTTTTTCTCTTTTATTTTGTAGGTCGTCTGCAGCTGGCAAACCCCAATTGCTCATTCAATCTTGTTTGTTTTTAGGATATTTAAATGTTAAACCTGTTTGCCTAAATATCTGAGGATCCACTTCACAAAATTATCAATAGAACTTCTATTTATAAGTTTAGGCCGCGAATTAACACTATTATGTTCTTTCTATTGGAAAAATAACGACGTAAAATTCCGAATTCCAGTTCAGAATCTTCAAATACAGGCGTCGAAGACTAGAATATAACGAAGAAATCTAGAATTTTACGACCAAATATTGTATAAAAAAATATAAAAAATAATGATACGCATTCTATGAAGTTTAATTCATTTACTGTCTTATTTTAAATTTAAATAACTTCTATATTATTCAGTTGACAGAATAGAATGAATTTTCAGTAATGTTTCTATCGACTGAGGAAACTGAATATCGGGATTAGGAATACGATTTATGAATTCATTTTTATTTATATTATTATTATGGATTTTATATTTTAGTATGGCAAAGGAAAAATTGAGAAGGCCGAAAAGAGAAAATACAGTTTGGAAGATTCGGATGAAGATGTCGTAACTCCGGATTCATGCCTAAATACATCTTCCAATTGTAAGTTAATATTTAAATATATAATAATATTATTGCTTTCATATTTAGTCTGGTATTAATATCTAGCATTAATTTGCGAAATCAAAAACGGGAATGTAGAATTTAATCTTCCTTCAGTAAGAACCCCGTACCACTAGTTGATTCTCTGATAATGAACTGTTTTTATGGATTTTTAAGACTTTATTAATAAATCTATTTTTATTTTTTTAATCTTTTATTTTGTTTTGTTTATATTTAAGTTTGCAGATCAGTAATTGAATGATTCTCGATAACTTTTAAATTAAAAATTGGAAATATGAATTGTCAATTTATTTTAATTTTTGTTTTAGCTTTAATAAGCCGGGAAGGCGTCCTAATGGTTCCCGAACCTGATAAGCATACAGGATTGCCCCGAAATCGCTCTTTTGATACATTTAAGCGAGAATTTCATCTCTCCGACTCGATGGATTTTATTAAAGCCGGTGTAGAGGTATTGGAAAATTTATTGCTGATACAGTTTCTTGTATTAAAAAAAAAAAAAAATAATAATAATCTTAACTATGTTATCAAATAAGTTGTTCAAATGCGTCTTTTGATAAGATCGACTTTCATGGTCAAATATCCGATTATTATTATTAGATAATCAGTCCTTTGAAGTTTTATTTTATTTATTTATATTTAAAAATCAATTTTATTGAAACATGAGTAATCTAAAAAAAATAAAGAAATTAGTTTTCAATTTCATTTACTATTCCCTCCCCCCTCTTTTTTTTTTTTTTTCATCCCGCTGAAAACGACCTTTAAATTTTTTTTTAAAAATATACGATTACATCACAAGGATATTCGATAAACTTTATTGAAAACTAAAACGAAAGTCTAGACGATGTCCTTACCATCTTAACTTAGATTGCCCCAGTTTTTCAATTTAATATTTCCTTTAATTTTTGGTTTTTAATTTTACAAATAAAAAAAATTGAGACTATAGTCGTTTTTCCATTATTTTTAAAGTATATTTTAATAATGAAATGATTTTGTTAAAATTTAAAATAGGCTATTATTGAAGATGAAGTAACGCAGCGGTTTTCTGCTGAAGGTTAGTTCATTAGATGAAATTTGGTATTATTATATATATGTAACCCCAAAATTTTTTTTTTTTTCATAATTTTCTTTATAAATTTTAATTAAATCTTTAACGTTACTATTAAGTTACAAATGTCTTAATAATGAGGATTTATTTGTTGTACTTTGAATTGAGACTTCCTGTTGGACTTGGGGGCATTGAGCGTGATCTGGATTTTTCTATAATGAAACATGAGTAGAATCATTTTTGTGTGCACGCAAAAAAAAAAAATAAAAAAAATCTAAAAGCATGAGTTTAGATGGCATATACCTACAAAATTGTTTTTTTCTTGAAAAAGGGTCTGTATTTCCTTTTCCCAATAGCTCCATTATTATTTTTAGGGTTGTCTAGGAAGTCAGACATGTATAATAAAGAACAGCAAGGAAATTCTGTTGAATTGTCAAGAGGATTGATAACAGTACAAAGATTTGCCAAAGTGGATTTTAACAAGGACAACTGTCCAGAACTGTCCTTCGATTCCTTGAAAAATTGGATAAAGGAAAACTAGAATAAGCAAACAAAAGAAGTATACAATTGAAGAAATGCAGAAAACATTTATCAGAAAAGCTATCAAGATAAAAAAATTAAAGTGTTTTTTAAAAGCAAAAAGATTTCTTTTGCTGTTATCTTACGATCTTACATTAAAATCTCAATTTTTATAAAGGCTTTGTATTTAAATCTGTTGGAATACAAACTTAATGATGCTTAGTAAGAACAAGAACCTTTATTTCTTTTGATCAACCACAGAGTAGTATTGAGAAGCATTAAAAATTACGGATTTCCATACTAATTTTAGGGTGTCCATTATTAGCCTAATTTCTAAAGGAAGGATATTATTAAGATCAAAGTCTCAATGGGTTCATGTACCTAAAAACTTTTGAACTTAGTCTTAAAACTAACTGCTTTATATTTGAAAAATAATTTCCATTTAAAACCGTTAAATAATTGTTGATAATTTTATAGAAAATAGCCATAGTTCTGTCAGAAATTTTTAAGAATAATATCTTCTTCTGATGTTTGTTTATGCAAATAAAAGCCATCTGATCAACTTCTTATTTTAACTAGCTACCTTATGAACAACAATTCATCAACTTTAAGTTGGTAATAAGAAACCTATGTCTTTCAAGGCAGAAAAAGTTCTATAGCATGCTTCACTAAACTTACCTAAAAGGACATAGTATTTTATGTGAAACTTTCTCAATAGCATTATTTGCCTCTTGTTTTCTTTGAAGTATCAAATTATTTAAAAGTATAATTCATTTCACAATTGCATTATCAGCCATGGAATTAACTCAGTAAAATAAAAATTGAAAATGAAATATGTTATCTTTTCACTGAAACATTATTTAAGAGCAGCTTGCTGTATTAAAATCCTTTATTAACATAAAACTTTAAGAAACCGAAAAAAAAAAATTGCCACTATTTTCGAGGTCTTTTTCCATTTTAGTGTTAAAGTTGTTCATTGTATAAAAATAGAGGGAGATATTTGAGCCTAAAATGGCTAGAGGGTGGAAAAAGGAAATTGGATTATTTTATTTTATTTTTTAAATATTTTTAATGACTAATTCATTAATTGCATCTGTTCAAAAAAGAAATGCTGATATCATTTTAAAATTTCAGAGCTACCTTCATGGAACCTTCTCACAAGAACAAATAAGAATTACCATTATATCAGGTATTGGTTTCTGTAAATATAATTTGACCAAATTTTAAGGAATTTGTAATTATTAATGATTTTTGTAAAATTTCGCATTAATATCTTCAATTAACATTTCACTTTCCTGACATAATTACCTATTTTGATTGTTTTTGTTTTTTTCTTTGAATTTTCAGTATGAGACTGACAATAATATGGGTTCTTGGTTTCTTGATACGATACTTCTTTCTCCTACCAATGAGGTAATTAATTTTTAAAGCTAATTTCACTTTTGCAGAAAATGCTGTAATATAAAAAAAGAATTAAAACTATTAAGTACATGTATTCAGACAGTATTAATATTAGAAATTTTGAAGTTAAAAGGGAATTGCTGAAGGAAGAGAAACAAAAGTACATGAATAGAAGAGTGATAGGGATGGGAATGAATCAGAATTCTACAGATGGTGCTGCCCCACCTATCTATAGTAGCCTTTTCATTTCTATTCATATCGTTGTTCTGTCCTTATCACTTCTTTCATCAATTAACGATATCGTGATAATAGATCTTTTAACTCATAACTGCAATTTATAAAAATAAAGAAACAATTTGTTTTTCTTATGTCTTTTATTGCTTTGGTTGTTTATAGGATCTTTATATTAAAAGAATTTCTCTTTTTATATCCAGGGTTTTATTAACTTTTATTGGTGTGAGCTGGCTATGCGTATGCACAGCTATTATTGGTTACCTTCCTGCTGGTAGGTAAGTTCTATACTTATATATCGTTGAGCATTTTGTCATAATAGAGCATATTAAAATTTGTGAAATGTAACGTTTTTATAAACTTAAGAGTCCATCAAGATGCAACAAAATGCATCTCAGATAGGTTCAACTGATCTGGTTATTAAAAATTAAGACTTAGATATAATTACCTGCTTTTTAAACCTGTTTAATTCATTACATTTGGTTAATTTACATTTTCTTATTGAATGAAAACTAAAATTTCACTTAATTGGTGGGAGTGGAGAGATTTTTCACTTTTATTTGGGGGTGATTGTAAAAACAAACATGAACTCGTGTAAGTTTGACCTCATTTGCTGATATTTTAGTGATCCTGTGGCAAGTGATGTGGGTGCTTAGAAATTATAGTTCCTGAAATTTCAAATTATTTTTAAGAAGTTGTACTATACAAACGTCATAATTCAGAATGTATTCTCACTTTCTGTAATAAAGCTTAATATGAATTGCTTTCTGTAAGTACATTGCTAAAAATTGGTTTAAAATTTGAACCACCAATTTTTAAAATTGTGTGAATAAGTTATTTTATCAGCGTAATTACAAAGCCATTTTTAGTGAAGTGCACTGTCTTATGAAAATATATTTACTGAACACCATTGAATGTCTCCTCAATGTGATGTTAGAATGCTTTTTGATTCTTAGCGCCCCCCTCCCCATGCCATAAATTCAAATAAAATTTATTTAATCAACATTAGACTTGTGCATTACATTGCAAATGAGTTGCTGTTAAATGTCTTTCAGTTTTTCATTTCAAGTAAATTATTATAAGCTTGTGCATTTTTTTTTTTTTTCAATAAAAAAGAATATCAAACTGTATCTTCTAAAAGAAAAATCCTGCTTTTAGAATAAAATGTTTGTTTTTTTTCATCTTACAAAAATTTCTCATATTTGAGGAAAAAAAAGAGTATGCTTGACCAATTCAAGAAATTTGTTTTGGTGTGTTATGTTTCGTTAATTTCAATTTGCTAGCAAAACTTTTGTTAATAGTTTTAGTCATCTGATAAGGATCAGAAAACTTGTATTCCCGTGTTGTCTGTGGACAGATAGCATTAAAATATCATTAGCAACAATTGTGCCTTTTGCATTTGCAACAAGCACATTTAAATTTAAATAATTTATTATCAGGAAATTAAAGCAATATCAATTATCTTATATATGTATCAGAAGACGTTGTGAAGCATTGTGATTGGTTTACTAATCGCTATTCCTACCTTGTTTATTTGTATTGCTGGAGAAGGAGAGCAATCTTAATAACTAACTGCCAGTTCTTTATTATTTGAGACTTACAGCTTTTACCATTGCACAGGCATATAAATTCATTTAGAATTGAATTTTAAAAAAAAAAAAAAGTTTTGTATCTCAGAAGAAGACTCGTGCAACGGAGAGGACCTTACTGTTTGCACAGGTCATCAGATGTCTTAAAGTTGTTCCTATCACTAATAAACTTAAAAAAAGAATAGACTTCATTAATTTTTAAATTTGTAGCATAATGTATTTATATTTCTGCTTTCGCTTTCTAATTATTTCCTTTTTCTTTCTCCTTTTAATGCATACGTAGATACCGGTACGTATGCACATAATTGGTCAATAACTTTAAATCGGATTACACATTCAACTTTGTTGATTTTTTTTTATTATTATTATTATTATTAATTCTTAAATATTATTGAAACATTTGCTAGGTTTAAAAAGTGGCTGAACAGGCATGTAAGCCTTATGTGTTTCCGTATCCTGTCAAGGGCTTTCTCAGCTATCATCACTTATCATGATAGGTAAGAAAAATACTGTACTTGAACCCCAAATATCGCTTTATCAGAAACTTTAAGAAACAAGATAAGTTTATTTATATAACTTCAAAGCTTGCTGAATTTTAATAGTTAAAGATTAATAAAAAGCAGTAAATTAATTTCCAGACATTTGTAATAGAGAAATCATTAATTTTATTTTTCCAATGACTGTTCATTAAATGCTGTACTGATAAATTGAGTGTCTGAATATTTTTTTTAGAGAAAATACTTTTTAAGAGTTCATCATTGAATTGTAGGGAGTTACCAAATTTAAACATAATGTTTTTGTATACTAAGTAAAATGTATGTTGAATAGTAATTTTTTGGATGATAGTTCATTGTTTTATAATATATCAAGTTTTGTGGCTGTTTTAATCTAGATAAATTGTTAGAATTTAAGATAAGAAACTGATTAGATACAGGCATTGCATGAATGGTTACCTAAACACTTTGTTATTTAATCTAAAAAAGTTAATTACACTGGAAGGAGAATTAGCTGAGACAATGAAATGAATTTGATGAAAAAGTTTCTCTGAATTTAAAAATCTTGTAATATATTGAAGGAAAAAAAAAAATCCTATTTTTTTCCCCCTTTAATAAGTTTTTAAGATAAATGTTCATATTTAGGCAAAGAACTTGTTAGACTTTTATATAACCATAAAAAAAGAAAATCTATTCACTTTTAGCAGTTTTGTGTAACCATCCAAAAACCACTTGAATTAAAGTAGTTGTTTCCTTAGAATTAGATATCAAACTCTTCAGATTTTGAAAGACAGTTGAATTTTTAAATCTTTTACAATGTTCCACAATTTGCCTAAATCTTTTGCTATATTATTGAATTTTAAGAAATTTCTTTTTCTTCCCTTCACTTCTCATACATACAGAAAACGTAAATCTTTGACATTTATTCAAACTTTTTTTTATTTTTTTTTATTTTTTAAGATTATCAAATGTTTCAATATCTAAATTATATTTTAGCATTCCTATCAACATAGTGATTTCAATCAAAAGAAAACCTTAAAATGTAGTTTTTCATTACACTCTTACCCTATATTTTTTATTTTGTTTTCTCTGATTTATTTTCTTTGATTTATTTTTGACAGAGAAAATAGAGCTAAAGGAGGTGGAATTTGTGTGGCAAATCACACATCTCCCATTGACGTTGTAATACTTGCTTGTGACAACTGTTATGCCTTGGTAAGAAGTCCTTAAGTGCTTAAGTCCTTTTGTGTAGTTTTGGTGATTCCTCTGTGCTATGCTACAGTTTGTTATAACTGATTTTTTTTTTTTTTTATTACCTCGATAGATAGGACAAAGCCATGAAGGATTTTTAGGAATCTTACAGAGAGCTTTGGCAAGAGCTGGGTCACATATTTGGTTTGAGCGTTCTGAAATTAAAGACAGAGTTTTTGTTACAAGAAGGTAAATAAGTTCCTATTTTGTTTTTATTTTGTAAACAATGCCTCTGTAACATATCTGCTAAAATCAATAATTTAAGATAAGAGGATGACAAGGTGGACACTGAAAAATCTATAAAAAGAATAATGATTAATATACCGTCATTGGTTTGTTTCCCACAGGAGACAATTTTCAAGGTGAGACAGCACTCCAGACAATAGAGATAAGACACATCATATGTGAGGACTTTGCAAATTTTGTGCTGAGTGAAGCATAACACTGGAATATTTTATATTGTTGAAATAATTCAAAAACCTGAGAAAAAAGTTTATGCATTCAATATTCAGCAAAATTTCTACTATACAAAAATATAACAAAGGCATCCAAATTAAGCTATTAATGAATTCTGAGCAACTTGCCTTAATTGCTTGTTTTCAAAATGTAATCTCAAAGTACACTTATTAATTGGCGAAATCATTTTTAAAATTCTTTTTGTCATTTATGTTCATTAAATCCCTTTAGTTATCAAAAGTTAAAACCACCACAACACGTTTAAAATTTATACATTGATAAAACCGTTACATATTTCAGTTTATACTAATCTTCATTGGACCAGGACGAGAGGAGTACCTATAAGCCCGTCTTATAAAGAACTCGTCACATCATTAAATTGCCCATCATTACCTACATAATTATGGTTCCGGCAGAATCCATTATTCTATGGTGAACCAATTAAAAAAAAAAGAAAATCAAAACAAAGGAGGCTTAATATATGACTTTAAAATTTCAACCCCATAATCAAGTATCCTATCGACTGATAATTTGGAATTACACAGCTTATTCTTAAGGATGAAATAAGACTAAATTTATTTATCATTTAATTGTAGAGACAAAAGTTTTAGGAAAATAAATATTTCTAGAATGAATAAAGTTGAAATAGGTTTGTTTCTTATTAGTCAATCTATTTATTTTTAAAAACTGAAACTTTACTGATTAATACATTAAGATACTGATTAATTTTATTATGAATTTAGTCAAAAAAAGTTATTTTGACAAAATTCACGAGTCAGCATATCAACAATAAATCTTGATATTATTTACTAGACATTTTTTTTTTTTTGTCAGAATTTATTTTTTTTGAAATTAATGTTTTAAGAATTTTTTCTGAGAAACTAAAAAAAAAAGTTAATGTGTATAACTAAAATAATTTTTTTTCTGCTTTGCATCAGATTAAGAGAGCATGTTGAAGATCCAAACAAATTGCCTATTCTTATCTTCCCAGAAGGTTGGTATTAAATAATTTTGTTTTCTTAAATAATTAAACTATATATATTTTTTTTTCAACTTCTCAGATTTTAAAATTGTTTAGACAGAAAGATAAATAATTGAGGGAAAATTCGAATATTTTTTTGATCCACTTTTCTAAAACTTACTAGTAGATTGACTTTGTAAATAAGTAAATTGTGGAAGTATGATCTTAACCAAAATCATAAAAGTCCTTTTCTTGATATTACTTTTTTTAAAAAAAAATAGGTACTTGTATCAATAATACATCAGTAATGATGTTTAAAAAAGGAAGTTTTGAGATTGGAGGAACAATTTATCCAGTGGCAATAAAGGTAAGTTGAAATAATTTTGTAGTAGTCTCTTCTAGGCTCAATATCACATTTGAATCTTGATAGTAATAATAAATTTGGTGTATGAGCATGTAATATACTTCCGACAGTACCTCGTTTCACAAAATCTGCTTTGCAAATTGTCGGTATTAGGTGTAAAATGAGTTAACCAGCAGATGTAATTTTCAATTTATTTAAAAGTTCTTACAATGATGCTTTAATATAATATTTGCTAAGTAGAAATTTGAAGTTCTGTTTTGGTTAAGAATTCATGATAGTCTGTGAACTTACAATAAAGTTACTTACTGTTTGTGAAATAATTTCTTAATTTGAATTTTTATGCTTTAAATAATTAAAGAAATTCTATGTTTCTAAGGTTGCCATCTTGTACCTCCTCCAGTAATTCGTAAATTTAGAAATAGGTTTTTTTGGTTTGGTTGTAATCCTGCCTATAAAAGACTAAATATCTCAAATACGGTCAATATCAGGGGTAACTTTCTGGAATCTGAAATTAGTGTTCAATTCTCAACTTAAATAACCAATTATTTCATTTATTAATAATAAAAAAATTTCAGTTTAAAAGCTTATATCACATTTTGAAGATCCACATTTAAACTTTCAGTGAACATAATATTCCAATTTTGTCTTATTAAAATAAACGTTTACTTCATTTTCCTAAATTTTATTTACTTCTGAATATACAAATAGTGATTTCAATATTGAAAGATTAAACTAATGAATGATAATTCCACTCTTTCTTACTTTGATTTACATAGATATTTAAGACACTTTTACTTTTATTTCACAGTATGATCCCAAATTCGGTGATCCATTCTGGAACAGTAGTAAATATTCTATGGTTCACTATTTACTAATGATGATGACAAGTTGGGCCATTGTATGTGACGTATGGTATTTACCACCAATGACAAGACAGGTAAATTTACACTTAATCCATTCAAAACAAAACAAAAAGTGTGCTTTTCTTCATGTTAAATATATGGTAGTGTTAATTTTTTTCTTCTTGAAAATAAGCATATTTATTTTTACAGAATGGGGAGGATGCAGTTGATTTTGCCAACAGGGTGAAATCTGAAATAGCCCAGAAAGGTGGACTAGTTGATCTCATGTGGTGAGTAACAATATTTAACCTTGTATTTTATTATTTTTGCTTACTACAGGAAAAAAAATTAACATAGAACATTTTAATATACCTTTGTAAATTCCTATGTAATGCTTAGGTGTTAAACCAACAGATGTAGATTTTCATCCCGCTGAAACAGAACCTGTATGTTCTCATTCAGACTGCTAAATTGTTCAGTTACTGTGGCTTAGAAAGCATTTCTGAATCGGATATCGACAGTTTCATGTGCCATCATTGGACAAGTAGAATCGCCCAACAACAAAGCAAACCTACCGTATATTGTGCTGTGAAAATGTCAACCTGTAGATTTGCTACCTATTCTTAGTGAAAGCAGGCTACTTTTAGGCTTCTGAAACCATGAAGCCTTATATCCCCGGTTTGTCTGTCTGTGGACAAGTATCAACTCAGCAACCATGAGGGCTAGAGACTTGATTAGTGTGTTGTTGAAAAGGTCTTGCCAAGAGTAGTTCAGAGCCGTAGAGTTTGTGTCTAACTGGTCGGGAATAATATTCTTCATTCACGTATTGGAAGCCTTTGCAAAGCATTGCGATTAGTTTACTAATCGCCATCGCTACCTTGTTTGTTGGCGTGTATAAGACTGAAGATTGAATTTCTGTTTAGTATGAAAGAGTAGTATCTTCAGATTCTGAGGTCTGAGCGTGTGAAATATCTTTAAAATCGATCTCCCTTTTAATTGGTAGTTTCTGTATGAGAATTAACTTTCCCACTTTTATTTATTTTATTTTTTTTAGGGATGGTCAGTTAAAGAGAATGAAGGCAAAGAAAGAATGGAAAGAAAAGCAACAGGAAGAATACAGTCGAAGAATCAAATTGGACTGAAGAACTGTATGAAAGAATTTTGTATGTATATATATATATATCACTGTCGCATTACAGATTTACATATTGAATGTTTACATGCTCTGATGCATGATTGTTCTTCCCTCTGTTCATCCCAAAGAAAAAGACCCATACATCATGTTGTCCATTGTCTTGACAGCCTTTGATCATAAACATTTTCAGTCGCATCACAAAGTAATCTAATTGAATTCTAACTTTTGGATTTCCATTAATTAAATTAAAAGTTAAATTCTTTTTAATTATGCAAAAATCTAATGAATGTAAAAAAAAAAAACCCCTAAAATTCCTATGATTGCCAAACTTATCAAACATATAAAAAAATACTGTGATTTTCAATGTGTATTTTTTTTTTTATTTTAAATCAGGTTTTGTTCGTAATTGGTTTCTGGGTCTACTTATTTGATTCTCCAGAATTCTGTAAATGCTGCTGCAATAACTAATATTAATGATATCCTATAATACATTCCGAACCATGTTGAGTGAAAAAAGTAGACTATCACGACATTAATTTCTCACATTTCAATTATTCTCAAGTTTTTAAATAGTTTTTGTGAGAAAAATGACAGCCATTTGTTTGGTATTGTGGTTTGTTACTAATATTTTATTTTCAAATTTCTGAGTGTAAATCTGTAAACAGTATTTATTGAATTTGAATATATTTATTTAATTTATTACTATTTATATTTTGCTAATGCTTTTGCACCCCCCCTTTCCCCCATCATTAAGTTTTAGTTAAGATAATTTCTTAATATTTTCTTATTACACCCTTTAGTTTCTGCTAAAATAATTTGTATAGTTTTATATATTTCGTTCTTGAAAAAACAAAAAAAAAAAATCAATATTATTTTTCATGTACAGCAAAATATGAAATACTGCACATTACAGGATACTAATGTTTTGATGATAATGAAAAAATCTACATGAAACTACTCAATTTGTTTTCAAACAGGCCAAAGAATACTATATCAAATAAAAATTTGTACGATTCCTTCTAAATATATTATTTTTTGTTCTTAAATTAACAGGTATGATTTAATAATTGTTATTAAGCTTTTGTTGAACAAAAACTTAAACTATTCAGTAGAGTAGTTTTGTTTGATTTGTTAGTATTTCATTAGTAGTTGCAGTTTGCTTACTATTTTAAAAAATGGCTGTCATTTGGCAAAGATATTCAATGGCACGTTCTTAGCTATAATGGTAACAAAGTTGCAGCAGTTGCAGATTTTTTTTTTTTTTTACTATGCATATCATTCTTTACTATTTAATTTGTTGTTGACATGAATCATAATTATCTTATGTAAATATGTAATATTTGTCGTTAATATTTTCAAAGGAAAGTTCAAAGAACTTTATACTTAAAGTGGACAAGTAAAATATATATCTTATACATATATTTACACAGAAGACGTTTGTTTCTCAGTTAAATTTGTTTTATACTTAAAACGCTTGGTTACTTGGTTTTAATCAATTTTATGGTTATTTTTTGTAACTAGAATTAAATTACAAAAGCACAAATCACTTAACGAACGTAAAAACAAAATAAAATCTTCAATGGCACAAAAATAAAAGTAAAAAGCTCTTAAATGCTATTAAGCAGCACAAAACTTGATTGCCTATAATGTTTTGCCTACTTATTAACGTTTTAAAACTACTGTAAATTAATTTATCCAAGTATTTCAGTTACTGTGAAATGTGTTTTATAATTTCTTCTTTTTTTTTTTTTTTTTTTGTCTGCAATATTGAAAACCAGTGTTGAATTTCCTAATTTAAAAGTTTTTATCATTAATGGTTTTCAATAAATCTTGATATATTCAACTTAGTTGTAAAAATTATGTTAACAAACTTGCTCGCTTTATTTCTTATATTGGTTAATTTGCCCTTAATTTTCTCATTGAATGTTCACCATCTTTTATTAATGATTTATTACTTAATAATGAACCAATTAACATTCCAATGATTCAAAATTTGTATGAGCTGCCTATATTTGTATATAATACACATTTTCTGTTTGTACTATTCGAAGAAAATGACAATTTATTCAGTTAGATCTCATGGCAAGATTTCATTTCTTGAAGTTTAAAAAAAAAAAATTCTAAGAGGCCTTTCAAATAGGAAATAACACCAAAAAACTTGGTCAAAATTCATTTAAACTTAAAATTTTTTAGTTTTTAAAACTTATTGCTGTAATACTTAAAGATTGCTTTTGTTAAATTTAGTAGTCATCATCACAGGGTCATAAATTTCCAGAACTGAATAATCGATTACAAGGACTCATAAGTATATTTCATAGATGTTGTATAATAGAATAAAATTTCTATAGCCATGCAAGGGCTTCAGTGTCAAGTCAGCAGAAGCACGTAAATGCAACAGTTTCTTAATATAGTCCTTGGAATCCTGTATTCTTTATAGACAATGCATATTGGATTTGATGAAAAAAAGGTGCTCCTATTTAGTAAAAAGTAGACAATTCATAGCAATTGGATGTTTCATTAAATATCCTACTTAAAAAAAAAAAAACACACAACAACAACAAAAATGCCAATGTTCTAGCAAATTTGATTGCACAGTCATCTCCCTGTACATTATCTAGACTCAATATTTTACCTGTAAATATGTATGAATAAAGTGTTTTAGTAATTTTCAAAGCTACTATAAGTGTCTATGATGTCAATGCACAATATATGAATTGTTACTAAGAACGTCTTCAGTAGATGATCAGTGTATTGTATATTAATAGAAAATAAACATTTGGTCATTGGGTAATAAGTAAATGGATAGTTTTATGAAAATTCTCAAAGTTGTTGCAATCAATTTGAAATGATCATTGGCTTTTTTTTTTTAACATTTGAAGGTGAAAAATATTTTATAAGTAATTCAATCTTTGAGCAAAATGTCATTTTCTTGTATTTTCCTTTTTTTATTCTAGTCATTAATTTTAATGTTACTGAATAAATGACAGTAGCTGTTTTTTTATTACAATTGTATTTTGGCAAAGCACTGGTTTGGGAACTGACTTTTAATAGTTAAAAACACCAATATTTATATATAAAAAAAATATTAAAAAAAGCAGTGGTTACTGTGTCTAAATGTTGAATTTTTCTCACGTTGAAGCAATATTGGTAGTATGACAGCACTTCCTCGCCCAATCCCTTCTTTTTAAAGAACTTCTATGGTTTAAGAATGTACATATCAATCGGCCATTAAGTTCTTTATTCGACGGTCTCAGGAATTCAAAAAAAAAAAAGTATTTTTCACTGTTTGTCACAAATGCCATAAGATTTTAACTAAGTTTTCTTCAGTTCCTTTTTATAAAAGGAAAATAATTACATTGTATATAGTGCCAAATTAGTAGCACTGTCATTATACATGTGTTGTCAATAAGAATCGTAAAATTATGCAAAAAAAAAAAAAAAAATTAATATCAACAAAAAATGTTTATCTTTTCTTTTTTTAACATTTACTGTACAAAAAACAGT
Source organism: Thereuonema tuberculata (assembly GCA_023159025.1). Taxonomy (NCBI): domain Eukaryota; kingdom Metazoa; phylum Arthropoda; class Chilopoda; order Scutigeromorpha; family Scutigeridae; genus Thereuonema; species Thereuonema tuberculata. The sequence continues at coordinate 50,362,056 of JAFIDM010000001.1, read as the reverse complement.
GGTGTGTCATAGATATTTGAGAAGTGATTCTCGCATGATAAAAACCTATTGGAGATTTATAAACTTCTTGTTTTTCCTTCGTTCAGGAGGGAAAGGCCTTATTATAAATTTCAGGTTTTCTTTTTCAAAATAAATGATATTATATGCACCCCTTTAATAATAAAAAAAAAAGAATGTTTTGAGTATGTAAGGACCAATTTGTACAAATATATTTTAAAAACTTCTAACATGTAAAAATAAATCGATTTAAAAGAAAATAAATCTTGTTTTGATTCTTAAATTTTTGTTATAGACTTGATTCATTGTCAGATGCTTTGTTTTAAGTACTGATACATAAGGAATGGCACAGCTTAGCCACAGATGCTTTTGCGCCATTAAAATCTATTAACCAACCAGCCAACCATACATAAGGAAATTGCAATTCATACTTCTGTTCAGTTATTCTATTAACTGGATGTTAACTGTTCCTGACAACTACTATAAGTATCAATCATTTTAATCTAATTCGTTTAAAGTTGTTTGTTTGTTTTTTAACTCCATTCAACTACTTTTTCTTTCTTCAGTTAAATCATATAAAAAGTATTAAATCAATTTTTATTCTTAATTGTAATAAATTATACATTTTGTTGAATTTCTTGCTTTTTTTGGCCAACTGTTAATAATTGACAGCACTTACTACAGTAGACACAAAGTTTGTTATCCTATGTGAAACTTGTAAGATACCAATTAGTAATAAAATGCTCTCGGGTTCAGAATGTACACACCAATGTTAAGTTATGATACAAAATCATTAGATGCCTCTTCATACTCTCCTCAATTAGGAAACTTTCCCTTATCTTGTGTCAGCTTCATCACTTGGGCTGAATAGCTTCAAAGTTTCCAAATAATAGTTACATTCTGCTACTGCAATGAACAATATTGTTATTCAAACAATTTTGTAATATCTAAATCTGCAATTCTCAAAGGATGTGCTTTCAGGAAAAAAAAAAAAAAAAATTCCCATTTATTAAAAATAAAATAGGTATTAAATACTTTCAGCAATGTTATTTATTAACACGAGGAACAAATAAATTGTAAATAATACAAACTGGAATGTTTAAGATTAATGAGTCAATAATTTCATGATTTTTACAATTCAATGAGAAATATGGACTTTGTTAATTTTGCACAATTGTTAAACATTGCGTCGAATCACACTAGCAAACCCATACTTTCCTGATCAACAGAAAAGTCGCTCCTGTTCCCTTATTTTTAATGTTGGCCATTGTGGAAAACCCCTGCTTGCAAAAGTAGGTTGTCAAAAACTGTAGTAGTGTGGATAGGGTTAACATCTTCTGTTAACTGACAATTTTTGCCTTTTTTTGCCAAATTTCAGTATTGAAGTAGAGTTGTTTCCCTAAACTTGAGCTGAAAAGCTCCAAATTCTGCTAATTCCTCTGCCACTCTTTTACCGTTAGTAGGAATAACATCTCTAGCACTGGGCTGCCAAGTATGTAAAAATATTTGAAAGAAATATTTAAAATACTGTTTGTGCAAATTTTGCTAAAGTTTTTCCTAGGATTCGGTTATACTTAAAGCCACAAAAAAGTTGGGAGTGCCATGAGATATTAGAACAATGGTTAGTGGGCTGCCTTATTTTTTTCCAAATTCATAAGGATGCCATGAAGCAAAAAAGATTGAGAAACATTGATCTAGATCAATTGCAAAGAATTAATTATTAATGATTTACTTGTATATAATTTCCAATACTTTCAAATTTTTGTTAAAATTTGTTGCAATTCCAATTATGATGGACTCAATTATTTCTCCGATTCATTTCTTTGTGTTCTGACATAGTACAGTGTAGTAATAATTTATCCACATGATTTTGAAATCTTTCTTTTTAGGTTTTATGTTTACCCACAACAATATCCAAAGAGCCTTGGGTAGAGCACACTTGATCCGGGTAAACATAGATCTATCTATTTTTCTAACTTTACCCGTAACATAGTATTATATCATAGAAGTAACATTTTTAAAGTAAAAGGATTTAAGTTAAATAACTTAACATGCGGAATAGATTGTTAAGGAAAGGGGATTTTTTTCCCAATATGCACCAAAGAAATGAAAACAAATTTCATGCTTAGAGCCTGTCAACGAAGTGGAGTTTTGAGACAACTGTTTCATCATTATTATGAGCCCTCAGCCTGACTTGCCTTTCCGAGCTTGTCATCAAAGTGGTAAGTCTGGCTGAAGAATCATAATAATGATTAAACGGTTGGTCTAAAGACTCCACTTCGTTAACAAGCTCTAACGCATGAAATTTTTCTTTTCTTTTCTTTGGTGCATGCAGGGAATAAAATCCCCTTAGGATTTGTTCTTTTATTTTTATCTGATATGTCAACAATCGTTAACCCAGTCTGGACATGTTACCTTATTCCACCACAATTTGAATGGAAATTCTTGCGCCCATGCCTCCATCAAAACTAAGACTAGTCAAAAGGAATAGACTTGATGCTGATGGAATAAAATCCAATAGTGCTGGTGGTTTTCAAAATGAAAGCAATGATATTTCATTAATGGCTCAATTATCGTTTGTTTATGATGTTTATATTGTATTCCCAAACTATCCTGATGTAAAGGATATCTACCTATTCTGATTCATCTCCAAATCTACTTTGAACTCTTTAATACAGAAATTAATGTTCCTTCATTTATTAATCTATAAAAAACAATTATGTTTTGAAGCAGAAAAGCAGCGTTGGCTCAATCTGGAATTTAAGCATTAAATAGGAATGTGATACTTGCTGTGGAAATTTCGTTGGATTGCTAAATATTTTTACTCGGGGGGCTAGAGAAGTGATGTTAGAAAACAAATTGTACACTAAATTAGAGAAGAAGAGTTTAATATAAATTTTGCAGTTTTATAAGTCTCTTTTAATGTAGAAATGAGAAATGGTTGGCATGGCAACTTTCAAATAGTCAGCACAAAAAGTAACTGATTAAAAATATTAAAAAAAAAAAAATATTGCTGTGTAAAACCAGAGAATGTCCAATTGACAAAGTCATCATCAGGCTACCAAAACCCGTAAAGAAAGGTAAACTCATTTATTTTCAGATAGTGTTGATAAAAGAAATTACTTTGTAAAAAGATTTAGAAGAAAGCAAACTTAAACACATTTTATATCTCCAAAAATTCAGTCCAAAACTCTCTTACCTTTGGGCCTGAATTTTTACCAAAATTAACATAGATATTTCTATTAAGAATAACTCCATTAATAAAGTTTGTGATTCTTGAGACAAACAGTTTCTAAGTTCTTTTCATCACAGTCAAAAGGGCAGAAGCTGGATGAATATGCATTCAGTATTCAATTTCATTTATTTATTTCATTTGTTCTCACATAGGATGACCAGATTTTTAAATAAAAATATGGTGCACTTAAATGCACTGACAACCAACATTTAATTGAGTGTTAATACGAACCTTACAGAAGATACATGAATAAGATGTTCTTGTGAATAGTAATTAATCAAGCTAAATGCAAGCATAATATCCATTGTTGGAAACGTGTTAATAACTTTATAATGCAGATATTGCTTAACGAATGATTCAATTTTGCACTGCAGAATCGCTCATTGCAGATGGTTAAGTGAAAATATGTTTATCTGTTCAGTTTCTGTAGCTCTCAATGGATGAAAATAAAACTTAAGAAATGTGGATAAATATACATATATTTATATATTCTCTGATACATATTCTCTCTCTGACATTACAAACAGAGAGAATGTTTGTATATATATATATATAACAAATTTACTCTTTTAAAAAATAGTTACACAGTGTAAACGTTCACCCAAACAAACACAAAAAATCACGTTTAATCACTGGCATTTTCTTAGGCAAGACGGGCCTCAACCAGGGGCCTAAGTGTTGCTAAGGTATTGACGTAAAATGTTCGCAGTGCCAATGATGGCTGTCTTTTGTAATTCAGCTGTTGTTATTGCTGGTGCTCCAAGTCTGGTGTAATAGTCCATAAATTTAAGTGATAGTGTTCCTAGTGCACCAATGATGATTGGCAACACTGTAGTTGTTTTATTCCATATTCGTGTAATTTCAAGTGCCAGAGCCCTGTATTTGTTGATTTTTTCCAGTTCTTTTTCCTGGACTCTACAGTCCCCAGGGATGGCAATGTCAATTAGGGTCACATTTTGTTGTTCAATTAATGTAATATCAGGCGTATTAGCTGTTACATGCTGGTCTGTTTGAATACGAAAATCCCAGAGGATTTTAACTTGCCCGTTATCCAAGACCTTTTCTATACTGTGATGCCAGGGTTTTTCTGATGTATGGAATCCAAATTTACGACATAGTGCCCAATGTATTTTCTTGGCTACATCGTCATGTCGCTTTTTATATTCTGTGTTAGCAATTGTAGAACACTCACAGATTATATGATTTACAGTTTCTTCTCGGTTGTTACACAGTCTGCAATATATATATAACTTTTCTAACATCACACACATATATATATATATATATATATATATACATACACACTTTTTGAAATGTTACAACTCAGCAACAAAATAAGATAGAAATATAAGGTGTTGTATTTTATTCCGTAAACTTAAGCCCGTGCATGTTCAAAATCTCCACCTTCTGCTACAGTACACTCCCACACCTACGTCGAACAGAGCGACATACCGACTGGATTGTAGCCAATGGAATGTCATGGATGGAATGTTCAATCTGATCTCGTAATTCCGTCAGTGTTTGTGGCATACACAGTATTCCTTAAAGGTAGAAGTTGAGAGGGGTTAAATCGGGAGATCGGGCGGAACTCCGTCGCACTTCCTCTTCGTCCTATCCATCTGTGATTGAATGTGTGATCGAGGAAAGTTCTCACATCGATATGAAAGTGAGGCGGAGCCCCGTCTTCTTGAAGTAAACCTATTTTCATTCTTGAAGAGATCATTAAGACGTGGAATCATGAGTTCCAACATCTGCAGGTAAGTCTGACCCGTGACAGTATGTTCGAAAATGTACGGCCCAAGTAATCCTCTGGAGGACAGACCACACCATATCGTTATCCCTGAAGATCGATGGCCTTTTCTTCAATGATGTTTGGGTTTTCGTTAGCCCAGTACACACAATTATGATGATTAATTGTGCCATTAAGTTTGAATGTTGCTTCATCTGACCAAACAATTAAGTCTTGAAAAATCCTCCCTTTCGTCACACTTGTGCAGGAACCACTCACAAAATTGCAGTCATCTATCTGGGTCGTCCTCATTTAGTGCGTGGACAAGTTGCAGAATGTAAGGCTTCCATTTTTGACCTCGCAAAATTCGATGAACACTGGATTTGGTGATAACAATTTCACGAGAACATTAACTCACTGACTTCTTTGGGGATCGTGCAAAAACCTCCATGACGGCATCAACATTCTCGTTATCAGTGAAATTTCTCTTTCTCCCGCACCGACCTTTCAACACATCTTTCACCGTTCCTTCAGCTTCAAACTTGTCTCGGAGTTTTGTTATTGTTACCCTTGTTGGCAGTGGTGTACCAAATTCAACCCTCCAACGTCGTTGCACCTCAACAACATTCTCTGCTTTCCAATAATACTTCAGTATCCACTTACGTTCATCGAATATATATTGAATGTATATTTTATATAATAATATTGAATTAAAAAACAAATATTTATTTTTTTAAATTACCAATAAAAACTGCACAAAATTTAATTGCTACTTTTTTTTCCTTTTTTTGTGTAGCATAATACAATTGAAGTAAATTGTACTATGAAATACATGAAAACAAGAGGGGAAAAAAAAAGAGAAGCCCTCCTGAAATACCTCTTTTCAGGAAAATACAAAAACATATGTAGATGGTGAAAACTTCTGTGAATTTTCATTCATTCTTTCTATCTCTACAGCATATGAACCCAGAAGAGTGGATTCAACATTTCATGTTTTCATTAAAGTTAGGCACTGTGAAATATGCATATTGCAAATATCTTGCCATCAATTTTATTTGTGATTCTAATTGTAATTTGGCCAAAATTTACTGCGATATTAAGAAATTTTCATTATTTAAGAATGCTTAAAATAACACAAATATTAAAAGGAGAATTTCACAAAAAGATGAAATACTAAATTAGTTTCTATTTTATGAAATTTTTAAAAAAAAAAAGAATTTTAAATACTGCATTACATACTTTCATTGACAGTTTTAAGTTTTTTTTTATGGTGTTAGGATGGCAAAAGCTGGCATAAGTTGATCATATGTATCATTGTTAGATAAAACCCCATAAAAATATTAAATGAAAGGAAGGAAAGTTTGTGTTAATTTTACACCAAAATGTGAATAACTGTATAAGGAACATGGGTTTTAATATCAGAATGGAAATGAAAAGCAGAAACACTTTAAAATAAAATTATAGCCAGTCAATTTTCCCAGAAGTAAAATTGACAACTTCTTGAAAAAAACTGGTGTCATGAAAGTAGTGCACTTGTAAAATATTGAGAGATTAGTGCACACTTCTTGAAACTGAGAGTGACATGACGGTGCTCATTAAACTGCTCACTACTCCTACGAAAGAAACATTTTATATCTGCTTCAATCAAATTACTTAAATATTAACAATGTAAAGAATATAATGAGGGAGGAAAATACTTAACTTAGCACAAGCTCAAGCTGTTGGTAAGCATTAACAGTGTGTGCGCCGATTAGCTGTAGGTTAGGTAACTTGAGGTATCGCTCCCTCCAGGATGTTTATATAGAAAAATTTTTAAAATGAGCTTACCCGAGTTAAAAAAAGGAAATTACTGTTACTATAATGCAGTGATGATAATACATAAATGCGCTAATATCACAGTACTCTATTCTCAAGGAGCCAAAAAAGTAGACAAAAAAAGACTAATTTGAAAAAAAGATTAAAAGATAAAGAGATGTGCTCCTAAGCCTGCTTTACTATTTCAAATATTCATTTATAAATGTAATTCAGAACAATTTAGCTCCTCACAGGATATGATGCTTAAAAATGAGAACTGAATTAACATTTGTTTTGTTGAAGTTGTCACGTTTTTTTTTATCCCTGTGTTTTTTTTTTCCCTTCAAAAACGTGCCATTTTTCTTCTCTTTTCCTTCGTCTAATTCGTTTCAATAAGGTAAAAATTCGTTGTTTTATTATTTTCTTTGTTTTCTTGTGAGAAAAAAATTTGTTTCCTGCTTTAGTTACTTTGTATCTCTGTTCTCTTTGTTTTCCCACGAATTCGTTCAGACTGGCAGTCTCCCCTTAATCTGTTTATTGTTTAGTAATATTGTTTCCCTTTTCCCGCGCTGCAAGTTGATTGGTGAAAATGTTTGGAGTTTTGGAGAATTTTGTATTTTTAGATAGATTTTGGTTTCGGAGTTGCTAGCCAACAGATGTAAGAATGTAATCTCCGATTTGAAAGTGCGATTTAGTTTTATTTTTATCTTTTATACTTAGTATTTCTGCATTTATTTTATTTCCAAGTGTTAGCTGTGTGTGTGAGGACCCAGCATCGAATATTACGCACATTTTCTGTTACAATAACTGACCGAACTTTCACCTCCGCACGAAGTGTTCGTCCGTCGCCAAAGCCGTTCAACTTATAGGCTGAGCAGTGCCCAGTTTGACAGCGAGCCTGCCTGGGAAACACTGCTAATCCGCCTTGCGTCAACTCAGCTATGCGATCCGATGACTCGAAGCAAGTGCTAGGAAGACGGCAGGAATAAATCATACTGATTCGGTGAGCAAGACCCCGGGCAGAGGTCGGCGTGCTCGTGAAACAGCCCGCCACGAGAGCTCACCGGTCTCCGAAACAGCTCTCTCAGGGAGTGACGAGGCTCCTCGACCGCTGATTTCTCCGGAACAACGCCTCGACAGTATTGTATACTCATCAATGTGCTTCGATGTGCCTTGCCTGCAAGATATTTGTGGATCATGAACAATTCGAACAGTGTGAATTCGCTTATGATTGTGAAAGTGAACAGTGGATTCCAAGGTGTGTTACGTGCAACTTGAACTAGCGTAAGTTACACTTTTAGTAAAAGAATGCTTCAATCTACACACTCACGAACTATGCTAAACTTAACTGTTTTGTTTTCTTTAGTTTATTAGACTATGGTTTGTTTTATAAAAGACTTTATCAGACTGAAAGAACATTTTTTTAAAATAATTTTCTTAGTTAACCAGATCGTTAATTTGATCACCACTTTGTTTAATAGTTGTCGGAGAAAAGACACTCTCCGTAATTCTATGCATTAATTATTCATTCATTAAGTCTATTATCATGCTTTTATGTACTTTGTGAGTAGATGAAAGTGATATATGTTTTTTTTTAACCGAAGTCGACTTCTATTTAATTGTTTTTACTTATTCATTGCAATTAAAGATTTTGTTTATTTCTTAAGCTTAACGACTCAGTTTGTTTATTTATCCTTTAGCTTACTTAACCCTTTCAGGTCGTCCGTTATCCTATTCAAAGCGGAATGGTAGCAGAGTGCTAATCTTAATCCGATCCTCGGAAAATTTATCTTTTTATTATATTTTTCCCGCCAATAGTAAAGGGGTTCGCCTTATTCCCGTTAATCAGTTTTTTTTTTTATTATTAGTTAATTTCTTTTGTGACAAAGTGTTTCCAGACAGAAAAAATGAACAATTTTTTAATAAGTATTATTTATTAGTCATAGCAAAGATATAAAAAGCATGTACAAAATAAATATTTTTTTTCACATCGTCAACACTTACATAGAATGTTAATAATGAACTTAACAATAATTTTGAACTTTTAAGGCACAAGAATTGGAATATAGTATTTTGCATTATTGATGGAAGACTTAAAAAACCAAATTTATCCAAACAAATTTTTAAATATTTAATATACACAATAAAACCTTCCTTCATGATTTTTGCTGAAGATACTAGTTTTTCTGACTCTTTTCAAAAAAGTAGGAACTGTTTTTTTCTAAACAAAACACCAGAGTTGAAAGTAGTGAAAAATACAGCATTTGATTATTAGCATAATACTGTGCAGCAATTGGAATCAATTTTTTTCTTGCAGTTTTCACTAAGATTTAGATTTTATTGAATAGGAAGAGCAGTGGAACCTCCATGACTATAAACTAAAAACATAAAAACACATTAAAAATAAAAAAATTCTTGTGCTGGGCTCTGCCAGCCTCAAATGAATTTCTTATAGCATCAAAA
>JAFIDM010000001.1:50317234-50337838 GCA_023159025.1 Thereuonema tuberculata | reverse complement strand
TATTTATTATAAAAGAGAAGATTTAAGGAAGAAGTATGGTTTGTTTGTATATAGTCAAATAATACAGCATCAGAGAAAAGTCGTGAAATTGGCGAGATGGGAAGAGCATCTGAATTTCGCCCAAAGATGTATTTTGGAAGACATAACTCCCAAACCTCTACGTATTAATAATCCCGTATTAATAGAAACGAAGAACACATGGGAAATAAAGAAAGAAGCTGAAAGAAATCTAATTGAGGATCAAATAAAAGGTACTAATGAATACTTAGGAAAACTGCTAAACGAAGAGGAAAACCAAAACAAGAGTTTGAAAAGAAATATGAAGTATGAAGAGTATGAAAAGGTAATGTATTGGAATTATAAAAAATATATTGGTGAAAAAAGAAAGGCAAAAAACAGAAAAATAAAGAAAACTAAAAATAGGATAAAGTATGAAGAGGATACTAAATATGCAGTAAACCTTAAGTCATAGAAGATTTAGCAATAAAGAAATGAACTTACTCAACAAGGGTTTAGATTTCATTATAGAAAAAGAGGACAATTTGGACATAAAAACTCTGGCTATTTTGAATGAGGTAACTGAAAAGTTAAAAGACCAAGATTAACAGAATTTTTTAGAAGAAATAGAGAAATTTCAAAGAGAAACAAGAAAGACAGTTACAAATATAAATAATGAAGAATTAGAAATTTTGAGACAAATTGGTAACGACAAAAAGTTATATATTTCGAAATCAGACAAAAGTAACCAGATGATTATTATGGATAAGGATGAATATGTTTCTAAATTAGATATTTTGGTTCAAGACAAAGAACATTACACTGAATTGCAGGAAGACCCAACATTTCCATTATATACAGTCGGACCTCTATTTAACGAAGTCGCTAAATCCCGAAAAAAAGTTCGTTATATGGAAAATTCGTTAAATAGAGATTAACCTTTTAAAATTACTTTAAACTACATAAAACAGATTTAAAATACATAAACAATAAATATTATTAATAAACGTAAAATAATTTTAATGACATAAAGCATACATTATCATGCTTGCATTACCATACATTACCATATGGGTAATTAAATTTTACCAATAAAGTCTGTTAATTTTGTCCGAGTTTTTTTTTTTTTTTTGAAAAAGTGTTTTCGCTCATAATACGTCCCGCATCTTTGCAATGCACCAAAAACCCCTCCAGGCGTATTTTCTTCAAATTCTAATCCTCGTCGAATTGTTTCAAATGATTTTAGCATTTCATCATATGAAGGTTTTTTTGATTTCTGCATCATGATCATTTCCATTTCATCATCTTCATCTTCATCGCAATTCATAGCTGTATAGTTTTTATTTTCACACTGTCCAAAATATCCGATTCAGTTAGTGTTTCCGAGGTCTCAACTTCAAAATCAAGTGAAAGATAATCATCAATCAGCACGTAATCGTTAATTTCTTCTTTTTCCCTCAGCTGTATCCACATTTCTTTCATTTCTTCTAAGGGAATATTAATAATAATAACATTTCAAGGCGAAAAAAAAAATAGATACCACGAAAATGTTCGTTAAATAGAAAATGCACTTCGCTGTTTGGAGGTTATTTTACGAAGAAAATAGCAAAATGTTCTTGGTTCCAAACAAAAGTTCGCAAAATAGAGAAATTCGCAAAATAGAGGTTCGTTAAATAGAGGTCCGACTATATTAAAGTAAAAAAAATAGTAACGGTCATGAATAAGAATGGTGTTATTAGCTATAAACAAAGCCAAGAAATCATGAAGGAAGCTTGTAGGACCCCCACCTTGGAAGGAAGAGTAAAAAATCGTAAAGACAACATGCCTCTGAGACCAGTAAGTAATGCATATGGCTCACCGGTCCACAACTTGGCTAGATATGCAAATAACATTGTAAAGACTTCAAATTACCAAGAGAAGATGTACCGGAAATTGTTAAGAACTCAAAAGACTCAATAGTTGTTGATCTAGACCCCCTATCTGAAAGGTAGTCGGTCCAGGTTCGCGCAACATCGAACAAAATGCCACTTTTCGGGTCTAATAAAATTGAAATTAACTTATAAAAATGGCTAAAAATTTGAGATCCTGTACAATTTTTCCTGCTGATTCCAATAAAATCAATTTTAACATTATGGATGCAAAATTCAGTCAAACAAGTTGACTCAAAGTGTGCATAAAAATTTGTTGTGACTTCCCGCCACAAAATTTGACAATATTAGACTCCAACAACTTCCAGGCAAAAAAAGGTATAGACTTGAAATTGTGAACAAGCACTATGCTTGGGCTAGACATGTTGCTGCCAAATTTGCTACTATCTAGCATCTATAGTCGCCCTGCAGGATCTCTTCAAATGTGGCACTGTTGGCACGCATGGTAAAATTTACAAAGTTTAAAGCCAATTATTAAAAAATAGTCTACCTGAATCTGCTTGTGAATAGTATCATCTGAAAGAAAAAATGTTGCTCTACAAGACTGATGTATTTTATTTTTTTTTGCAATGCGACCATTAGGCAGGTCAAAGTACGTTTAAATTTGTGTGTGTTAGACATATTGCATCCTGATTATGGTATGTTTACTGCAGGATCCCAAGCCTGATTGTGGCTATCTTTGCTTCAGGAAAATTTTGCTCTTTCCAATTGCTATGAATAGCAATAGTCACTTAAAATTATTGATATAATTATAAATTCATTTGCACTTCATTTAGGGTCAATTCAAACCAAAATGTCCAGCACTAGTTGCTCGACCATTTTTTTTAAAAAATTGATTTTTTTACTGTTGTTACCCCTATACAGCCGTGCTGGCGTGGTCGTGCGGTCTCGGCGGCGGCCAGCCGTGGCGACCAGTGCGCCAGTACCTGGGTTCGAATCCCGGCAGTGGCATGGCTGTTTCTTTCTTCTTCTGTGTTTCGTCCAACGCTGTTCAAGGGGTCACAATGGTGACCTATGTCAGCGGATTCTTCTCCCAAATATAATAATACCCCTATACATGAGTACTTCAAAACAGGCAGTATTTTTTTTTTATTTGATTTCGTTTAAAAATGGCGTCCAATTTTGTTTTAGAGTTTCCGGCATTTTGGCCTTTGCAGACAGTTGCTGTAATTTCGATAACTCAGCTAAGAAAAATGATAGAAAGCTGTGGTAAAAAGCATTTTTTTTTCAGCACATTCTAAACTACATTTTATGTCCTATACTTTTTTTACCAAATCTCTAACACAAATGGCTGAAATTTAGAATTGAAACTTGTGTTTGATTTTCAACAAAAATCAAGTTCCGGGTTTTTTTTTGAGCAGGAAGGAAAGAAATAGCAAAGTTGTAATTTTGGATTAGATTATTTTGGACATACATTTATCAAATTACTCTACAACTTTACAAAGCTTTCATCTAATTTGATTCCGTATTTCTGTTTATATTTTTGTCCTTAGAAACTTAAAATTAATTTATTTAGTTTAGATTTTATTACAATATCAATCGCTACTAAATATATAGACATTTACTGAAAATTCATGTTTATGGTGTGACCGTCTTATCCAAATGTTTTTTTCAAGGAAAAAGAAAATACGTTATTTTACTTTATTTTAAATTCCTATTTTGCAATTTATCACATTATACTATTTTTTAGAAATAGAATATTAATCTTGCATTATTTAAAAAAACTTTCGCTATTTAATGATAAAAAAATTCCAAGTAAACTATTTAGGTAATAATTAGTTATATTTTTATAATTAATCACATTCTGGAAAATATGAAACATTTTTTTAATACTGTAGTGGTTTATTTGGTTTTTTTTTTTTTTCTTTTCTTTTTTTAGAAAGGATAATTTTCATTAACTCAACAAATCCATGTTTTGCAAGGATTGAGGGGATTCTTCTCAAAAGTTAGAGGGAGAGTTATAGAGAGGGTGGAGTGAGTTTCTCCCTTGAACCATAATCCCCTTAGGGAGATAATAAATTACGCTTGATTGACAGCTACAAGTCGAAAGCCGTCTAGAAATGAAAAAAGGAACTAAAATTTCGCTAATACTTAAATATCTCAATAAATAATGAATATTAAAAAAAAAGAAAAATGTCAAAAGATCCAGCAATAGATTTAGCTTCATTTTATCTAAACAGAATCCCAAAAAATTATTCGACTGTTTCAAAAAAAAAATCATTTGTCAAACTGCATTGTCAAAAAAATACATTTTTTTTTTTTTTAAATTAAACAAAGGCATGAATGACAAAAGTGTTTAGATTAAATTTTCCTAATTACGTTTCTGTATCATTTGAATATTGGATCCAGACTTTTAGAGTTTAAACAACATCACAACAGTTACAATATATATGATATATTGGGGGTGTTTGAAGGCAAATAAAATGAATTTCAATAATAATGAATAAATAATAACATGAAAATATAATTCTTATATGTTTAACGATTTTACATAAAAAGTTTCAGATTTTTATGAGCAGTAGTTTAAGAGATATGAAAAGATAAGTTGCGGTGAAAACCATCGATTTTCAGTCCAGATCCACCTTAAGTTGATACAGCAGCTTCTATGAGGAGATCTTATAACACAATAGATGACTGTTGTATCAATGAGATAGTGCTCGATTTCACTTGTTTAAATTGAAAATACTTTTTTTTTTTTTAAGTAAAGAGGGAAAGCTTCAGAAGTGCATTTTTTTTTTTAATCCAAATTGTCTTGCTGCTTAAATGAAAACTTATTTAAAAATTTTTTTGCCAATAATTATTTAAATAAAACAAGAAATAAATTTGGCACAAATTTAACCAAATTGCCTTTCTGGTTCGATTATCGGGAAGGAATCGGGAAAGGCCGTTTCATCCTACAGGGGACTCATCAGCCCGAGCTCTGCCTTCCCCGATAAAACACCCAGAAAGGCCAGATACTTAAGTGGAGGTGACCGTCACACCTGGCAGTGACTCCCGCAGAACAAAAAACAACAACAATAAATGTTGTGCCAATTTGCATAACTAATAACCTCTTCCTAATAACTGATAGGACTGTAGGTTATTTAATACAAAGAAACATAAGTTAAAAGAGTTTAACGTGCTGCAAAATAATTTAAAAGGTGACCTCCACTTAAGTATTTTGCCTTTCTGGGTCTTTTATCGGGGAAGGCGGAGATCGGGCTGATGAGTCCACTGTAGGACGAAACGGCCGTTCCCAATTCCTTCCCGATAATCGACCAGAAAGGCAATTTGGTTAAATTTGTGCTGAATTCATTTCTTGTTTTATTTAATTTAAATTATTTTGCAGCAAGGTAAACTCTTTTAACATAAATATTATTTTTTAAAACAGTATTATATTTTAAATATTTTTATTTAAAATTGTGGGAAAAACAAACAATATTATATCAAGCATAGAATATGATTTTATTTTAATGTTTAATTTTCTTTTTCTTTTTATTAAAAAGTATCTTCATTTAATATTTTATTTTATTTTAAATATCACAGACTGATGAATCATTAAGTCACTATCTACAAAATGTAAAAAGAATAACAGGATAAAAAAATAGATAGATAGAAAACAACTGATAAAATAATTTCTTGCTCTGCAACTTACCAGGAAGACATATTTTCCATGACTGTGGAGCTCCTTCTGTTAATTTTAGCTGTTGTTGAAGACTGAGGTTAAATTTGAATTTTATGGCAGTATTACAGCACAACTGTACAGAACTCAGAGGAATAAGAATATGTGACTTAGGTCTTGGTTTTAATGGTAAACCATCACATTTATCACCTTCTGTTACAGCAACAGACTCAGGTTTCCATTCTAAAGGAAGCTGTAAAGAAAAAAAGAATAAAATAAATAAATAAATTATTTAGTTTTTTGCATTTAAAATACATTTTTTTTTAATTTAAAATAACCTCAAATAATAAGATGCATATTTATAAACTTATAAATAACTACATTAAATAAGCTGGGGTTTAAAATGATTCAAAAATAATATATTATTGAGTGAAATAAAGTTATACATCATGTATCAAATGGATAGTGTTATGCATCATTTGACCAAGTGCCAAAATTCCATTTTGAGATATTCGCATAAACGCAAAAGCTTATGTGTTACTTCAAGTTTTTTTTTGGAACAAAGAGTGTTATATATCAAAATATATAATTCTGATCATTATCAAAATTAATAATATCCTTCAAAGATCATTAGTCACATGATATAAATCTTATTCGTTACGATTAGTCGATTGGCATTTATTCAAAAATAATTTTCCGCAGAATTATGTTGAGATAGGAAGCAGGAACAATTTTTTATAAAGAGTTTACACCTTTTGCTAGTAGATGAAGCAATAATCTAAAAAAAATCTATTTTGGCGCTTGGTCAAGTGATGCATAACACCATCCAAATAAGTATTCATTCACTGCGCATTATTATGAGTTGTAAACTTATTACTTTTGAAAAGTAAGTCATATGATCACATACCAGATATTCCATGAAGTAGAAGTACAGTTTATGCAATTATAAGGCAGTGAAAGAATTGCAGTAATTAACTAAAATCATTAAGAAAAACAAGTCTAAAATCTGATTTCTGAATCTGTGCATGCAATTCATATATAGCCCAACTGCAATTCATAATAACATCAGTTATAAAGAAGATGTAAAAAGTGGTAAATAATTTGTGAGTTATTTATTTTCAGTTTATTTGTTTTAAAATACTAATAATTAGTAGCTCTAGAAACATTTGTTTTCCATTGCCGATATTTTTTTTTCTGTGGCTTTTTTCAATACTGAACAAATTTGATCACAATTTCATGTATTTGCAAGGTCTTGAAAATAAAAGAAAAAGAAACATTATATACAAGTAGTTTCCATATTTTTGAAGCATCAACTCTGTAAATGCACACACTCTGAAACAGCAGGATATCATATTTGAAACAATTACTCTTATTTACTTAGTAATAATTATAAATGTTTATTTGTTCCATAGATCTTTGAAGCATATGATTAAGAAAAGCAAATTTTCCTTGAATTTTTCTTTCACCAAAGAAGTCGGTAAGGCATATGTGAACCTAATGGATTAACATTTAGGAATAGTTTCAGGATACAAAATATCATGTTATTTGCATTATTTACAAAGCCCAATCTTGGGACATGGTAGTATCAACAACAAAAAACAAAGCAGGAAAAATATCATCCATTACATACTTTAATCTAATGGCAAAACAGACATTAAAAAAATATATTCTGCTTCTAATGGCCTGTTCAAAATTAAGCAAAATTTGACTAATGAAAAAAAGTATACATTTATTAGAAATAAAGAAAGTAAGTTCTTACCTCATGAATGGAGAGTTTTGTAAGATTGAGTATTTTGATATTGTTATTATTTGTATCAGCAATGTATAACTCCTTCCTTGTAGTGCTGATGCATAAACCACTTGGTTCATTAAATTCTGATTGAAGTAAATCAAGAGATAGGAGATTGCCAGCCCTTCCTGATCCTGCTAAAGTCCTACAGCTTTTGGAGTTGATATCTACTATTTTTATCTAAAAAGAAAAAAGAAATTAACCTTTTAAAATAGTTAATGTATTTCATCAACTATATATATTCACTTTATTTCATTTCACAGTGAAATAAAGACAAACCCTTATGGAAAAAAAAATCCAATAGCTTTTTAACACATGAATTATCTTTGTAATATATTCTGTAACAATAAAAGGTAATTTGCAACAATAAATCCACATTGTATTTTTAGGCTTCTGATAGGAAGCCTACTAATCCCGCTTTGTCCGTATGTCTGTGGTATCATTCAAATCTCATTAAATTATCATTAAACACAACAATCACAACAATTGCGCCTTTTGCATTGGCAGCAATCACATTTATAATAATAAGGAAATTGAAGCAATAATTCAACATAAATTACTATCAGAAGCCATTGCGAAGCATTGTGATTGGTTTACTAATCGCTGTCACTACCTTTTTTTTATTAACTCCAAGGTCTTAACTTTGTTGTCTGAGCACTTAACATCTCTTGTTTAATGATACAATTTTAAAAAATGAAAAGATTTTGTTTTAGGTATGCAATAACGAAATACGCTAAAATATTTACTCATAATCAACAATGCAAGAGTACGTTGAGCAATTGCTTATTGCCTAAGTATAATTAGAGGCAATGTCCATTTTATGCAGTATGATCTTAAAATAAATAGTGTTCTAGCTACAAAAAAACATTTCAAGCTTCTAAGTTTGAAGAATACATGAGATAACCAAGAGATACTGTCCATTTCGAAAAGCGAGAACCACGACAACACAGATGATTCTACCCTGCAAAGGGGTATGCTGAGATGGGCACTTTCATAAGACCTGTTTTTCTTTTAGTACCTGTTATTTTTGCAATAGTATTTATTCTTTCCATAATTCTTTCCCGAAAAGCGCAAATAGAACGCAGCTACTGATAAAAAGTAAATATCCTCTCTTTATTTCTCCTCATCCCTGTTTTCATGAAATCCAAGGAGACCTGACACATGCATTAAAGCGTTGAAGGCTCTCATAAATGAAAGCAAACAGTACACATTCATTCAGGTATTCATCACAGTGAGATTGAGTGTGCAACAATGGTACGGGAGGGGGGGGGCAAATTTTCAAGGGATTTGGATATACGTACACTTAGCAATGGCACGTAACAGAGGCCCAGGCTCAAAAAGGACACTAAATTTTAGAACTTACTGAAACATTAGGTGCCTTTACAAAACAAACACATAAGCACACAAACATGAGAGTAGTTCAAAATAGACCAAACCAAGGTGATTGGTGACATAGGCAAGCGAAACTTGCATCTTAAAATTTCATATTATTCATTTGTTTAATTAAACATAATACTTTTATTCAATAAATTTAAAGCATAATACTGTAATTTAAACTAACAAGAAAGAAAACTGAGACCGAAAGTTGTTGCTTAAATGCAAACTGAAATTAAAATTCAATTAAAATTTTATTTTCCAAACTTTAATTTTTGCAGAATTGACACACTCAAATTTTGGGGCTCTAGACATTTACCTATTCGCTTAATGGTTTTATCGGTGCTGACAAAAATGAAAAGATAAATTTGAGCAGGTATAAAAGAGAAAGTCTGTGATACTGGCAACATTTCTGCATTGAAAATACCAAAGTCTGAGAATTCGATGAACAAAGTTCTCTCAGAGAAAGAAAACTTCTTAAACTATTCTGACTAATCTCAGTAAAAATAAATGTTATTGGAACAGATGACTGAAAAACAGAAAGGACTGAATCTTCTTTTCCTTCAGTTCTTTAAAGAAGAAATTTGGAGTAGGGTCATTCCACGTCAGATCACCTGATGAGTTCACCACACCATCACAGATTTTTATGAAAATTTATTACTATGTAAAGGGTCATAAGATAACACATTTTGCAAAATATGGGATTTTTAGGTTAAATACTTGCCAAGATATGAAGTTTTTGAAGTTGTTATTTTTTTAGGTGGTACGCCCCTTATATTATGTATTTTCTTGAATATCTCATCTCCTAATCAATCAAATGGAACCAAATTTGGTTTACCCATTTATTTTTTTATGCTGAATCCAAAAATTCAAATGAAATTAGTCTAAGAATAACAGTTTTGTAGTAATGGAAAGCATGTAAGCATTTAGGAAAAAATTTAAATGACCATGTGGGATCACATTTAAAAATTTGAGATTTTAACCCAAGTCTGAAAAGGTCTAAAGTAACTGGAAAAAAATAATCAAGTTGGAGTTTTGCTCCTGAGCCTGGAAAAAAAAAAATCACAAAGTTGGTATTCTTATTGAATTGCATAAAGAACTATTATTACTTTATCACTGCAGTTAGTAAGTTCAAGTTATCCCTTAAGTATTAGTCATAGCTCTGTAAGCAGTAACTCACTTATAGCCAGGAGAAACTCATATTTTTAAACTGATTCAAACTGAAAATTCACCCGTTTCAATCGCTGACACTAGAGCAGAGTAATAATTCAAAATGTTACTGAAAAAATACCAGCCTTTCAATTAACTTCATTTTCATTTCCTTTAATAAAAGTATTTTACTTAGGTGTTACATAAAATATTTTCAATAAAAGTTAATTTTTTGTGACAATTAAGAAATAAAAACTGCTGTTATTATACAACGAGTTCAGCAAATTTCTACAATATTAACTATTAGTTGATAAAGAGTTATTCAGGACGAAATATCTGAAGCATCCAACATTTTTTTTTTTCCCCTTTCTTTTCAAAATACATTTCATATTTTTGGTTTTGAATCGTACGACTCTGGAAAGGGCGAGAATGACTTACTTTCTGTTTAAGGCTAGGAACTTTCACTTTCTGTTTAGGAGGGTTGTGTATTCCCCCACATCTACTTTGTTTGTAAGGGTCTGGTGCAACTCACCATTCCTTGAGCTAGAACCATGATAAAAGCAGTAGCTCAATGTTCATTTGGAGTTCTTTTAAACACTGAATGTCACAGCATGACTTACTCAAGAACTGTTGGATTGAATTGTTTTGATGAATTCAAGGAAGAAGAAAAAGAACATTTCTTTTTAAGGTCTCGGTCGTCTGATATTTCTGCTGCCAGTTCAGGTTGTCACCACCACCAAAAATTGCTGCTCTCAAAATATGAACAGTTACAAAGAAATTGTTGCAACCATTTTAAAAACATAAAAAGAACATCAAGAAAGGTCTGAGTTCAATTACACTTGCAATTGCAAAAGACCATACAGGGTGTGCCATTCACAACAGATTGAAGCCTGGTGAGAAATTGTGTATTTCATGTACACTAGCTGCAGCAGACTGTAATAAGGAAAAAAGTATCCATTTCCCTGATGGATCTTCAGTACAACTGTCTGATGAATCAAAGGCTGAATCCTTTATGGACACTGGTGAACTGAATGAAAGTATTACAAAATTGGACAGTATGCCAGTAAAGTTACATGCAATAAAGAAGAAGAGCTGAGGTTATACACAAAAAAGGAAAAACAAGTAAGTGTAGCAGTACACAAAAAATTTGCTCAACTAATTGATATATCAAATACATCACTAATACCACCAACACCTGAAAAAGGATGAGCTGTCATCAGATGAGCAAAAAACTAGCACAAAAAAGTGAGTGTTGTTGGTTCATCTTTGATTGCAAGTCTTAACACAGATGACCACATACAGGAGTATATGTTGCTGCCGTTTACTATGATCACTGGTACATTGGCTGTATCAATGAGCACAGCAATGAGGAAGAAGATGTGTTGGTCAACTTTATGAGGAGAAATGAATCAAACAAATATGCTGTTATGGCCCTCCGGGAATGACAGATGCTACATTCTATTTATTCATGTACTCTGCTTATTACCAGCTCCCGATCAGCAAGGGCAAAGTGGACAGCAATAGAAGTACGACGACAGCTTTAACAACAATAGCCAAATGCTGGGAAAGGTTAAAAGTGCATCCCAACAGTAAGTGCTTTGGACACTTTGTGAAATACTTTAGGAACTTCTTTCTGTATTGAAGTCCTTTTCTTCTAGCGCGAAGTAAAAATACAATTACATTGCAATTTTTTTTCCAGGCTCAGGAGCAAAACTCCAACTTGGTTATTTTTTTCTAGTTACTTTAGACCTTTTCAGACTTGGGTTAAAATCTCAAATTTTTAAATGTGATCCCACATGGCCACTTAAATTTTGTCCTAAATGCTTACATCCTTTCCACTACTACAAAACTGTTATTCTTAGACTAATTCCATTTGAATTTCTGGATTCAGCATAAAAAAAATAAATGGGAAACCAAATTTGAATGATTAGGAGATGAGGTATTCAAGAAAATATTAAAACATGGGGCTTGGCACCAAAAAAAAAAACTTCAAAAATTCATATCTCAGCAAGTATTTAATCTAAAAATCCCATATTTTGCAGAATGTATTATCTTTTGACCCCTTACATGCAAATAAATTTTCAAGAAAATCTGTGGTGATGAGTGAACTCATCAGGTGATCTGACATGGAATGACCCAGTAACGTGCATAATTACATGCCGTTTTTTAATGGAACTGTTCGTGATCAAAGTCAATTCTATTTACATGTCTCTGAGATTGCTTCTTCAGATAGCACTGAAAGAATTTGCAAGTTCAGATTTATAGTTATATAATAAAAGTTTTAAAAAAAAATAATTTTTGGCAAATCTATAACAGTTTTTTTGTTTACATCAGAAAAAAAAAAACCTTTCTTATGTAAAAGTTCAATAATTAACATATGAATAAAACTATTTAAGAATAAAAATAAATCACACTAAGAATTAAATATATATTTACAATAAAATTACAATGTTGTGGCAACTATCATCCAGTTGCCTTTTTCACTGCAGGAACATTGCAATTTTAATGTAAATATATATATATATTATGATTTAAGTTTATTTCTTATGTAAGTATTTTCTGATTTTACCTTATGATTATATGAATCAGCAACATACATTAAATCATCATTCTGATTCCATGCTATTCCAAGAGGATGCTGCAGTTTTGCATCTATACCCACACCATCTTGATCACCAAAAGCAAACAAATTCTAAAACAGAAAAAAAAAAAAAAACTTGTGTACAAAATTTGACTATTAATATTTTAATAATACTTTTATTCATCAACTTTTCTCATAAAAAAATGCCATTTCAATAGTGATGAAAATAATATTTTTGAAAATAAAATTAATGTGTTATTCATCTTTATTGAACTGAGTCATTGTTTAATAGATTCATTTGGGGTTTTCTCCCCTTATTTTTCTCCAGCTTACAAATACCAATGGAAATTTATGACCAAACTACTGTTTTCAATTAGCAACCATTCATTTTATTTAAGAAATGCAATATATTGTATTGACCTAAGAAATGGGTGGCTTGAATGAGGAAGTTGAATGAGTTTTTATAAGCCTCGGAAGTTTATTTCAAATTTAAACCACCACTGATTATCATCAAGTATTACAAATTTCACTTGCTTCTCTTCAATTACTGTTATTTCATGTGTTATTTCTAATTTGTCTGTCTGAATTTTAAAGTCATATAAGATTTTAATATTCTGATTCACCAAAAGCAAAGAATTTTTCAATCCTCTAATTCTGTGCAATTTACATTTCTCTAGTTCCTTTCTGTTTTGCACCATTCTTTCTTGTTATGTTTTATGGCATCCCTAAGTCAAAAATTGCCCAGACAGATTACAAGATACAGCAGATGAAAGTAGCTTGTGCAAAAAGTATGGAAAAAGAAAAGTTCTGGAAAATGTTGGGTAAACATGTCCAAGAAGATTGTACAACATGGGAAGAGTAAAACCTTATAGGATTAATTCAGGCTGCCAAATACAATCATACCCGACATAACAGTGATTGAAGAGAAGCAAGTGAAATTTATAGATGCGATAATACCAGTGATGATCAAACAGAAAAAAAGGAACTTGAAAAAAATCACAGAATATAAAAATCTAGAAACTGAAATACAAAGACTGTGGGAAAAGAAGTGTAATGGCCATCCTTATTGTAATCAGTGCACTTGGTGCCATTCACAAAGCATTTAATAAACATTTGGATAGTATTCGAACTAACAATTACAATTCCCTTCATTATTATTTGCACGTTCTAAGAAGATATCTTACTAGTTCCTACGTTCTTAGGTAGAACTTGAACTGGTATAAACTCAAAGTACAACCAGTCCTTATATCTAATTAACTGTAAAAAGATTTTTACGAAAATAATAATAATAAAAACCACTCCTTTTACTGAAAAAAAAAAAATTTAAAATACACACATTTAAATAAGGTTCTCGGATCCTAAGCTATCATCTCGAGAATCGGGGACAGCTGTTTCTGCCTTATTAGGCGTCATCAACCAGATCTGATGCCTAAGAAGGCAGAAACAGCTGCCCAGATTCTTGAGATGATAGCTTAGGATCCGAGAACCTTCCTTAATTGTGTTCATTTTGATTATTTTTTTTTCCTTACACTTATTATGCACATTAAATTTATTTTCATTGAACTCCTTTTATTATTCCTATAATAACTGCTATAAAAACTTCATACAGCGATATTTCACAGAAAATTCCATCAGTCTGCTTTTTCAAGCTAAATGAATTTCGTATTAAACAATAATAATCTACAATTCAAATTTCAATTTACAATTCAGGTTCTGTCCTTGCATCTAATAATAACAATAACATTTTTAAAACCTGTATCGAAACGATTCATAAATCTTTAAAAATAGCAATTCATGTAAACTTTTCATCTTCTTTCTCATCATGTCTTGAAAGAAAGATAATGTATTACTATTTATAAATGTACCTTTATCTTTATTAATGCATGAGTAACTTTGGATTATGCACGCTTCAATTACATATTGCATATATTATTATAGGACGAATAAAAGAAGTAGTTTTTATTAAAATATATCAATGAATTATGAATAATAATAAAACAACAACTTACTAGAGGATCTCTATCACCACCCACAATTCCCATTACTCTTCCATCACTTAAAGAAATCATACGAATGGCAGAACTCTCACTATCAGCCACTAACAGACAAGGCTTTTCTAAAATTTTTGCATGGCAAACACCAGATGGTTGGGCAAAAGATGCAGAATGAGGGTAATTGTTATTCTTGTTTTCTTCTCTTCCACTTCCTGCCAAACGTAAGCAAGTTTCTTTACAGTAAAAGCTGCAATAAATAAATAAATAAAATAAAATAAATAAAAATTAATTTTGAAATAACATAACATTATATCTTGCAATAATTAAGAATCACTCTGTAAAAAAGAATCTCAGATAATTTCAGTTTCAAGAAAACTTTAAAAAAAATAAAAGTACACAGAGTATTGTTTAATTGTTTGACAACTGTTAGCAGAAGGTAAGCAGACGTAATAATTAAAGCTGTGGTGGGAACTTCTGAACAGATGTTACAAATTGGATACCCTTTCAGATGGTATATAAGGAGTACAAATGGAAAACTACCATTTTTTTTTCAAAATTTGAACCGTTATTGTGGGAAAATGGTTGCATAATTATTCTTCAAAATATTATCTATCGGTAGCCACAACTTTTTTTCATCTTTCTGGCAGCATATGAATTCCGCGTCGAAAAAACTGCTCGTCTTTGGAATCGATCCACAAATCGACCCAATTTTTGACCTCTTCTTAGGAACGGAAGTGCTTCTCAGCCAGGCCATGCGTCATCGATCGGAATAGGAGGTAGTCGGAAGGGGCGATGTCTGGAGAATATGGCGGGTGGGGTAGGACGTCCCAGTTCAGTGTTTCCAGGTAGGTTTTCACAACCTGAGCAGCATGTGGCCGAGCGTTGTCGTGCAGCAAAATCACTTTGTCGTGTCTCTGCTTAAATTCTGGCCATTTTTTCTTCAATGCTCGGCTCAAACGCATAAGTTGTGTTCGGTAGCGAGCTCCTGTAATGGTTTTATCCTGTTGCAGCAGCTCATAATACATCTCGCCATGGATGTTTGTCTTGGCCGTCGTTGTTGATGCATGGCCGTGGTATCCCCACAATTTTTTCGCTTTGGATTATCATAATGGATCTATGCCCCAGTAACAATGCGTGCAAAAAAACCCTTCCTTTTTTGTCGTTGGAGCAGCTGTTCGCAAGTGAAAAAAATGCCGTTCAATGTTTCTTGGCTTCAACATGTATGGCACCCAATTTCCTTGCTTTTGCATCATTCTGTATCTAACAGGTATCCAACTCAAAAATCAAACTCAAATACCAAACTCAAAAAATTTTTCACAGATACCTCTCATAAAGTTGTCTTTATACTGTAAATATCACATTTTTATTAGGTCCCCCACCAGAGATATTGGAGCTCAAACTTTGAAAAAAATGAAAAAAGAGCATTTTCAAAGCGCTATAACTTAATTAGGAAGCCAGTACCAGAGCTGAAAATTTTTTTGCTAAACCTTTGGATGTATATCTTTTCTCAAAAAAATTTATAGCTCTGCTATTTTATTCCTTCCTGCTCAAAAAAAAACCCGGAACTTTGATTTTTGTTCAAAAGTGAATATCAGTTTCGGTTCTAAATTTCAGCCATTTGTGTTAGAGATATGATAAAAAGGTATAGGACATAAAATGTAGTTTAGAATGTGCTGAAAATAATGTTTTTTTACCACAGCTTTCTATTAATTTTCTTAGCTGAGTTATCAACATTACCGCAACTGTCTGCAAAGGCCAAAAATGCTGGAAACCATAAAACAAAAATGGATGCAATTTTTAAACGAAATCAAATAAAAAAAAATAATGCCTGTTTTGGAGTACTCATGCATAGGGTAACAACAGTAAAAAAAATCATTTTTTGTAAAAATGGTCGAGCAACCAGTGCTGGACTGTCTGGTATGGATTGACCCTGATAGTTGCTGTAAATTTGATAACTCAGCTAAGAAAATGATAGAAAGCTGTGGTAAAAAACATTATTTTCAGCACATTTATAAAACTACATTTTATATCCTATACCTTTTTATCATATCTCTAATGCAAATGGCTTAAATTTAGAATCGAAACTGTTATTCGCTTTTGAACAAAAGTCAAAGTTATGGGTTTTTTTTTTTTTTTTTTTTGTATCTAATACAGGTATCTAACTCAAATATCAAATTCAAAATTTTTTTCACAGTTACCTCTCATAAAGTTCTCTTTATACTGTAAATATCAAATTTTTATTAGGTCCCCCACCAGAGATATTGGGGCTGAAACTTTGAAAAAACAAAACAAAAATGAGCATTTTTCAAGAGCTATAACTAAATTAGGAAGCCAGTAACAGAGCTGAAATATTTTCAGCTTTCTATCATTTTTCTTACTTGAGTTATCAAATTTACCGCAACTGTCTGCAAAGGCCAAAAATGCTGGAAACCATAAAACAAAAATGGACGCCATTTTTAAACGAAGTCAAATAAAAAAAAAAATAATGCTGTTTTGAAGTACTCACGCATAAGGGTAACAACAGTGAAAAAATCATTTTTTTTAAAATGGTCGAGCAACCAGTGCTGAACCGCTTGGTATGGATTGACCCACATGTAAGTAGATTAAAAGCTTCAACTCAATTAAATAAACAGAGAAATCTGTCTATTAATTCCAATCGGCAAATTTCAGATTATTTCAACAGTATTCATCAGCAATGGAACAATTATGTTTGTTCTTGAGGAAAAGGAATTTGAAGAGACATAATCATTTAATTTTCTGCCGTTTAATGAAGATCAAATGTTTCCAAAATTCAATAACACTTTCATGACATTTGCATAATTAAAAAATTAACTTATCTAAATTCTTACCTATCTTTGAGCCATTTACTGTCTTGCAAGAAATACATCCATAACTGATGCAATCCAGCCATGGCAATGTAAAGTATTTCTGGAGATTCATAATCTGAAAACAGAGGAAAAAATACTCTGAAATGTATCTTGTCCAAAGATCAAATTAATCCATTTTTGGCACATATACAGTATATCTTACAGTAATGGGAGCGAAAAATATTATGTTACTTGTACAGAAAATGCTTAGTTAACTTTACCTAACTTTACTAAGACAAATTATTAATTTTTAAGTGAAAAATTAATAGATCTTAATTATTAAGTCTACTGTCATTAAGACAACAATGTTAATTTTTTGAACATGTCTTTTTTTTTTACAAAGACACAAGAAATTCTTAATGATGTTAGCTAAAGGAATCTTTAATATGTCATAAAAAGTGTATGGAATTTATTTAATTAATTTACTTGAACAATAAAAATAGTGCTTATCTATATAGCCTATATTATATAAAAATGAATGTTTCTTTCTTTGTATGTCCTGTATACACTCCTAGGCCCTTTGACCTATCTGGATCAAACTTTGCAGAATTACTCTTTAGAACCATGCGGAAAAGATAGGCTACCTTAGAACTTGGACCCCCCCCCTCCCAGGGATTGAAAAGGGGTAAAATCCGTGAAATAGCCAAATGTGCACCTGGTGGTGACAATGAGAACTACACAAATATTGTGTAAAGTGAAAAATTCGCTCTCCTATAGGGAGCAGAAACACCCCACTTGGGTGGGTGGAAGGTGACATGGCTACCTAAGTGTCCCACCCCCGACCGACACTGGGCCCTTATATTTAGGGCCCCTTCTTGGGCCCCCAAGTCAATTGCAATAAGTGAAAAATTCGTTCTCCTGTGGGGGGAAGGTGACACAAGGGCCTAAATGTCCCACCTCTGACCAACACCGGGCCCTTATATTTAGGGCACCTTCTTATGAGGGGGCAGTGACACCACACTTGGGTGGGTGGAAGGCGACATGGCTACCTAAGTATCCCACCCCCGACCGACACCGTCTTTCTTTGAGTGGCATTGCAACGCATGTGGGTACAGCTAGTCAAAAATAAAAAATAAAAATATTTTTTAGAAATATTTATTCAATGCTAACTTTTTCAAAGATTTTTCAAGAGCCAAACATTTTTTTTTTTCAATTCAAATATTTTCAAGATCTTGAAAATACAACTCTTACCATCATCAAATTTTGAGAAAACTACCATTTCTATGCTTGGCTATTTCAAGTAAAATAAAAACTAAATCTTAAAACTAAAATGAAAAATAAATTAAAGTTTAAATTCTAAAATATACATGCAATACAATATTAAAATCCATTTGTAACAGTCGGAAAATTTGCAGTTGAGTGACCATGCAACAATACTCCTGTTGTATGGCAACACATGTAAGAATTGTTGTGAAATTCCATTGTTGGGTGGAGTATCATGCGCGAGCACACGCGCACACACAAACACAGAGTTTTGTTTTTTGTTTTTAAATTCTCGATATCTCGAACTTCGATATTTCGAAAACCTTGGTATGTCAAAAAATTATTTTCCCCCTTGATATTACATATTCATCTAATGTTAATTTTAATTCTTATATCGAAGAGTTTTCACTCAAAACCTTCTTATGTCAAATATTTTTCGAAGTAAAAAATGAATTTTTCCAGAAAAATTGCTGTTCAGTTGTGTCCACATACTACGATGTTTCATGAAATGCTTGGGAAATGTGGAAAACGATGACTTTGCCGCTATTTTTCAAATAGAAAAATTGGTTAAGAATAATTTCAAGAGAAGTATGTTCATTGTATTTTACTATTTTTTTTCAATTTAATGTAATTATTTCCCACTAATTTTAAAAATTAAAATTATCATTGCTGTATTTACTTATTCTCATCATCTATCAAGACTCTAATTTTTAGAATATTATTCCGTATCTTGTGTTTTTACGTGACTTTTTATGTTTTGGTTATGACCTTATCTCGAAAACTCGCTATCTCGAATTTTTTTAGCGTCCCTTTGACTTCGAGATATCGAGAGGATACTGTAATACAAATAATGTAGATAAGATATTTAAAAAAAAGGCAGAACTAATAAAATTGAAGTAACTAATAAAGATAGTAGAATCATTAACAAAAACCTAAGTAGTATTTATTATTATTATTGAAATGTAAGAAGATAAATCCACTTTAAAAAAAAAGGAAAAAAACATACCAATGCATAAATCCCACGGTGAACTCAGGTCTTGTTCAAGCCCCAATTTTCCACCTTCTTTATCAGTTCCCAAAAGGCCTGTACCAGCTACAGTTTTCACAGAGTAATCATCAAGGTTAATCTTTGAAATTTAAAAAATGAGATGAATTAGCCATAACTAAAATAATTAATTAAGTAAAAAGAGTTAATTAATGAGATACATTTTAAAAACAGCACAACCCTTCAATAAATATTCCTTAAATATTTTTAAAAATTTGCAAACATCAATATTTGATTCAACTTTTAAGTTGCTAAGTAACTAGTAAATGAAATCTTTGACAAACAAATTTAATCAAAGTATTATAATTCTCCCTCCCACCACCACATCCATCACCGCGATCAATAATTTTTGAACTAGTGGATAGTTCCTCTTGAAATTTGGCAGCTAAAAACAAGGGTGATCTTCAGCAAATATTATAAATTAAAGTAATACAAAAACAACACATCTTCTTCTAAATATCTTCAATATTTCTGTTCTCTAATCGAGAACTTTCTTTAGGAACATAAATATAAAAGGAAGAAATAACAAATTTTGTTTCTTCCTTTCATATTTATGTTCCTGAAGAAATTTCTCGATTAGAGAACAGAAATATTGAAGATATTTAGAAGAAGTGTGTCGTTTTTGTGTTCTTCTTTTATTATATTATGATATGTCTTTGAAGATCTTATTAAAAGTAATACATTCTTGTTCAAAAGTTAAGGGATTGGCAGTTTCGGACCTTTCAAGGCATCCAAATATCACCAAATTTGGAAGAAATGTGCAGTATACTAATAGAAAGTTAAAACAACATAAAGGTGGTAGCACAGCTGCAGGGAAGAACACAGAAACAGTCAAAGATTTTCTTGTGGAGCAAACGTGTAGCGTATAATCCAGTCCAATCCCAATGACCATCCACACTGGATGGTGCAGACACTATTCACTACACTGCACTATTCACCCCAAACTGCAACTCATGTGGTATATTTTGTCAGCATGAAGCTAGTTAGAGTATCCAGCAACACTTGAGGCAGTGAGTCCCACTTCTGAAGCAATGCTGTGGGAACTTTTGAAGATTCCTTGGAGGTAACTGGTGTTG
>JAFIDM010000001.1:50287292-50301825 GCA_023159025.1 Thereuonema tuberculata | reverse complement strand
GGCTTTTCTGAAATCCGGTCTACTGGACGCCACATTAGGCCGGATTTGAGAGGTTTTACTGTACTGTGTAGAGATGATTGCATGTTGTATGTCTACAGGCCTGCAAGATGCATCCTGTTAGCTGCAGCCCTTAGAACAGCCTGAAGCATGATGCAGAGAACATCATTTTTGGACAGAGGATCAGTAGAATTGTTTTGTTTACAGAGAGATTCCCATCGTGTCTTCATCCAGAGAGAACTTTGGACTGGATACAACCTCTAACTTCCTTGAACTGGGATTGCTACACAGCAGAAGGTGATATGGTGCAAAGGCCATCACGTTGGGTTTACATACTCTCCTCCATGTGTTTGAACAGTACCTTAACAGGCCAGATATAACAATATCCTTCTGCAGCAATATGTCTGGTTATTTAGGGATGCAATGAGACCTGACTTCCTGTTTACTGATGACAATGCACAACTTCAGAGAGCTGCCCTAGTGGATTACTATCTGCAAACAGAGGATAGCCGACCTTTAAAGAGTTGCCATCTATCACCTGATTTAAACCTAGTTGAAGATACATGGAGCACACTCAGGAGATATCTTGCAGAACATCGTCCGTCTAGAATTTTTCAAGAGCTCAGGATTGCATTGTGGTAAAGTGTTGGACTCCATTCAACACCTTGATGTATTTTTGTGCTGAGTATTCTAACTTGCTGTATTGCATGTGTCACTATGTTGGGCAATCATACAGCATATTAAACATTTTCTATACCATCAAAACATGTCTGACATGACATGGGATGTGCATTGCTATATAACTTTATTCTGGCCACAGTGG
Source organism: Thereuonema tuberculata (assembly GCA_023159025.1). Classification (NCBI taxonomy): domain Eukaryota; kingdom Metazoa; phylum Arthropoda; class Chilopoda; order Scutigeromorpha; family Scutigeridae; genus Thereuonema; species Thereuonema tuberculata. Next base: position 50,301,005 of record JAFIDM010000001.1, on the reverse strand, counting down.
TGGAGTCACTGGTGTTTTTTTGGTTTTTCTGAGTTATCGTTATGCTACATATCTAATACAATTCGGAAAATGTCCTATGGCTGGTAGGATCTCAAATGACATTATCCTTAATTTTTAAGCATGAGTGTATTCATTTTCCTGCAAAATTCCTTCATATTATTCTCTTTTATTTACAAATTGTGAAGTTTTTAACTTTCAAGACTTATTGTATCAAAATAAACCTGTTTTAATTGAAATTGCTGGATTCTTATCTATTTTAAAACCGACAATTGAATTATTCCTTTTATATTTTACTCAGTGTAGTATATATTGCAATTTTTTTTTTCCTTTTTCAGTACCGAGAAGAGCGCTTCCGTCAGACTAGTGAAAGCACCAATCAACGAGTACTCTGGTGGTCAATAACTCAGACAGCCATATTATTAGTCATGGGTTTCTGGCAGATGCGGCATCTGAAAAGCTTCTTTGAAGCCAAGAAACTAGTCTGAAGAATTTTATTCATTAAGAAAAAGAATAAAATTTTGTACAAATATTTATTATAAGAGAAAAAAAAAGTTTTCTACACAGGCAATTACAAAATTTTAAAAAGCAAAAAATTAAATTTAGTGGCTCACTGTTATGATTACTGTTTATAACGATTTGAATTCTAGATTATCTAGTGGCCTTTTAATAAAAAAAATATTAAAAAGCTTTATAAACCTGTATTTTCTTCCAAGGTTTTTGGTTTCTCTTTTCTTTAAAAAAAAAAATCTTCCTTTTTCTTTTCTTTTCTTTTTTGTTTAACTACTGCCAAGTTTTTGTCTTTACTGTAGTGCTACACGAGATATAGGGTTGGTGATGTTTTATAATTTTTATCATCATCATCTATAATTGTCATCCCTTCTGCATCATTGTTGTGCTATAGAAAAACTAGAAATGAATGAACCAAAGAAAATTTTAAAGATTGATGCCAGAGCTATGTTTAGTTTGCATACTTCTTTTTTTTTCTTGAACGCCAAACTTTTATTATTATTTGGTTATAATTTTAGTTTATTTTCAAAATACTCATGGATGTTTGTTTTTTTTTTTTGTTTTTTTTTTTTTTAATGCCTTTGAAGTGCTAAACGACAGTCAATAGATACTTACTAAATGTGGCAAATTCATATAGATTGAAAATTTCACCCTTTAGTATTTGTTTTCGTCAGCAATGTATTATACATTGCGATTTTCAATTTCATCTGTAAACTATAAAAACTGCATAATGATTTATTTCCAGTAACTAATATCCAGCTTTTTAATTTTTTGCTTGGACTTAATTGTCAAAAAAAAAGATTAAAATAAATAATCATGCTGTGATTTTTTTCCCCCCTCACAATTTCCTTCTTTTTTTTTTTAAATGGTTAGGCTTTAGTCTTAAAAGAAGGTATAATTTAAAATATTTCAGATCTGTCGATTAAGATCTCTAATATAAACTGTCCCGATTTTGTAAAAATGCTAATTCTCAGCCTTTGTTTTTAACCTAGATACTTGTCTAAGTGTGATTTGCACCAAGAGAAAGTATTCCTTCTCTTTTGAAATGAGTTAATTTGATAGTTATTAATTCATATTTTCAGAGAAATTATAAAATAAAATCCTTAATTCTGTGAAGAAGCATCAAATCAACCAAGACCTTTAGAAATAATTTTAAAAAAAATGTCAATTTATATTTCAATAAAAGTAATGAAATAAAGATGTAAATATTTTTTTCTTATTTTTTTTTTCTATTGTAATTTGCTGAATTTGAACAAAGCTTGTAGAAAATAACTTACAAATTCAGAGGATGTCATTCAGTCTCATAATTATTGGTGTGTCATTCACAATCATATTTTTAAGACTTAAAGCTGACTATCACAAAATTTTAAATAAAACTGTGTTCTGTTTAAAACTTTATTTTGTTTAATGATTTGTTGCTGTTTTGTGTTCAATTTATTTTTCTGAGAGATTTGTACTTTTTTAAGGATTAAATTAAAATTAAACACAACATTTATTTTAAAATTTGATAAAGAATATTAAATATGAATGTCTAGCGGCTTAGTTTACCCAGCTACAAACCTTTTTTTTTGCATTTACATAACACAAAGCTTGTCAGTACTATCAAATACTTTCTTTATGGGCATGTGCAGGAGGTATAGTCAAGCTACATCAATTCCATTATCTTGAAGGGCACTGGATACATACTACAGAAATAGTCAACATTAGCCGTCATGCATTTCCTCCAGTGATCAACGAGTCTGTAAATTCTGCATTGGAAGAATTTGTTTGGTCGTGATTGAAGCCACCATAGAATCTCACTCACAGTGCTGTCCTCCGTGTTTTCCACAGAGATGCTGTTTCAGATGGGTGAATAGGTGGAAATTGCAAGATGACTAAGTCAGGACTACAAGGAGGAGGATCTTTCACCTCCCAATTCAGATTCTGCATGTGTTCCCTCGTTATCATTTAGTGTTGGCAGGCATTATCGTGAAGCAAGACTGTTATCCACAGAAGACCATGACATTTTTGGTTAATGTGAGAACAGGGTGGCTATGAAACTACAGTAGCGTTCATAGTGGATCAGGTTTCCAGAAAGTCAGTGTTCAGCAATCCTTTACTGTTGAAGAAAGCTGGGCTCATAGCCTTGTTTACCAATAGCTGCCCGCAGAACTTCATTGGTGGTTTTTCACCTCTTGACACATGTGCTAGCGCGTTCTTAATTCTGGGTCCTGATGGTAACACCATGTTTTGTCACCTGCTAGAATTCTCTCTCGAAAGCATTCACCTTCTCTGGCATATCCGTAGTCATTTTGCTTTCTGCTCAGCAGTGAGATTATTTGAGATCCACATTTATTATAGTATTTTATTATATAGTTATAATACAAAAACATAATACAGAGTTATGTAAATTAGACAAATTATGATTACTATTACAGTTAATATTGTAATTATATATTTTACCAATATGTGTATACTGTAAAACAGGGTTACTTGAACCCAAATTACAAATGTTTAAATCCACTACCACAACTCAACAATTGGCTATTTGTTGTAAATAAAATGTTTATTTTGCTAGGTACCAGCATATACAGAGCCAGGTGCATTTGAACTGGTTCCAAATTAAATAATGGGTATGAAAATTTGGGTTCAGGTGACCCTGCAGGGTCCAAGGAACCCTGTTTTACGGTACTTAATTTCATGTCTTGTTGATATATGGCATGATTTTTTATTAGTAGTTCTGTAGTAGAAGTTATGTATGATATTGTGTAGGCTCAAGAGTTCTAATGTACTTTTCGATGAACTAAGACATTGCAACAAAAAATACATCTTAAGTACTGCCAGGTTATCCATTTACGTGTTATTAAATTTATGCAGGTAGCTTTTGAATGTCTTCTCATTTTTACATGGCCTACCTAGATGTGTGTGTGGTTCCATGGCTTATTCCAAATTCAATTGCAACAGTATCTGCTGTTATGCAACCATCTCCTTCAATCAGGTCTCTCTCCTTGGCAATAGGCTTATCTGCCATAATTGACAGGGTAGGTGGTCTCTCTTTCACCTTCCTTTGCACAGATGTCCGGATACCAGACTTGAAATGTGCAGTTCAGGTAAACGCTGTTGATCATTTTATTGCTGACTCTTCATAGACATTTTTCATGCAGCTATAAATGCGGTTAAAAACCAAACGACACCACTCTCTTTTATCTTCATTCCACAACATGAATCGCAGGCAACCACAATGATGTATACTATTTCACGATCGCATGGTACAGTGTCTGAATAACAATTTCATATGTCATGACTAAAAACAGTGATGTAGTCTACCCTTAGCATGACTGAGCCTCGTATACTTCTTAAATGTACAATTTCATTTTTTAACTCTCCAATTCAAAGGCATTTCATTCATTTTCAAAATAACAAAACATTAATTAACAAACAGTTTATTTCATGCCACAAACTTCCAATGTATATAGATTTTTTTCATATACTACATATAAATCATCTTTTGGCCCACAATACTAATAGCAGTGAAGGGTACGTGTTGGGGAAATAACTGGGGCTTATTCCACCTCCTTGCCTTTTTTTTATATATAAATGTAAAAAAAAAAAAAATTAATGATGAAACGAAAAATAAAAATCTTTTCAGTGACTAATTGTTTTGAAAAATAAAAACTTAATTTTTATGTTTACTTTTTAGGAACTGAATACTTGTTATTATGGAATTTAAATTCAGATCATTTTGCAATAACGCATCTTTCAAATGAAATGGACCTTGTCTTTTCCGTAAAAGATAGACCATGTGGGCACAAGTATCTAAATCTAAAAAAGAAAGGAAAAATAAGTTAAAATTAGTATATCATTAGCAACAAATAATACATTTTTAGTATTATACAATCTAAGTAAAACAAAACATTCAGTATGTGGAACATATGCTTACTTTTTTTTAAAGTAGTAATTTTTAATTTATAAGTAATTATTCTTAGCTTTCCCCCCCCCCTCTTTGTTATCTTTACAAAACCATTTGAATGGTAAAGGTGAACATCTGTAAGTCAGATGGAAGTGACAAACGTTACATCAAGGCTATAACAAAGTGTGGAAATACACAGATTGATATCTCACGATCAACTATGGACTAAAAGTTGATTAACACTCTTTGGTTCTTGTCTCAGCTACATGAAACTATGTATCAGTATCCAGAAAGCTTTGTAAAGTGATTTTATACCCATAGCCACAAAAAGCTTCTCTTAACATGAAATAGCAAATATCCAAACAGATCTATGATCATGAACGAAGATATAATTTTTGCAAATGATTCAAGTTTTTCTAGTAATTCATTTTCAGTACTGGTATAAGAAATATCATCGGAGTTGGAGAGGAGACAGTGGAATAATGACTGTCCATAGGTATCAAGAGGAAAAACCAAAACCTCATTTTTGAGATATTTTTAATTTAAGAATGAATACCTGGTACTCTTATGAAAAAACAACTGTCCCAAGGCCAACACACTGTTCCTTGTCAACCGGATCTCAACATTCAATGATTATTGAGATACTTTTTTTTTTCAAACTGGAGTATTGCTATTAATGTTTGTTCCTGAATTCTAGCGGAAAATTTAATTTACTTTCCTGATTTTGTAACAGTTTCATATTAAAACACTTCCTTCGAGTCTGAAGTTGCTTTTTTGCTATTGCAGTTCTTATTTGTTGTACTTCTGCATTGGCAAAATAGTGTATACTACTGTTAGTACAAAGGTTTATATTTACAGTAGTAACTAATCACATTTCTTATGACTCCTAAAAGTATCAATTTGGCTTTATATCACAGGCAGGATAATCATAGTTGAATAGTTTTATGTAGAAAAATTCTGTCTATGAGCATGTCATTATGACCATGAAATCATAATTTCCTCCCATCACAAGTTACTCCCTACTGTTATTTCTTTTATTTAGATTAAAAGTTTCCATAATTTACTTTCATCCAAATATTGCCAATTCTTACTTGAACTTTCAGATTGTCGATCACACTCGGTAAATCTTTCCTGTTAATGCCCTTTGCAAGGATTTTCCAAATCTATGTAGAATTACTCAACATAAGCTTTGAATAAAAAAAACATCTTTCTTCACAGCTCAAATTTTGTAAGCAGTGGGAAAAAAGTCTATGGGTATAACAGTAAAGGAATTAAAAGTATGGAAGTTGATGAATTACGTAAAAGAAAATGTATGAAAATCTCTTCATATTGCTACAAAACAGAACATGACAAGTTATCATTCATAAAAAAAATGCAGTTATAAAATATAACAGAAAACTACTTCAGTTTCCTTCAGATATATCATGTATGAACTTCTTAATTTCAATGTCAGCTAATGCCTCATCTAGATGTTGATATTTAAATTCTTGTTTTTTCATAATAATAAAAAAAATTATAAATAGAGTATTTTGCTTGAAACTTAACAAAAGGAAAAATGAATAAATTAATAAACTTTAATGAATAAATAAATAAAGTAAATTCAAAATATATATTTTGTAACAAGTGATATTTTGATTTATCTCCATTATGTAAAATTTATCCTGTTACATAGGGACTATGAATAGATTCCAGTTATAATTTACTTTGAATTATCTACAGAGTAAATTCATATTGATATTAAATAAAATAAAAATGATTACCTTTTGCTAAATAATGAATTAAACTTCGAACATAAAATCCTCCTCCACAACAGATATCTAGAAAAACAGATTAGTAGGTTTAGCCGACTGTAATATACTCATAATAAATCTAGTTAAAAATATATGGAGAAAATGGTACAACTGGAATTTTACAAAATAAATGCTGGCTATAAAGGTTATCATGTGCAATCAGACTGCATGCTTAATTTGTTAATGTGCTTAAAGAGATATCTGAAATAACCAAAAGAATGTTAAGTTTACATCCTATATAAGAATCTATAAAATAAACATATTTATATGAACTGAATCAAGACTGGCAACAAATTATTAATTGGTTAATCTCTTGTAGAGATTTATATAAATGGCTTACCTAATTTAAATAATGGAGGCTGAAATTCAAGACAAGATAGCTTATGAACAACAGCTGCTTTAGGTTCTGGTTCAAAATCAACCCCTGCTCTTGCTAAATCAGACATCCTTCGCCCTTTAATTTTTAAAGCAGAATATCTGAAAGAATAAACTTTAAAATAAACGAGATTTAGATCAGATCTACCACTTATCTATTTATTTTGACAATAGGTCCCAACTTATGTAATGATTAAAGAGATGGGAGATTATTTGACCAAGTGAAGTCCCAGATACAGTAAGGTTCAGAATGACTTACTTTTGAGAGCTCAGTGAGAAAAACTGATAAATCATTTTGATCAGATGTATATTAAAAAAAAAATTGATTTAATACTAAATCATTATTTTTCCTCCTTTTTATCATTCTTATTTTGGATTTCAAACTCCCTGCATAGGTAGGTTCCCATTTGGATAAAATGTTAGGAAGTATCATTTTCACAGCATCACAATGCTTACAATTAAAATATCATGCCTCATCCTACGTATCTTCAAATAAGGGAGGACAGCATAGGAAAGAGAGACTCCAGGAATCACCGTCTCACGAGATGAAGTATAACTTAAATAGTTAAAAACTCAAATACGCAAATAGACTAGGTAAGTATAAACCATGTTAAATGAAATAGAATACATATAAAAAATAAGATAACTTACTTGGGTGGTTTAATTTCAATATGTCCTACATATTTAAGCAGAGCATTCTGAATATCTTCTTCTTTTACATGATCTAATAAGGGAAATAAAAAGAAAGCATAATAATTAATTAATGACAAAATTTGTGTATTTCATTCTAAAATGTTTTTATATTCCATTTGAGTGAACTAAAAGTATTTTTTTCTCAAGTCAAATGATAAATTTTATTTAATTCTTGGATTATACATTATATAGGGTGGCCGGGGAGTTCCTGTACCCCTTACTACAATAATAACATAATAGGGGATACTATTATATTATTAATATGATAACAAACTTCCCTGCCATCCTGTATGATGGAAAATTATCAATGAATCACAGAGAAGTTTCAGTTTCTTACTGGTTAATTTGAAATTCTGTAAGTAAACATTCCTTTATCAAGTCTACTGTATCTATAATAGTCAAAATCTCAAAAGAAACCATAAATTTAAGAAAATTCGTTTTTATACATATTTCTTACCATACGGCAGTTTTTCTTCTATTTTTCCTTCATAATTGAAATTATCTGTAGCAATTCCTAATTTCCCAATGGCTTCATAATCTTTACTTCCACGTAGAAACCTTTTTAATCTTTTACATCCTCTTCCCATTCCAACAACTATTATATACAAAAAAAAAAAAAAATTATATTTCAAGCTAACTTGGTCACAAGATGATAAATTACATCTATAAGATATCTTATTTTATTTAACAAAAAAAAAATAGAAATCTAGTGGATAATTTGATATCAGTTGGCTCTTGATATCAAAATCAGTTAGTTCCAGAATACACTATTTAAAATGCATTAAAATTAATCCATCCCATTAATATAAATTAAAATAAATGAAAAACCATCAAAGTATCTCATTACAATTAATCCTATTGTAATCAAAGTTCCTGTTATTATTATAAAAATCCTAAAATGTTTAGTTTTTTGCATTTCAAGATTAAGAACTTATTAAGGATTTATTATGATAAAATTTGATTTCCCTTCTTGATGCATTGCATGTGGTAGCAATATCATGGAAGCAAGTCTCAGAGAAGACTATTGAAAACTGCTTCCGAAAAGTGGATTTTTTAAAACAAACTCTGAAACTCCTCCTCCTCAGGAATTTGAATATCTTAAAAATGAAATTTATGATAAAACCGCAGTTGGTATGTCAAAAGAAGAATTTGAAAATTGGTTAGATATTGATAACAACGTTGAAGTAGTGGCTATAATCACAGTTTCGTAAATATGCTGCTTCTGATTAGAACAATAAACCAGTAGCAGAAAGTGAACCTAATGCAAGTACAGAAGAACAAATTTTAGCAGCTCCTCCATTCAATGCCGAGATGCAAGAAGCAATGGATCTTCAGCTAGTCTTACCCCTCAATCACAAGATCTGAGAGCAAATCTAGCCGAAGATCCAAAATAATGGTGAAACAGCTGTTCTAGATTCACCCGTCAATGACAAAAGATAGAAAGTATGAATTGGTTTTCTTTATGGTAGAGCATAATTTTTTTTCAAAACCAGTATTCTTATTGTCATGTTAAAACTGCCACAGAAAATTATAAATTTAAGTTTTATTGTTAACAAAAAAAAATAAATAAAATAGAAAACATACTTAAATCTTCAAAGAAATGTATTTATAAACTTTTATCCGAAAAGATTTTTTGATGAAAAAATAAACCTTAACTACAGACTGAAGTAAGGTCATTTACCTAAAACTCCCTCAGCTTGTTTATCCAGTGTTCCACCATGGCCTATCTTGAGTAATGTCTGATTAAGATTAAAACCAGATTCTGTAATATATCAGTAGGAAAAAAAAAAAAATATCCAATTATGACAGAAGGGATTGTTTTAAATATAAATTTGGTCCCTAATGACAGTAGGGACACTAAAAAATAAATCTTCTTTACTAGAAATTATAGATAGACTAGCCGAGTACCGTCGCTTCGCTCTGGAACCCTTGCATACATAGCATAAAAAAAACTTTATTTATTTAGCCAATTAATATTGAGATTGGAAAATATACAAGTTCCCAGCCCGTTCCCAGGCCTTCTCCGGATAACTCAGATGTATTGCGGGATGGTGCCACACACCTATATATCGATAAGGCAACTTTAAAGCGAAAATATAAATCCTCTTTATTCCCTATCCCATGGGAATTTCGAAAAATTTGGCCTTATTCCTTATCTACATCATAAAGGGAACCTCTGTGCAACATTTCAGCTTTCTAGGTTCCAAGGGTTTGGGCTGGGCGATGATGAGTCAGTCAGTGAGTGAGTCAGGACTTTTCTTTTTATTTATTTGAATCACATAGATTTTTCATAAGGGTACAATTGCTCTTACTTCTTGATATGCTAAGAAGAACTATTCTGTTTATTTTTTATTTTTTTAAATTTAAGAAATCAATGTTATTACATGTTCTTTCATTTTTACTGAGCAACTGTTTCTTTACAAACAAATGATATGAAATAATATTGTTTTCTTAAAATTCAAAAAGAAAAAACTTCTTTAGCAAATGTAATTCTTGCATTTGAAGAATCGGGATATACAAAAATATATGTAATATATTTGCAATTTCTAGTGAAGAAATGCAGAAAGAACACTCTTTTGTGTTCTTATTATGAAGTAAAGGAGTCTTTACTATTATTTCTGCTCCATTGCTAAATATTGTATCAATTATTGAGCTGTGTTTTTTTATTTTTTATCGTATTAAAATTTTGAAAATATGAAGAAAAGCAAAGGATTCCTTATGTACTTGGGTAGCAGAATATCTGCAATTAAGAATCAATTTATTGAATGCACAAAATATTTTGAAAGTACATTTACAGCACAGCCAGAAATATAGAATTTATTCAGTTAATTCAACTATAAACATTTTTTTTTTTTTTTACTAGAAAAAGGAATTTAAAGTTCAGTTCCATTCAATACTGTCAAATGTTTACTGAAATTGACAAAAAAGCTTTTTTAACTTTAAAAAAATATATCATCTTCAGACATGGGCGGATCCAGGATTTTTCAAAGGGGGGGGGGGGCTAACTTTCCTGAAGGGCTCACTATACCTGTGTGTTTGAAACGCACGCTAAACGCCAGCTTTTTATTAGCAATTGAAATTGTCATCATGGCAATATTAATGTCTATCAGGCAGCAGCCTTTGTAAACCCCATTTTATCCAATCTATATTCACAGCTAAAGGGGGGCTAGCCCCCTCCTGGATCTGCCTATGTCTTCAGAGCCCATTTTCTAGAAAGAAAAAGAAATGAATTAATTGTGAATTTATGTGAGGCAATACTCTTTTTCTGCTGTAGAAGCTATGAGTCTACGACATTAATAAAATTCTGAAATTATGTAAACAAAGTTTGTATGACTTGTGGCTTAGCAGTGTTACTCAAAAACAAAGAGACCTAAAAACCTCAAACTTGCCATTGAATTTAGGAGAAACTTCAGGGTGTTGCCTTGACTTTATTTTTTTTAACCATTCTTTCCTCCTTTTAAAAGTGCTTTACATATTAATTTGATTTGTGCTAACACTGTATAACTGATTTACAAGCACTCGCCATGTAATTAAATAAATACTGTAATATCATTTTCAGTAAAAATTATCAATGAGAATAACATGTGCTGACCAAGTCTACTAAGATGGTTCATAATTTAATTTTAAATGAGTTCTGAAATAATCAATACAAATTTTGTAAGTCGGATTTAATGATAATCGGAATAATTAGCAGAAGTTCAGATGTGAATCTTGATTAGGATATCATAAACTTAATTTTTCAATAAAGTCATTATTCCTCTAATACTATGTCGAGCAGACTGACATTGTTTTCAATTATTGGTAATAAATAAAAACGTAAATCCATCTCTAATGAAAGAAAAAAAAAAGATATTAAAATATTTAGTTTGGAAAAGATGATGAATACAAAATGCCAAAAACCACAAGTAAAAACAGTACTGACTGTCTCCCTGTAATACCTGCATCACTTCATAGTAATAAGCTGTATGGTGGTAGGGTAGGTGTGTCCCACTTGGGACCCACTATGGCCCATGGGGGCAATGGAGGTAAGGCTCCCCACGTTTCATTGGTCAGCTCAACACTCACCCGCCTGCAACCCCAGGAAAGAAACCTGGTGCATATTCTACAGAGGTCTGGGTGGACCCTAGGACCCATCTGCAGGAGAATTTAGTGGAAAAATTGCCGACATCTTGCTGAGGTCAGGGATTGAATCTGCCTCCCTCCAACCCCTAGTCAAGTGCCTTACCACTTGGTTACTGGGCTACTTATTTCTTAAATACAAGTAATATTCTCATTTTATGTTATGTTCAATGCATACTTGTAAGGTCCTGGTCACAGTGGAAGCAAATTTGTCCAAAGTGCGTATTCCACTATCTTCAGAATATAAGCATAATATGAATAGTTGCAGTTGGTCATATTTTGTAGTAATTGTTCATAGTCATCAGACATGATTTTTAAACGCAAAAAAAAAAAAAATATTTACAAAAGACAAGTCAGGGATATTTTGACCAGAAAAATGAACTAGAGAAATTTATTTATCCAATTTTTTTACAGGAAATCTTTATAGAACAGACCAAAAAGGGTCTAAAACAACAGAGATTTTATCTCTCAAACTGTTCTTCCAGTTTCAGAAAAATTAAGTTTTTTTTTATATATATAATTTAAGTGAATATACAAAAAATACCTGAAAAACTTCTTAAAGATAAATAAAGATTATTAAACTTTATCAACCTACTAATTTAAATATCATGAATCCAGAAATCTCTTTGGATTTCCTCCATTACTACAACACGAGTATACTAACGAATTGAGTTAGTATATTCGTGTTGTAGTATATCTTCTACTTTTTATGATTGAAAGCATTTGAGCACCATTTGGTGAATGACGATTCACTTCTGATGATGTTTATTGATGACTACTCGCATATAGCTCATCAATATGAATATGTTTACAATACGACCAATGCCTTAACATCCGATTACGATGTCAACATGACAACGGTTTGCAATGACTTATAACTAAAATTTTTATTTTTATTTTAGAATTTTATGCGCTCAATAAGTGTTTTGATAATTTATTAATCAATATGGGCTACAAGTTGCTTTAGAGTTATAAAAGCCAGAATACCTTTGCTAATAAGCTGCCTGATTTTGTTTAAAGTTTGAGCAGAAGTTAACCCACTTTCCTTATAAACAGGAAATATTCCATTCAGATCTTTTATTAATTTTGAAAGCGCTGACGGTTTAGGAAAAGCCATTTAATGGCAGAAGCAAAGCAATGAGCTTCTACAGTTCATGCCTTTCATGGAGGCTGCCATGACAGTCAAACTGTCCGGAGAAATGGTTTTTAACAAAAACGAAATTTAAATTCTTTTTCATATAAATAACATTCAGAAAACAGCTAAATTTTATTCAGTATATTTTTCTTTCAGAATAATAATTTATGTTACTTTTGAAAAGGTAAAAGAAACCTTAATAATCTCAAATTTCTACATTAATGATTTGATTAATTCAATTTTCTATTAGTGTGAACTGTTTTGATGGACTTTCGAAACTGTCTGCTGACACAACTTTGTTGTTGTAGATGTTTATTAACAAGTTAAGTAATCACTCTGACTGCCTTACACAACGATTATTGCAGAATATAGCATGTGAAAAGGTGAAATTTAAGAATTTTATTTGCAAGAGAAAGAGAGAAATGGCTTCTAATGTAGACACACAATCCTTTGAGAGACGTGTTTTTGCCATTTCAGATCTTCATATTGATTATGAAGAAAACAAAAATTTGTTATATAAATGGTTTCGCCAAAATAAATCCTATCAAAAGGATTGCTTAATATTAGCAGGAGACGTTAGCCATTCTCTGAACCTTCTTAAAGAATCTTTAATTTTACTGACGAGTGCCTTTGCTTACGTTGTTTTTGTTCCTGGTAAGTTGTCAAAACAGCATTAGAACTCATTTTTATCTCACGTAGAAATTTGTTAACAACTCAAAAAGATGCTTCTGTAAATTTTCCCTAAAAACTTTGAAACAATTTCAAAGTTAAATCCCAATTGACAAACATTTTTATGTGTAATTATGGAAGTTTTTTTGGAGGGTATAATTTTATGTTGCTTTTACTTTTTTGATAACGACGTAAATAGACTTATGAGGGACTATGTTGAGATTACTGTATGTTAGGTTTTGATAAAAACTGACTAGGAAAGCCGAAATTTCAAATCGTACTTTCCGAAATATGAAAATTGAATAAATAAGTTACAAATTCAGACATGTAGAAGATCACCCAGGCTTCCAGTGGTAAGACAGAGGTGCCCCCCCCCCCCAGACCTTATGGCACACCCCCCCCCTCTCTATTCTTTTTAATTTTTTTTCAACCCCCCCCCCCCAAAAAAAAATTGAAATGACAACCAAAAAAAAGACTTTTACACTCTTAATTTTTTTCAACCCCCTCAAAATTGAAATGTCAACCAAAAAAAAAAC